>JAZEWU010000032.1:9519-25146 GCA_036362915.1 Geotria australis | reverse complement strand
TTGCGGAGTTCAATGAAAATGCAAGGGGCTGTGTAAGAAAATGGGAAACTGTAATTTGACCATCGTGCTGCTTCGAAGAATCGCTAAGAAGAAGAAGATCACCATTGGTTGGCCCAACCATTCTCGAAAATTCCATATTACATTGCGTCGGCCCAGTCTTTTTGTAAGACGATCGCTGTTGCTGTGAGGCGGCAGCGCTATTCACACGTGCCCTTTTGCCGCCCTGATGGTCATCCGTTTCTGACAGGCGGCGCATTATTTGATAATATAAGTTACAATAGTGGGCAGGCAATGAGGGCAGATGTGGGTTTATATATATATATTGCTCCTTGTCTGCGGTTTATCTATCTAGAATGATCGTTGGCAAAGTTGTTCTATTTTTAAACGTCACACAATCTCATCTGGTTCGATTGTGAATGGCATTTCTTAAAATTAGACAAAACAGCATCAAAATAATGCATGCTCTTTGGTGATGCTGTATTGGCAGTGGTTTTGTTGTCACAAATCTGTGCGCTTTGATGTTCTAAGAATATCCACTGTTGACATGTTCATCCATTTCGATAGCCTCTTGACCTTTGGCCGATACTGTGGGGTTTCATGAGCATACGTCCATTTTCAATAAAAATGGACAAATTACTTCTGTCAGTTACAGTCCCAATTGGTTGAAATGTTATGCCAGTTCAAAAGTACTTTATGCTTATACTCACCTTCATGCCCATGCTATTTAACATCACTGTTAAGTAGTTTTGTTCCCCTTTTGTTAATCCACTGCTGGATAAAGGACAGACCATGCCATGTAGTTCATGGGGTTTGCTTAATCACACTTCAGCACACCAGTTATTACAGGTTGTAGAAGTGGACGCCCAGCACCGGTTTAGCCGTCGCTCGCCACTCATATTACCCACAGCCGGGAATCAAACTCATGATGTTGGGTTAATAGCTCGGTGCCCCATCCACTGTGCCACCACCCCACCCGCCGCCCTCATCTTCAAAGTGTCTGAAATGTACGTCGGACATCGTGGAAGTGCCCTTATGTAATTGAATCCCAGTGGACCTTGAGCCGAAAGTGCAGCGTGATGATGGATGGTGCCATTTTTCAGCATCGTATTGGTTTCGTGTGGCCGGTGACCTCGTTTCAGCCAGTCGAGTACCATTAAACGGGCAAAGACGCCTGCTGTCTGCACACACTAGGGTGTGTTTGGCTTTACTCGTACATGTGACATTCCTGGAAAGGAATGCGCCAGTGATGTAGAGACTGCCTTCCTCCCCCCAGGGGCTTAATTTAATTCGTAACTCTTTCACTTTAAGCAAGCAGCAGAATGCGCTTAATACATCCCCGGAGATGCCATGTAAAGCTTTGGAGGCCTGGGCAGGGTTTACGATCTTGCTTGCTGATCTTTTATTCTAAGGATCTGACATACTGGCTTGAAGGAGGATGCAACCCAAAGACTAAATAGCTCTCAGTTCACACATCTGTACCCTGTAGGGATGTAACAATTCCATCAATTAGCAGTGTCTTTGTTGCAAGCATATAACACTTTCTTCTGACGTCAGGATAAAAGCAGGGGAGTGATTAAGCAGATCGATGGTCATCTGAAAGTGGGAATTTAAAACTGAAATAGTGTTAAAGCTTCCAAACAGCAACCAATACGTGGGACGCAAAGCTGAAGTAAGACATACAAGCCTTGGTGTTGTGAAAATAAAAATTGCACTTATGAGGAATTCAAACTTGGTACCCTCAGCGCGGACATACTGTACATATACATACACACACACACATTACAGTTGATGGTTCCACTCAGGCCTGGAGCCACTCAGGGCGCTTGGATGCCAAACCGCCGTGCACAGGGGCTGTCATAGAGCCGCGGGGCTATGTTGGCTGTCATCCAGCAGTGGAGAGGAGGCTTGCTGGATGACACTAATTGTCGTGACACTCCCTTCCCGTGGGTGTCAAGGTGCCATATCAAGGCTCACCAGGAAAAGGCAGTACAGCAAATGTGGAACTCACATGTTCCATCTGTATCGGATAGAATGTTTCCCCCTCGTATGTGTGGGTTTTCTTCGGGTTCTCCATTTTTTCACGTATAAACATTTCATTAATTGGCTGATAACAGCCTTTAATATAGTATAGCCATTTTTATGGGTTAGGTCACGTAAAAAATAAGTGTCCTAAAACCGCCTTCACCCGACACAGCCAATTGGTAAGGTTTGTCACGTGAACAAAACGTGCCAATTCTTTACTACTTCAGCACACCGGTATGTTGGAGAGAGAACCCACAACAATTACAATAGAGGGGTACGACGTCTCGCTGATAGTTGCAATCAGCTTCATCAGGAGCTAAGGTTCCTGGAGCCTTTAATAAAAAGAGGGCCGTAGACACAGCTTGGGCAATTGTTGGCACCGGCTGACCGCGTGGCTGCCTTCCCTTCTGTCTGTCAATCCTCACGCCTCCGAGTCGTTCCCTTTCTCCGAGCGTGAGTAAACACGCGCGCGGTCCAAGTTAAAAGTATTATTATTATTATTGTTACATCCTGCGTTTCAAACCTACCATGTCGAGGAAGGTGGGCTGCAGCTTGTTCCGTTAAAAAAGACTTGGCAAGCCGATCGCTTCAAGTTGTTGCACCATGTTTCTTGAAGAGCTTCCAGCACTCCGCGGTTAAAACGTATATGCACTTGACATTGCATGAGGATTACACCACAGAATCATTGGTCAGTGTGATTTTGAAACCCTGGGCAACGGTGTGGGACTGTGTTTATGAAAACAGCATAGTTTTGTATGCTTTTGTGGTCGTGGTTGTATTCGTGGCATTTTGTACATGTATCCCTGTGCAGCCCAAACCTCCAGTTATATTCATAGCCATCACACCTCCACTGTCCTAGCTCGAGCCTACTTAGATTATGAGATCTGATGAGATCGGGCACATTCCGGGTGATTTGGCTACAGGTTGATGTCTTCGTATCGAGTAGCAATCCTGCCCAAGATTTTTGATGTTTGTCGTGGCTTTGCCCTGATTGAAATGAACATACGTCTGCGCGGGCCTTGCTACAGGATGCACAGAGGTTGAGTGGCGCCGCGTCGAACCGCTTTGTCTCTCTCCCTCAGTGGTTTACGAGCATCGCTCCAGACTGGAGAAGTCTCTGCAGAGGGAGAGGGGTGACCACAAGAAGACCAAGGAAGGTGTGTATGCGTGCATCTGTACAGTGCACGGAAAGTGCATCTAGCTTGGCACAAGGGCCGCGGTGGCGTCACCGTCACTTGATTTGCAAATGGCAACTGTTATTGTTGTTGTACAGTACATGATACACACAGGGCGCATTGTTTGCACCGAAAAGGGCAAAACGCACATGGCTTGGCAAGTGCAGCTTGCAAAGCGTGATTGACGCAGCAGACGCAGGGGCCGCGGAGCATGCGGAGTAGGCGTGTACCCATCCTCTCCGACTTCTCTCACGATTCGGTGAATTGCCACTATTGAGGTCAAGATTAAACCAAATCGTCGTTTTTATTTTGTAATTTGCTATCTTGTCTGTACTGTGTCTCACTTGTAATGTAATTATTGACACGGCTATCCCGAAAGAACAGCTCTGAAGGGCAACCATCATTATTGCCTTGTTTCTACCGTCCCCCTTCCGTTCCATCTCTCAGTTTCTGACTCCTTATCAGAGTAAGGTTGTAGAATACATTTCACGAATAAAATATGATAACGTTTTATACCCGTTATTCAGTGTGTAAGTGAGGGTCAAGGTAGAAGCGTTCACGTCGCGATCCCTGTCAGGTAGTACTTGGTATTGCCTGCGAATTCTACCAAACACTTCGAAGCCGAGCTGAAAGACAACGATGTCCAGAGGCTGACCATCGTGCTTCGAAGAATCGCAAAGAAGAAGAGTGTGTAAGTATGGCAAGCGTAAGAACACATCTGCAGGTGAATTGAGAAGGAATTCCACGCCCGAATTTTTCTGCGCGCAACAAGGGACGCGCGGGGAAGGCTTCAACACACACGGAGGGTCGTCGCGCGCGTCACTCGGAACACAGCGTGCATTCCACCGGCGCTCAAACAACACGAGACGGTCATAGCGATGATTTCATTAGCCAGCTGTGGAAGTGAGACACACCCAGCAGCACATGGGCCGACTTTGGTGCCTGGGCACAAATACTGGCACCATGCTGCTGGCGTCTTGGCCCACACAAGAGGCATGTTTCCTACGGCTGTGAGAGAGCGATCGTGAAAAGAAGCGTAGCGTGCCATGTGGGGCACCGCCGCAGATAACGCGGTACGCACGACTCGCGTACGGACCACAGCGCGTGGCAGGGGACGACCGCTCTCCGTGCATTTGGTGGCATCGCGCGGGCGGCGCGAGAGCAGCGTGTGGCACTCGGGGCGCGGGCGGAACACTTAGCCGCAGATGTCGAGGTTGGACGGTTATGACCGCGAACGCTTTTTTTTCCTCGCAGACCTCTCCCCGCCTCGCTCAAATGTTTTGTCCTCCTGTGATGTGTAATTGCCGTATCTGCTGTAGGCGCTAGTTTATCCCACTTTGCAAATGACCGGTTACACTCATCAACGGTGACACATGATTACAAACCCAGCACCGCGGTTGCAAGTCCCTGGTTTGTTTGCAAGTGTAAAGTTAGGCGTTGCTAGATAGCGTAAATAGCAAAGTGCCTCCATATTCAAACGTGCAATGCAGGAACATTCAGGTCTATCGGTGAGCCTGAGCAAGTGGCAGAACCTCCACGTTCATACGCCAGGGTCAAATGTTTGTATAGTATTTCGAGAAAGTGGTGTCCAGTTTAGTGACTCCGGAGGGGTGCTGGGCTGCATTGACCTCTGAACGTGAGTTGAACTCACAAAGTTCTGCTCGTGCATTAAGTCCTCTACCTCACTGCCACACCAGCCCAGTTGACAAGTTAAAGGGGTCTCTGAAATACCATAGTGCTGAATTTCAACCTTTGAGAATGAAACTGGATTTCCAGTCACTCGGTTTAGAGAGCACAGCTCTGGACCCATTTTACTCCCATCACTTACCCAATGTTACAAAAAATTCTGCAGTCAAGCTCAGAGATTGTAGCCTTTCGTGGCCTAATGCGCGTTAATTACATTTGCCGGGATGTCGACTGTAGGGAGGATTAACTGATTACGAGGCTTTTTCGTTGCGATGCAGATTTACTGCTCTACAAACTGGAGGTGCAGGAGAACCTGAACAAGGATAAGGTACTCCACCCATGTCACACACACACACTTCGCCTTACAAATCCCTTGCTGTGTTAGCTGTCCACTTGATGGCTGCATTCTAGTCGTATGGCAGGTTGAGCTAAACTAAGCACTGCTTATATCTTGTTTTTTCCATCCCATTATGTTTGCGTGAGGGTGGAGCGATGGCACAGTGGTGAGCGCACTGCGCTATGACGCCAAGAGACTTGAGTTTGATTTCCAGCCATGGCCAACACCAGTTGTGAGTGATATCTGAACCGGTCTTGGGCCACCACCATCACAAACCCGCATGGACCAGTGTGGTGAAGTATAGTCAAAAAAACCTCCGTGACTGACAACGGTGCGGGCAGGCCTTCATTCAGCAGTGGAGTGACATAGAGCTGTAAATAATAATTCTCGGCACGGTTATATGGCCAGTAACAACGGTTTGTTAAAACAATTTATTTTTTTAAATAGCCTACATTTTTTTGTTTTTATGAAACTAGTTCTGAACAGCTATGCTGAAACATATTATGCCTTCGCCAGTCCACACTGCACATACAGACACGGACAGAGGTTCAGCCTGTGCATTAAAGCATTGAAATCGCTCTCCTGGAAACTGGGCTTTGCTTTCACAGCACATTTATCTCGGGTGCCATACAGTGTGCAGCAGAAGAGCCACATCCCATGTGCTGGTGTGGAGTAGATTCACACTCGTAGGCGGCCTGACCCAAGGGTAGAGGAGTGTGGGGGGTGCATCCAGTAAGGCTTGGCTGAGGGTTGGCGTGAGGCACGAATAAGCCGGCAAGGTGTGTTAAGCACTCGTCTGTGGTGTGTGACTATAATAGGCGCAGTCACACACAGCTGTGGATACAAACTCAGCAACCCGAGTTCGATTCCAGCTCACGGCCAACACCAGTGACGATTTTCTTAACCGGTCCTGGACATTCCCTAAGTCGATTCAGCTTCAAATGAATACCTGGTGTGGTGTGTAAACATCACTACTAGGGAGACAAAGGCAGCCAGGCGTGGTGTTGGCCATCCACCTCCTTTTGTGCCATGCCTGCCTTCATAGGTGCTCGCTCACAGCACTTTTCCCAGACGTCTATTAAGGGTATACAGGGGATCTTTGTCTTGTCTTGTGACAGGCAGCGTCATTAGATGCCTCAGTTGTGCGTGATCGGTTCATAGCGGTTCTAAACTTGACATTACGCCCAGTACAAGGACAAGTAAAACTGAATGTACTGGATGCAAGTCAAATATATAACCTTGCGTTGTGGTTTTATACCACACATTGCAATGTCGCCGGGCACGCTGCCATGTGCTTTGTTGTTCTTGCCCGTATTGGTCCATTTTATATTCATGCTTAAAAATAACGAACTTGCATCACGTGTCTGTCGTTAAAAAAAGTATTGATTGTTTTTAAAGCGTCTCCCTGCTTAAGCTAATGCACTGTGGTGGCTCTCATCTGTTTGGTGGAAAGTCCACATTACCTTGGTGGCGCCAGTGTATCCAAATCGCAGCTAGTGCTGAGTTGACTTCCCGTAAAGTGTTATTTTTAATGTACGTGTGATGTTATATCAATAGTTGATGCTAGTTGTGTTTTACTAGTGCTTACCACTGTGTGTGTGTGTCCATGTTTGTTCACAGCAAGAAGCATTGAACAGATACAACTCGCTCAATGCACAGCACCAGATTCTCAAGGTGAGCATTTGGGACCAGAGAAAACGTACTGGTCACCCACACAAGCACTATCCTGGCTCAGCCCTGCTTAGCTTTCGAGATCCGATGAGATCGGGTGCATTCCAGGTGATTTGGTCGCCAGATGCCCATACTCGGGTATACGCGAGTCCTAGGGCTTATGCCCAGGCTACATCGTGCCATCACGCAGGACAACTGATGTTACCAAATGAATGGGCAGCTTTGAACGGCAACTATCATTACCAAATGAATTCCTTGCAGCCACCCCACACTACTGTTCATGTTAGATGTCTACTATTACCACTGGCTCACAAAGTGATTGTTATCGTATATCATCCGATACTTGGGCTGTACGTAAATGGATAGGATGGGATAGCTTCAATTCTAGATCACTGGGGCAACGTTCGTGAGACTGCGTACTCCACCCAGTACAGCATTGTTGTCGGCAAGTGCCTGTGAATAAATGTGGTTTGTTTGCACACTCCACCTTCATTCTTGTAGATCCCAGAGTCTTGTCCTGACAAGATCCAGACCTCTGTCAGTAGTTATTGTTAAGCATTTCCACTTGAAGATTCTCTTAGAGCGGAGCCGATAGCATGAAACCATGTTCAAATGGTGATACATGTACCGAATTTGCCACGTATTCTCTCCGGGGGTCACTCAGGCAGAAAAATAACGTTAGCCACCTAAAAATCAAAGCTATCTAAAGCCCTGTCATCCTTGGCTCAGCTGTGCTGTGCTGGCACATCCTGTTGATTCAGGTGCGGTGGCCTAACTGTTATGGGGATAATTAAGTATAATTTGAGACGCTAAATTCTGACTGCACGCTGAGTAAAAATATGTTAACTGACACTGAACCCCCCCCCTCCATGCTGAGTCGTACAGCAGTGATGTGTCCAGTGTGCCCTGTAGAGCATCGACATTCACTCCATTGAAACTCTTTGAAGCCGAGGAGCTGAAAGACAACGATGTCCAGAAGCTCAACAGATGCCAGAAGCCCCTCAGTCTGGAGCAAGAAGAGAGGCCAATGCCTGTCGCCTTTAAGGCCAGCATGGACTATTATATCTCTAAATGTAGAGGGCTGTCTGCAACTATAGAAGAACTTGTTGCAATGGGAAACTGTCATGTAACCATCACGCTTCAAAGAATCGATTCGAATTCGAATTGCATATCCCGTTGTCCTGATGTGATGCATACAAAACAAAATTGTGCATGTAAATATTCCAATCTTGACAAGTTGATAAATTCCTGAATTGAAAGCATTGGTGGTAATTTCCAAGCGGCTAAATTATTTCCCTGAAAAAATGCACCAGTGTGTTTATGTTCTGCTGTAGGTTTTTACAGCTCGATGTATGATAATTGCTCTCCATGGCTGTTCTTTCGGGATTGCCGTGCCGAGTGTTCCATCTCCTTCGCGACGTTTCGCCTCCCACGTTGGAGGCATAATTGAGTGTTTCTGAATGGTTTTGCTGAAACGAGTTGTGTTAGTTACATCGCAATCCACCATACAGAAACGCCTGACGGATGCCTCCAACGTGGGAGGTCAAACGTTGCGAAGGAGAGAGAAGGAACACGCGACACGGCCATCCGTGAAAGAACAGCTATAGAGAGCAATTCTCATTGTGGATACCTATAGGACGTTTCGTGCTTGCTATTGCTATTTAAACAAATCCCGTGATAAAATGTACTTGGCTGCTCCACTCTTACTTTGTAATGTAGGTCACAGCACTCTATTTTAAGTGTCCACGTAAGCTGTTTTAAGGCACCGGCCACTGGCATCGGCCAATAAGAACGGAAACCAAATATCTGCTGTTTGTAACATAAACACATGCCATGTTTCCATGACCACTGACAACTAACATACAGTATTACACGTAATGTAACATGTTTTGGTGCAGTTTATGTATTACATAACATTGCAGGACATATTGTACGTAAATAATTCTATGATATTTACTATCTTCTTTCATTTCAAATACATGGTGGATTTTTATCACTACTGGCAGAGTACCCACCCTATGGGCGATCTTGACACGTTATCTTCACGTGATAGATAGATGTTTATTATTACAGCAGAAAAAAACCCAGTGAGCTTGCAAGCTCTTTACGGGACTCCTGCTACACAACAAGCATAATACTGATTGGCCGTGTCGGCTGGACGTGGCTTTACGACACGTTTTCGTGCACCAACAGTCGCAGCACGTGGAGCTGAAGCAGCAGTACACGGACATCCACGAGCAGCACGCGACGCTGCAGGACACTCACGATCAGGCCCTGCAGCGGCACCAAGAGGAGCTGGGGCAGGTGCAGCAGGACAAGGACACGGAGATCAGCGCCCTGCACCGTGAGCCTCGTCCCCCCCGCCCCGCCCCGTCCATGCCCCCCCGCTGCTTAGAAGCGCATTTATATTACGCGCCACCCGTCCGTTTTCACGCCTCTTTCAATTCAGTTCAACTTTATTGTCAATTCTGCCATATGTACAGGACATTTAGAGGATCGAAATGCCGTTTCTCTTAGACCCCCCGGTGTTGGCATATACATGGACTGGAACACAATAAGGGTTTAAAAATACTAGGATAAAAAAAAACCAAAATACTATCAATAAAATACTAATTTTTTAAAATATTTACAAGTTAAGCTAAGCTGGGGGTCGCAGCAGCAGCATGCTGAGCAGGGAGGAGCAGAACTCCCCGCTCCCAAGAGACAGACTCCAGATCCTCCTGGGGGATTCCCAGGCGTTCCGAATCTAGAGAGACACAGTCCCGCTAACGTGTCCCAGAGCCAGATTGCATCTCTTTGTGGGGAATTCCCAGGCGTTCCCAGTCTAGAGAGCGACACAGTCCCACCAGTGTGTCGTAGAGACGGACTCCAGCTTTTCCTGGGGTATTCCAAGGTGTTCCCAGCTGAGAGACACGTTCCTGCCAGTGTGTTCTGGGCCAGGGTCCTCGAGGCCTGCACCCAGTGGGGCGTGCCCGGTACAGTTTCAGCAGAAGCCTCCCGGGGGGCATCCTGACCAGGTGCCTGAACCTCTTCACACTGCACGCGGAGTCTTGGCAGAGTCCCCGTAGGCGACGGGAGTGGATAATTGAGCCCAGGCTGTTGGCTCCTCGCAACATTCTTGAGCTGGCGAACTGCACGCTTTGAAAAGGCTTCCTCGTTTAAGAGGGTTTTCCTCTACTTGCACCAAGTAAATACAAACTCGGGTCACCGGGTTTACAGTGCGCAGTGCCAACCGCTCCACCGCTAATTTAATGCTAGGGGGTCATGTAAATACAAGTTATACCACCGCTGTCCCCTGGCTCATGCCTATCACATTACCTTCGCTTGCCTCAGTATATTATGGGCGGTACCCGTAGTAACCTGATGGACTGACATTCCCTTCCTCTGCCGTCTCCACGCGTTAACTGCCCGTTACTCAGTACCTGTCACTGGAAAACTGGGAATGTTAGAATTTTATCACTTTAATGAATTACTTGTCCATTATTCTTTCGCTGTTTTGCCTGTACAGTTGCTTGTATCTTAGAGCTTAAGGTGCTTTATTATGATCAGTTATTATTATAAGCATACGGACTCTTTTGAACTGGGATTTTAGTTCATTTGACTTTGTGTCTACTTGATATGTTTTTTTCTCTTCCTGTACTTTTACCTTTTGTAGTTACATACAGCACCTTGCAATCCTTGGGTGAAAGGTGCTTAGAAATGTAAATTATTATTACTATTACACACGGCACAAAAACACCTCCATGAAGCACTTAGTGTCTCGCGACCTGCACTCGGAACCCTCTGCCCAGTTCGCTGTGCGTTGCTGTGTCCGGAACCCTACACCACCACACTTGGGCCCCTCTGCACAGGGCACTTAGCACTTTGCTCTTAGCAACTTATGTCCTCGCACTTTCCATTCTATTTACGGCTCGCTCTACTTGTCAGTTTTACACCCGGCACCTGACATCTGGAAATGAGTGTGTGGTGTGCCGTGTGTCAACAAACGCTTACGCATCAAAGGTGGAGTAGGTGTTGGCTACCCCATTGCGTGCTGTGCCAGGCACCTCCAGTGCTAACCTAATTTGCTCAAAACCCTACGCTGTATTTGCTCAAAAGACCTTGCGGAGTTCAATGAAAATGCAAGGGGCTGTGTAAGAAAATGGGAAACTGTAATTTAACATCGCGCTTCGAAGAATCGCAAAGAAGAAGATCAGGGTTTCGAGCACAGAGCTGCATTTGCATCAGGCTGCAATTGCATCAGGAAGGACGTTTCCCTCCTGCCCACTGCAGTTTTTCTGTTTTCCACTGCATTTCAGCAGCTGCTTTTTGCCCCGTAGTGGCTTGTTTGATAGAAACCAGCTGTGGTTATAGCGAAGGACGTCTGGCTCTTGGTGGCAACACAGTGCCATTTGCGTATTTATATGTGCTCTATGCACATGCCCTCCATTTGTTTAGCCCCCACCAAATCACCATGTGCCTGTTGTCTTCTTTGTTTGTCTATCTCTGTATCTCTTTGTGTATTTGTTTCCCGGCCTCTCTGAGTGTCTGTGTGTTTGTTGTGCGATTCGCTTGTGACCCTCGGGTGAAAGGCGCTATATAAATGCTATTATTATTATTATTATGTCTCTATCTGTATGCCGTCTCTTGCAGTCGTCTCTCACCCCCTTCCCCTCCAATCCGCACAAAGCCCAACGTAGTGTCGGTAGCGTCGAGATGGTTTCGCGGCCAGGGTGATTCGCCTGCTATGAATAACCCTCGGAGATCGACCGTCTCGTACCCCGCGTGTGAGTGACGCCGCTGGTCGCCGCCCGTGGCGTGCCGCGGGGGGGCGCCGCGACGTCGTTTTTAACCGGTGCCTCCTCTGCCCCGTGTCGCCGTGTGTCAGAGAGCATGTACAAGCTGCGCGAGGAAGGCAAGCAGCTACGCAAGGCCCACCAGGACGTGCACAACCAGCTGCAGGAGACGCAGGTGACCAGGCCGTAACCCTCCCCGCGTCACTGCGGTCAGACGCTGCGTGCACAGCAGTCAGGGCCCGTGAGCGAACGAAAATGCGCCGGTGTTATGGAATAATACGTTGCATGCTGTGAGCTCATGATGGTTGCTATATGACAAGTGCCACTTGAGTTTTCGTTGATCGTCTCCACTCTTGCATTTGTACAAATATACAACTTGAAAGATACGTTCCCTTAAGATGTGGCTGAGATGTGGTTGCGTTGAGATGCTATGATAACATAAAACTGAACACATTTGGTTTTCACGGCTCGATTCTTGATGGTTGCTCTTCAGAGCTGTTCTTTCGGGATAGCCGTGTCGAGCGCTCTCCCTCTTTGTCCGGAAAGAACAGCTTTGAAGAGCAACCATCATGAATAGAGCCGTGAAAGTCGACATCAATACAGTGGTGATTTTCTTAACGGTCCTGGACCTTTCCTTGGTCGATTCAAGCTGGTGTGACGTGTACAGATCACGTATGTGGGAAGATAAAGGTGGCGGAACGTGTTGTTCTTCCACCCATTTCTGTCATGCACTGTGCCGGCTTTCATAGGCGCTTGCTAACAACTATTATGGGGGTCAAGGTAGAAGCGTTCACGTCGCGATCCCTGTCAGGTAGTACTTGGTATTGCTTGCGAATTCTACCAAACACTTCGAAGCCAAGCTGAAAGACAACGCTGTCCCGAAGCTAGCCATCGTGCTTCGAAGAATCGCAAAGAAGAAGAACAACTATTATCCCTGCAGCCCGTGTCGACTATGCGGGGGTCCTCTGTATTTTAAAAACAAGTATGTGCTTGTGTGCGTCCGTGATTATCTTTCCCCACGTAGCAAAATCACAACAACCTGTTGGACGAGCACGAACAGCTGAAGGAGACACTGCGTGAACATCAGTCACATTTGGCCAAAGCGCAGGTGAGCGGCAGTGACTTGAGTTCCTGGTATAGTGTATAAGCATGACCACTGGCGATACACAGGGAGCTAGGCATAGTGATCACAACAACAAGAACCGCCGTTTGCCAATAAATGGAGGTGGCGTCACCACGGCGCTAACGCCAGGCCAGGTGCACCTTGAGGCCACGCAGAGTGTCGAAGGCTCGCTGACAGGAGGTCATGGGACAGACCCAGGCGCTGTTGGCTGCCTGACTGAGATGACTGACAGTGATCACCCACACGTTGCAAGCCACGCTTACCTTATTAACAGGCTGCTCGCTCCGAGCACTCGCTCGGATATTCCGTGACGCTGAGCCGGGGTCGATCGGCGCCTCTCGCGCGTGGTGTCGGAGCACAGGTGCAAGTGCGCGAGTACCAGCAGCTGAAGGAGACCCTCAACAAGATGCCAAGCCTCATGCAAGGGGCGCAGGGCGCGCGGCCGGCTGAAACCGGGCGGCAGCTGGCGGCCGGAGAGACGGCGCACAGGGACCGGCAGCCTGAGGTAAAGCAGACCAAATTTTATTTAATTTTTACAGTTTATAACGCGTGCCGCGGTATTCGTTTGGTGTCGAAGGTATTTATCGGAAGAGAGAACGGCTCAGAGGCGCGACGAAACCGCAGAGAGGCCAGGGGGGTGGACGTTTCACCTCCAACATTGGAAGGATCCTCAGGCGTTTGAGGATGCTTCCAACGTGGGAGCGGGAAACGTCGCGAGGGAGAGATGGAGAGCGTTCGATACGGCTATCTCAAAAGAACAGTTTTGAGGAGCACCCATTAATTAAAATAATTGTTAATAATAAGTTAAAGTACTTTATCGATCCATTGCTGGATATGTATAGATAGCAGCTGACGTTATCAATGTTGTTGCAGTTTTTCTAGGGCCCTACTGTTACACAAACAACTCGTTTTTGAATTGACAAACCTTCATGAAAAAGGTTTAAAGCAAATTATCTACAAACTGCATTGCTCGCGTGTGTGAACATGCACATACGCACACGTATTGGCGCGTACGTTTGAATTAGAATGAGTCACATTTAGATGAGAAGACGCGACAGATGCTCGAACAGGAGAGGAAAAAGCACCAGGTAAATACGCACCTCCCCAAGTATCTGTGTACTGCATATGCATACATATCCACGTACACAGATACCAGACAAAGCTTCTCTATGTTGCCTTGTGAATTGTTGGGGCCAGTGCTGTAGCGGTTTAGAAAAATGGATGGATGGATGGAATACTCAAGCTTGTATGTTGTTGCACATAGTTGACAATAAACTTGACTTGACAGTGATTAGCACACTGCACCATGTCTTTAGCATACTCGTCACCCGAGTTCGATTCCCAGCCATTGCTGGAACCTGTCCTGGGTCTCTGCTAGGTCGACTCGGCCTTAAATCAGTACCTCGTCCGGTGTCTATACATCAGCACGGGGGAGACAAAGGCGGTCGGGCGTGGTGCTGGCCACAGCACCCCTCTCGTGTACTCTGCTCACCAGCAGTACAGGCCCCAACAGTCTGTGTAGGCCGACACGGGTCAATTGTCGTGGTGCTTGTGTGCGCTAGGAGCTGTTGGTGAGCCAGCGACAGGCGCGCATCGAGAGAGATCGCCTCATTCAACAGCAGCCGCTGCAGCCGGACAATCAAATCCAGCCTCAGGAGAACCAGCTCCTGCAGCGTCCACAAGCAGCGGGTGGTCAACAGGTAACGCACATTGACGACTGCTTTGGCCACTGAATTTTTTAACTTAACAATAGTATTCCAATTTATAACGCGTGCCACAGTATTCGTTCGGTGTCGAAGTTATTCGTTCGAACGGAGAACCACTCAGAGGCGGCACTTGCGGTAATTAATTTGGTGTCACAAAACATGTAGATTCTGGGAGTTCATTACGGATGTGTCCTGGAATAATCTATGGTTGATAAATCAAAGGCAGAAATCACAGCTGTTGTAGAGAGCATCCCGAAGGAAAGACTCGCCGCTGCAGTTATGGAATATTCAGTAGACGTCTGCAAATGGTATTGGAGGCACAGGGGTCTCACATGTATCACATATTCAAAATACTTTCACGTGAATAAAATCTCCCATGCTTCATTGGTGTTAGTCATACCAGAACCAGTGCTGTAAGCATAATATTTCAATAAACACCGGTCAATTCAAACTAGAGCGCCTTCATTTGATGACGCCGGTACATAAGCAGAATCTGCGAACGGCTTGTGTCGTGCAGAGTATGTAGTGGCGTAATAATCTCAGCTGTACAACAGCTCCAAGTCAGGAAGCAGGCGATGTGGTGAGGTACGGCGACATCGTCCCCGACGACCTCTTGACCCTGACCTCGCAGACGCCGATCGGCCGAGTGAAGAGCCACTACGAGACGCAGCTGGAGCAGCAGCGCGTGGCCAAGGAGCGCGAGGAGGCTGCGCTGCGACTCGCCGAACAGCAGCAGCAGATCTACCAGCAGCGCTTGGTGCAGCAGGAAGCGCGGCAGGCGGCGCTGCGCCAACAGGTGGCGGCGCAGCAGCAGGAGGAGAGCCTGAGGGAGGCCCGGGTCAGGTGCGTGCGCTCGCTGCTTTGTTTGCTCCTTCGTTCGCTTGCTCGCCCACGCGTGCTGTCTCGCCGTCTCGCTCGCTCGCTTGCGCTCACCGTCACTCACTAACTTACTAGCGTGCTCGCCCGCTCACTTGGTCACTCGTACTCAGCCACTCACGCGGTCGCTCGATCGCTCGCTCGTCGACGCGCTCGCCAATCGGTGTAACTCGCACGCCCGCCCGCTCACTCGCCCGCCCGCCCGTCTGCCGTCATGTCCTTTTACAGCAGGGGTGTCCAAACTAAGGCCCGCGGG
>JAZEWU010000031.1:7334860-7346185 GCA_036362915.1 Geotria australis | reverse complement strand
ACTTCTCCAAGCTCGACTCGATCGTCAGCGCGCTCACAGACACCGTGTGCACGGCCGCTCAAAAACCGACGACCCCTGCACCTACCACCACCCCTGCACCTACTACCCCTGCACCTACTACCCCTGCACCTACAACAACCCCAACGACCACTCCGGCACCAGAACGTAAGAAGTCAGGATGCCACGTTGAGAAACGTCCATCCGATTTGCACAGTCACCACTTATTATTTTTTTTCATTGCTGACATGCCGTTCTCTTCGCGGCCCTTGTGCAGCGCTTTGTGACCCTCGGGTGAAAGGCGCTATATAAAACGCTATTATTATTCTATTATGTTTCACGTATGTTTACACTGCCTTCATTCGTACGTTTCAAAATAGGAAGGAATTCAAATAATTACTTCCTTTCCCTCCTCTAACTAACAAAAAACTCATCAATGATCTGATAACATCATTTATAAGACACAGTATGTGGCAAATGTTGGCGCCAGCTAACCCCGTGGCTGCATTCCTCCCGCCTCTCTGCATTTTCCTCGCACCTCTGCGGCGTCCTGTCTTCGAACGAACACCTTTGACACTGCACGAATATTGTGCAGCCACGCGGAGTTATTACATTGTAATGTCGTTATAATTTGAGGTTCCCGTAAAGGTAGCCGTTTTATTTTGCTCGATCAAATTCACCTTGCGCTTCTCTCTTCTCCAACTAATCATCCTTGACGTTGGTGCAATATGCCTGTTAGTATTACTTTTGTTGTTTACACATTATGTTGGCCTGCACCTCTGTTCCATCACTCCTCCGTATGGATCACTGTACTGTCGCTCGTGTCCTGTGCTGATGGCACCACGCATCTCACGGATCTCGCGAACTAGCTGGCCTTCTGAATCAACGTAATTTTCCACGTATCAAATAAACATTACATTGGCTTTTAACACTAAGGCTTTCGTGACCAATGTTATCCATAGCATAGCTCTTTTTACGAGCTAACGCACGTTCTTCTTCTTTTCGATTCTTCGAAGCGTAATGGTTAGACCACAGTTTCCATTTTCTTTACACAGTTCTTTGCATTATTATTGAACTCTGGAAGGTCTTTTGAGCTGCAGAGGTTGGGTAGTAGAGCGCAGACAAGGCAGTGCTCCATAGTACAGTCTGCTTCTTCACATTCACAGGTGGTTGGGCCGGTTTTGTAGCCCCATCTGACCAAAGTAGTTCTCAGGCGGTTGAGTGTCTTCCACTGCATCCATGGTGCTTCTGAGCCAGGAGGGAGGTCTTCGGCAGGGGGGATTCCCATGCACGTAAAAATTATAACGCAGCATATTAACTCGTCGTTGCAACCGGTGCGGTTCACTCCACGTTGTCTGGTCCCCCACGCGCATCTCTCGTTCGCAGCGTACGTGCCAAGGCGGGACGTGATCTTCATAATCGACGGCTCCAGCGGCGTCTCGTCCGACAACTTCGCGCTCATCAAGAGCTTCGTCGTGCAGATCGTGCAGGGCTTCAAGGTCAGGCATGACCGGGTCCGCGTGGGCCTCGTGCAAATCGGCCTCAAGGACATTTACCAGCTGAAGCTCAACCAGTTCCCAAACAAGCAGGAGTTCATCAAGGCCGTCGGAGGGGTCGCAGCTCTCAACGGGCCCAGGGCCATCGGCGCCACCATCAACTTTGTGGTGAAGCACGGCTTCTCGGAACAGAACGGTGGCCGCGTTGGAGTCACGAGGGTGAGATTTTAAACGGTCGACTCTTAGCGTCGTTACAAATGTGCAGGCAGTCCGCGACTTACACAACGCACGCGCTTAAAAAAACGCTCGCACTTAAGAAAAACAACAAGCTCTCAAGAGATAATATAGCCGCCATAGAGGCCACTAACATTAATTGCAGTATACTGTACTATATACTGCATACTGTGTACTGCATGCAATACACAGCATAAGAGTGGTTCCCAAACTTTCACGAGGAGGTTCCAAGGTTGTGCAGGAAACCGCAGAGAGGTGGGGAGAGGCAGCCATGCAGTTAGCCGGCACCAACCCACCAGACAGTGCATCCTATGTATCGACATTATTAGGTAATGAATGTTTATTTTTAGTTGTGGGAGTAAACCTGAGAACCCAGGCAGAACAGGTGGAAAACACACAAACCCCACACAGAGAAAGGCGTCCGATGTGGGAATCAAACTGCCTCGAGCAGGACCTTCTCTCTTATGAGGCACATACGTTACAACTGCGCCCCCCTGCCGCCCCAACTCAAGGCCTGGAACGCTCCCGGCAATAGACGATGCTTAATGTTTACACGTGTCGTGTTCTGCAGGAGATCGTGCTCATCACAGCCGGTGGCTCTTCCGACGCTGCTCACCAGTACCGCTCTCCCCTGCGGGCCCACGGCATCCGTACATTCTGCATTGGCATCGGAAATTACCATCTGCTGGAACTGCAGCGCCTGGCCAGTGCGCCCCTAGACATGCATCTCTATACCCTGAAAAGTTTCGGGCAACTGCAGGGCATCGCTGGGCAAGTCATCTCGGCCATCCACATGCCTTGTGAGTGAATGTGTTCCACTTTATCTTCCTGTGGTGCAACGATTTCACCCCGTTGTCGGATGCCGCTTGTGCCTCCTGACCGCTACTCCGATCCTGACGTACGAAACTATCGTCCTGTCCGATCACGAGCCGCACAGGCTGGGGAGGCCTCCATTGCGCTCACGTTCACGCTTCACTCGAGTCGACAAGTGGCTTCCGACGAAGAGGGTTTATTGAGTCACTCGCAGCGATACCGTGATCACTACAGCGTACAACACGACGCTCAACAATCAACCGTCGATCCCACGGCCTGTTTGGGGGTTCGCGACCCTCTCACAGTACTGCTTACGAATTATATACACGACCATCGCTCATGATTGGCCTGTCAAAATACAACCGCGTCTTTTAATCATTACGCAGCTTTCCGGTCCCATGTCTATTCGTTTCCCACTGTGTCGTTCACGTGCCAAGCCGGCCTCGTTATCCAGATTAATTACGTCACCCATTCGACTCGTCCATACCTCCTCCCAACCTTGCGACACAAGTTAATCCTCCCGCCATACCAAATAATTACAATACACATCCCTATACATTCTGTGCCCACACATTCCTGCAGTCACTAGAGGGCTGCCTTGCCTTGTCTGCCGGTATTGTAATTGTGATTTATAGAGCGCCTTTCACCCGAGGGTCACAAAGCGCTGCACAAGGGCCGGAGAGAGAACGGCATTTCAACAACGACAAAAAAACTATAAAAACCAAAGCAACAAAAATTCAATGATTTAACGCTGCTTCGAATACAAAAATCTGCCAGCGTCCCCTATGGGCTCCGGCTCACCGCGACCCTGTGCAGGATTAAGCGGTTTTCTGACATTGGTCGGATGGATGTAAACATCCCCCGGTGTCTGTGTTGTCATCGCTGTCTGTGCTGCTGTGTGTCCCTAACCCTGTGGCCCTGCAGCACTGGCTCTGGATCTGGTGTTCGTGGTGGACGCGTCGCTGGGTTCCACGTGGCCCTTGATACAGACACTGCTGGTCTACTACACACAGTATGTGAAGCTCAACCAAGACAACCTGCGCATCGGGGTGATGCAGTTCTCAGGGAGCAGCAAGGCCGAGGTACGCATCGTGATACAACAATAAGTACCGCGAATATTCGTTCGGTTTTTCGAAGCTATCAGTTTGGAAGAGAGAATGACTCGGAGGCACAGTAATGAAAATGATGTTAAAATGTTACATTTACATCACGCACATATTCATTCAATGTCGAAGGTATTCACTCGACGAGAGAACGACTCAGAGGCGTAGCGAGGAAACCGGAGAGAAGCGTTATAAATGTAAAATTATTATTATTATTAACATCAGTGCGTATTTGCCCTGAACCAATCCCCCTGTGCCGTGCAGGTGCTGCTGAGTGACCCTGTCGACCTTTACAAGCTCGTGATGAAGCTGCAGGGTGTCGAGCTCGAACCGAGCGGAGAACGTAACGTGGGCCAGGCTATGGCCTACGCACACGACACGATGCTGTCTGCAGCCAGTGGCGGGCGCGGAGACTCGGGCGTGCCACAGGTAAAGTGTGCCTAGGCAGCGGCAATCATAATAACAATAATAGCATTTATAGAGCGCTTTTCACCCGAGGATCTGTGCACATCATTGTTATTAGCCGTTCAGCAGACGCCCTTATCCGGGGCAACTTACAGAAGTTATTAAAAATCAATAAATAAATACTGGATGGGGGCGGCACGGTGGCACGGTGAGTAGCGCTGCCGCCTCACCACAACAAGGACCCGCGTTCGAATCCCGCTCACGGCCAACGCCAGTGACGATTTTCTGAACCGGTCATGGGCCTTTCCGCCGGGTTAGCTCAGCCTCAAATGAGTACCTAGTGCGGTGTGTAAACATCGTCACTAAGGAGACAAAGTCGGCCTGGCGTGGTGCTGTTCACCCGCCTCCTCGTGTGCCGTGTCGACCTTCGTAGGTGCTGCTCGCTAACAGCACCTGACCCTACGGTCTGTCAAGGCTACACGGGGTGTCTCTGTCTCGTCTAGGTGGTTGTGCTCGTCACAGGGGGCGTATCCGCGGACGATCCGTCCCGGGCCACCTACATGCTGAAGGCGTCGGGGGCACGGCTGATTACGATTGACTGGGGCGGAAAGGCGGAGCCGCAGCTCGGCGGTCTCGTGAGCACGCCGGTCGGCCTACACTACTACAAGATCACGGGGGGTCAAAAGATGATGGAGACGAAAATCGGCCACTTGATGAACACCATCCTCTACACAGGTGAGTGGCCGCCTGCGTGGGTTTTCGCCGGGCACTCCGGTTTCCTCCCACCGTCCAAAGACACGCTGCCGGGTTAATTGGCGTACTGACTAAATTCCGCCAGACGCCCTGCGATGGACTGGCGTCACATCCTCAGTGTTCCCCTGCCTTGCGCCCTGCGTCTGCCGGGATAGGCTCCGGCTCACCGTGACCTCCGTACAGGATTAAAGCGGTTTTCTGATAACGGATGGATGTTATTATCCACCACGCAGGTGCGGTCAACGCGCAGTACGCCGACGTGGTGTTCTTCCTGGACGCTTCCAAGTCCGTGAGCAGCTCCCAATTCGACGTCATGAAGAGCTTCGTTCAGAAAGTGATCTCCTACCTGCGCGTCGGATACTACGACGTGCGGGTGGGGCTGGTGCTGGTCGGGGGCCAGGGCGGCTTCGCCTTCAAGCTGAACTCGCACTACACGAGGGGCGAGCTCGTCGACGCCGTCGACAAACTCGCAAAGGACGGCGGGGCCAGAAACATCGTCGGCGCGCTTCACTTCGGCCTCAAGCACGCCTTCGCAGAGAAGGAGGGTGGACGGGCTAACAACGGGGCAATGCAGGTGGGACCGACCGCTCGCTTTGTCGCCCCTCGAGTGTCAGATCTTCTTCTTTGCGATTCTTTGAAGCACGATGGTCAGCTTCTGGACATCGTTGTCTTTCAGCTCGGCTTCGAAGTGTTTGGTAGAATTCGCAGGCAATACCAAGTACTACCTGACAGGGCTCGCGACGTGAACGCTTCTACCTTGGCCCCCGAGTGTCAGATGAGGAGTGTGTTTCTGGGCGGGGGCGGCGGTGCGACGGTTAGCGTGCCGCGGCATGAACCCGGAGACCCGAGTTCGAATCCCACTCACGGTCACCCCCCGTTCGTAAAGCCTGATGGTTTCCTTCCACAGATTAAAAAAATAAACTGTTATTAATTAATTGGCCGATACCATCATAATACTATATTAAACACAATCGAGCCGTGAAAACCTACATCATTGCAAATATACATATAATGGTTCGTACTAACGAACGGGCGGACTACTTTGCACTTCGCTCAAAACACCGCGCGCTTTCAGCGGTTTATTATTATTACCGCATTATTATATTTAAGACGTTTTAGGTCAAATATACGCTACATACTAAGACAAACATTTGACTGATCGACGCTAGATGTGAACCGTGCGCAACCGGTTCCGACTTGCGTACAAATTCGACTCGCAGGCTGACTTAGAAACGGAACGCGTTCGTAACCCGGGGGACTGCTTGTACTACGAGGTGGGCGCGTCGAACGCTTGCAAATTGCTGCCTGCGTCGCTGCCATCCAGGTGGCGATCCTGCTGACGAGCGGGGCGCCCGCGGACGGTGGCGCCGCCCAGGCCGTGGCACAGCTGCAGGCCGGCGGCGTGCGTCTGTTCGCCGTGGGCTTCGGGTCGGGGGTGGACGCGGCCTCGCTGCACGGGGTGGCTTCGTTCCCGAGCCACCTGCACACCTTCACCGTGGCCGGCAAGGGCAACATCGTCATCGTCAACCACCACCTGATTAAGAACATCTTCAGACCTGGTGAGAAAACTCGACGGTAAACAAGAGCCACGGAAGAGGAGTGTTTTGGTTTTTTTTTCTCTCCCAGTCTCGGTATGGACGCGGCCGATTCCATCTCGCCCGCCCTGCCCTGCCGAGGAAATAGTAATACTTGTATATCCATCCATTTTCTAAACCGTTCGTCCTGGTGAGGGTCGCGGTGGCAGCAGTCCAAGGAGAGTGGACCAGACATCCCTTTCCTCAGCAACAGATTCCAGCTTTTCCTTGGGGGGGATTCCCAGGCGTTCCCAGGCCAGCCCAAGGATCTAATCCCTCCAGCGTGTCCTGGGTATATCCCTGCCTTGTGCCCTGTGTCTGCCGGGATGGGCTCCGGCTCACCGCGACCCTGTACAGGATTAGGCGGTTTCTGACAGGATGGATTTACATAGGCCTTCATCTTATAGCGGATTGACCGTGAATAATCGTGATCTTGGTAAAATACTAAAATGTAATCTTTGAGCGTCAGTCAAATTGAGACGCGACATTTTTGTACTGTTTTTTTTCTTCTAATCGGTGATGGTATGAATGTCCTCATTAAGTGCGTTTATCTTGAAAGCAGGCCGCTTTAACCAGTCGTGTCATCGGCATTAATCAGTCGTGCTGCCACCGTGTTGTTTGATGCCTTGACTGCAGTGATTGGCGGTGACATTGTGTTCCTGGTGGACGGCTCCACCACGGTGTCGCAAGATACATTTGTCCTCATCAAGAAGCTCGTGACTCGGATTCTGGAGCGCTTCTACACGCTCGGGGGGCCTCTGCGCGCGGCGGTCTACCAATTCGGCGGCGCGGGCCGCCTGGAGGTGACCCTCGGCAACAAGCACGACATCGACACGTTGGTCGAGGCCATCGGCAAGATTCAGAAGATCTCAGGGCCGCGAAACCTGGGCGCGTCGCTCACCTACATCCTTGACAACATCTACAAGGGGATGTCGACTCCTAAGACCCCGCAAGTATGTGCTCTAGTTTTTTCCGAGTATACGCACGGTACATGCTGGGCAAAGGGGTGAAGGTTAGGCGGCAGGGTGTCTATGCGGTGGTAACATCCGCGCCTCATAGATAGAAGGTCCTATCCGAGGCTATTCGATTTCAGCTTCGGGTGCCTTTCTGCGTGAGTTACCTCCGGGCTCTCGGGCTTCCTCCCGCAACAAACAGGAAAAAAAAACCTCATTTATTAATTGGCCAATAACATCATAATATATAAGACGCAGTGTCTGATAAATGTTGGCACTGGCTAACTGCGTGGCTGCCTTCTCCATTCCTGCCTGTCTCTGGTTTCAGCACGCCTCCGAGACGTTCTTTCTCTCTTTGACATTGAACGAATATGCGTGGCGGTACATTATACATCGTCCGTCCATCGATCCGTTGTCAGAAACCGCTTAATCCTGTACAGGGTCGCGGTGAACCTGAGCCTAACCCGGCAGACACAGGGCGCAAGACAGTCCATCACACATTATACACAGTGCCGGATTAACCTAGTAGTTAAGTACCCACTTGACCCTCCCACATCATGGCTTTGATTATTTTTATTTAGGGTCCCTTTATAACATATGCAACAGGCCCCGCACTAGCTCAATCTGGCCCTGATCATACATAATAATAATAATAATCTACTTTTGTAACACGCGCATTTTCTCCAGGCGCGTTGCACCCGTCGAGTGCGTGAAGGTTGTAGTTGGAGAGAAGCGTGCTGAGGCGAGTGTCGATTTCTGTTTCTGTATCTCCCGGGCAATTGAAGTCTCCTGCCATGAGAAATGTTGTGTTGAGTGCTAGCGGGTGGTCGAAAATGTCTGCGAGGTCAGTGTAAAATGTCGGGCGCTTTGTGTCAGGCGGGCGGTATAGGAGTACGATGTTGATGCGAGTGGTGCTGAGGACGAGGGTGACTGATGCTGTCTCGCAGGTCTGCGGCGTAATCGTATCGTTATTGTTATTATTATCAAGAGACGAGCTAACGGCAGACGAATTGGTGTTTACGCAGACCATCTTCATAATTTCCGGGGGGAAGTCGGAGGACGACACGACCGGAGCGGTGGAGCTGCTGCGGGAGCGCGGCGTCATGGTGACAGGCCTGAGCCCCTCGGCGTCGCAGCTCGACACCGTCGTCAGCACCCACTCCAGATGGTTCCAGTACTCCAACACGAAAGTGCTGACATCCCTCTACCGGATCGTCGTATCGCTGTTCTACACAGGTGGGCGCTCTGCAGCCGGGGGCCGTGTCTACGGCAAATAGCGCCGGTGGCGAGGCACCGAAATCGCGCCCCTGTCCAAAACGTCACCGCAACCCTGTATAGGATTAAGCAGTTACTGATATTGGACGGATGATTTTCTAAATTTACTACACATACAAACAACTGCTAACATGAACGTCAACTTAAGCTCCGTGATTGTCAGCGATCCACGTTATTCTTTTACGATACTTCATAGAGTGTATTACTTTTGTGCGATCGCCTGTGTGATGTCTATTCTAGACGTTATGCACGGCCTCTCTCTGTCATCATGCTGACTGCTTCCTGTTCATTTTACAGTTCCTGTTGCCCCAATACCGAAAACCACACCGGCACCTACAACCACAGTGGCAACTACAACCACACCGGCACCTACAACCACAGTGGCAACTACAACCACACCGGCACCTACAACCACAGTGGCACCTACAACCACAGTGGCTCCGACCACCGCTGCTCCACAGTTTCATATCGGTGAGTTGAGAAACCTCCCAACAGTTGCAAAACAACGTTGCCCAAAGGCGCCCTCGACACCGGTCACCTTCGTCTAGATTACCTCCGCTCTCTCTGCTCCCTCCGCGCCAGCAGGGTCAACTAGAAGATCGCTCCCCATAGCTGTTCTTTCGGGATAGCCGCGTCGATTGTTGTCACGCTGTGTCTAGCGGAAAGCTTGGTGATGCCTCCAACATGGAAGGCAGCGCATCGCAGAGGAGAGAGCAGGAACACTCGACGCGGCTGCGCCGAAAGATACAGCCGCGGAGAGCAATTCTCGTCGCGCAACATCGAGCCGTCAAAACCTCCGCGATTAATAATAATGAATGATAATTTTACATTTATAACGCGGACATATTCATTAAATGTCGAAGGTATTCATTCGACGAGAGAACGACTCAGATGCGCGAGAAAAGCGCGGAGAGGCGGAGGAGGCAGCCAGGCGGTGTTGCCGGCGCCATATTGCCGCACACTGCTTCCTATATATTACGATGTTATTGGCCAAATAATTAACGAGTGTGTTTAAAAAAAAGTTTTAATAACAGCAGCGATCGCGGTTTCTCCCCCGTTGACAGGCAATCGCGACGCAGACGTGGTGTTCGTGGTGGACACCTCGTCCGGTATCTCGGACGCCGACTCGGCCGTCATCCGGGCGATCCTTATCAAGGCGGTCATGGGACTGTCCGTGGGGCCGGACGCCACTCGCGTCGCCCTGGTGACCGTGGGGGGCACACCCAAAGTGGCCTTGTTCCTCAACTCGTTCGCCGACAAAGTTCAGCTGCTGGATGCGGTGGCGCAGCACACGCTGGTGGGAGGAGACCGGAACCTGGGAGCCGCTCTGCAGCTGGTGGCCAATGACGTCCTCAAGCCCGAGAAGGGTTCTCGCATTTCCATGGGATCGCCCACAGTACGTCCGGCGGTTCTATGTGGCCGTCTCTCGACACACACCACATGCAGCCTGTTCTGTTCCTTAAAATACAGGCAGTCTCCGGGGGGGGGTCAAGGTAGAAGCGTTCACGTCGCGATCCCTGTCAGGTAATACTTGGTGTTGCCTGCGAATTCTACCAAACACTTCGAGGCCGAGCTGAAAGACAACGATGTCCAGAGGCTGAGCATCGTGCTTCGAAGAATCGCAAAGAAGAAGAAGTCCCCGGGTCACGAACGCCCGACTTACGAACGCCCGTACTTACATACCGACCTCGGTAAAGCCTATTATTTAAAAACATCGAGTTACATGCAATGGTTCGTACTAACGAACGGGCGGACTCCTTTATGCGATGCTCAAAACACTGCACGTTTTCAGTGATCTATTATTATTACTGTATTATATTTAAGATATTTTCGGTTAAATATATACTATATACTGAGACAAACATTTGACTAATTGACGCTAGATGTGAAGCATACGTAACTGTTCCGACTTGTGTACAAATTCGACTTACAGGCCGACTTAAAAACGGAACTCGTTCGTAACCCGGTAACTGCCTGTACTCTCTTTATATAAGCGGAGGCGTGAGTTACCACACCGCCACCTCAACACACGCAAATGTCGTGTTATGGCGAATTTTACCTCCGTTTATAATAATTTAGTGCACAGTTGCTCGAGTCTGCACTTATCGCGTTTCCCTATATCGGGCTGTGGCGACTTTGTTGCGATTGCAGTTGCATCGTTTTCCTCGCTGATCCTCGATTGCTGCCTTGCAGATAGTGGTCGTGCTTTTGGGTGGCAATCCAGCTGACAGCGTGTCAGCCGGAGTGAATATGCTGCTCGGGATGGGGGCTCGCATCGTGGCGCTGTCAGGCGGATACCAGGACAAAGCGGTGCTGTCCGGCATTACGGGCTCCTCACTCACCGTCAGGACCTGGTCCACATTCAAAAAGATGCAGAGTTTCAACGTGGACCAGTTTATCTACATGCCAAGTGAGTTCCACCGCCGTGACTTCACTTAAGCTTACGAAAAAAAAACCACATCACCACAACTCGATAAGCACAATTTCGTATTGATCCATGAGGCTTAACAGCAATGTGCAGGTGACGTCGCTGCAATTTGACGGCTCCCATTAAATTGGTGTGTTTGTGCGTGCAGAGGAGAAGGCGAGCGTGGTGTTTGTGGTGGACACATCGAGCAGCATCACGGCCGATGAGCTCAAGGTGGTGCGGGCATTCATCGTGAGCATGGCCGGTCGCCTGAACCTGGGTCCCGACACCGTTCGTCTGTCCGTGGTGAGCTAC
>JAZEWU010000031.1:7319945-7334360 GCA_036362915.1 Geotria australis | reverse complement strand
AGGCCAGATGGTCAGCAAGGCCCTCTACCTGCCTGCGAGTGAGTCCGCAACCTGAACCAAGCGCAGTCACCAGTTGCCTTTGCCTGGCATTCACAAGTATTTTACACGCAAGAGGCCTACCACAGGCCAACCCAGCCGTGTGGCTGAGTGCGTACAAAATGAGTTTTGCTCTCAAGCATCCTACAGAACCCGACTTGTCAATTGTGATATTGGCTGCTCGTGGTAGAAGCGTTCACGTCGCGATCCCTGTCAGGTAATACTTGGTATTGCCTGCGAATTCTACTGAACACTTCGAGGCCGAGCTGAAAGACAACGATGTCCATAAGCTGACCATTGTGCTTCGAAAAATCGCGAAGAAGAAGAAGGCTGCTCGTGCATTTAATACACTTTGGGAAGGAATGCAATATCCGAAAGGGACCTCATATATGACATAAATAACAGTTGTCTCTACTTTTGTGTTTCAGTCCAAAAGGTCACAATCGGTGAGTGTTTTCCTCTCTTGCACCAAACTATCGTTTTCGTTCATTTTTTGTCATCTCGCTCCACTCTTAGAGCATTCAAGCTAGACCTGCTTTTAAGAGACACTTACCGGCCCAATTCTTTCATTTGCCTTTAAGCGATATTGAGTTTGACTTTTTGTGTCTCTGTCAATTTAACTATTCGGGTGCACATTATAATACACTTTCTCGTTGTTTTTTCAGTTCACAAGACACGGGGTAAGTGTTCCTCATGATTCTCACTTGTCATAACCTCCTTTAAAGATATTTTTCAGCATGTGTTGTTAAAAGTCTCATTTCATCTTTACCGAGTAGTTCTGTCTTCGAATTAATACTTTAGGCATTGAACGAATACTGTGCTCTTTATAAATTGTAATATAATTGACACAAGAGAGCAGGTGTCAGTTGCATGAAGCTTAGGTACAAACATACACCTTTTGAAATGAGTTTAACTCAAGGGAGATTTCACTTCAAGTTATCACTCAACAAGCCTCAAACCACGAATCTGGATGTTTTATTTCAGAAATAACTTGCACGGACCTTGCAAGTGACGTGCTACATGGAACCCATACCATGTGAGTATCATCACCGAGTTTGCTCTCGGTACGGGCAGCTGCTCGGTTCCAAGCGGGTTCCGATCCCTTGTTCCGATGCCTAGTTCCATTCGCAAGTCGATTTGTTCGCAATACAGTGCAGTATTTGACGTTAGACTGTACCGTATACGAAGCAGAAGGCACTCGATGCTTTCAGAATTTGGACATTTTTCGTCCAAAACGTACGTCTACATCAGTACATGAATTGTATTGTTGTAGATATGGATAGTTTCTAAAAGCTAAAGTAGCAACACAATATTTAATGTTATACTGTATATGGGAGCTTGTTCGTAAGTACGAGTGCTCGAAAGTCGGACCTTTGTAAGTCGGAAACTGCCTGTACCTGTAGTAAAGCTCTGTTTAAGGGTTTAGGTCATGTGAAAAAACATGTCAGTGTTGTGTACCCGTCGCTATGTTGGAGAATCAAGCGGGCACAGACAGCACTTACCTCCAAAGATGTCACCGACGTTTCGCCGGAACTTACATCTAGCGTCTTTAGCAGTGGCACATAATAATAATATTTTATTCAACCGTCCCACATATTCCTTGTTACCGCACACCGTTGTCGATTGGACACCTCAATCCCGAGTGACATTCTGCGACGGATACACCTCGATGCTCTGTTGTGTCGTGCAGGGTCAAGTGTCCACGTGGATGCGACAACCTGAAGGGACACCAACTTTTCGGCAGCAATATTTACTCATTGGTAAGTAACCCGTGTCTTCGTGGGTTTTTGCTGGGCACTCCGGTTTCCTCCCGCAGTCCAAAGACATGCTGCTGCATTGGTTAATTTGCCTGCTGAATAAATTGCCCCCACGCCCCCGGGGCCCTGCGATGGACTGGTGTTGCATCCTGGGTATAGCTTTGCCTTGCGCCCTTTGTCCGCCGGGATAGGCTCCGGCTCACCGCGACCCTGTACATGATTAATAATAATAATAGCATTTTATATAGCGCCTTTCACCCGAGGGTTACAAAGCGCTGCACAAGGGCCACGTAGAGAACGGCATGTCAACAACGACAGAAAAAAAAACCCAACTAATTAAAACCAAAGCAACAAAAATTAAACGATTACGGCTGCTTCGAATACACCGAAAGGTCGCAAAACTGTCAATCTTAAGAGCGGAAAAAATCTGCCAGCGTCCCCTAAGATGGCCGATGCGCGCTTGCCATCTCCGCAGGACTCGATGGTGTGCGTGGCCGCCATCCACGGCGGCGTGCTCGTCCCGGACATGGGTGGCGTCGTGAGGCTGGCCAAGACGCCGCCCGCTGTCGTGTTCCAGGGCAGCACGGAGAACGGCGTCACGTCGAAGTCCGCACCCGGACAAAACAGCGCCTTCCTCTTCAGAGGCTGCCCCTGCATTGTGGCAGGCGGCTGATCCGCGATGCCATCGCTCATGTCTCCCCCCCCCGACCGCTTAGCTTCACGCCGACATCCGTGTATTTGCGGAAACCCCAGCGGAGAGTCCGTGCCGTGCAGATTTAGCACCTTACGCCGCGCCCCGACAAGCTACCCAACTGCAAGCGATAAACCTATCAAATAATCATCTGCGGTGGGCGAAAAATATTATAATTATTAATGGGGCGGCAAAGTGGGTATCAACATTTCCTGGTCTCTTAAGTTCTCACCTGGTGAAATTGAACATCCCTCTTGCAAATGACACCAGTGAACACTAATGTTCAGGTCTGGCATGGCACGTGGGATTGAGAACTGAGTGCATTTCAAGCTGACCACTGGCGGGTTTTGTGTGAAGACTTCACAGTTGCATGTGTGTGGAGTCACCTGCGCCGACGGGAGACATGTTGGTGCCGTTTGCAACGGCCCTAACTTGACTCTCAATAAAAGCATCCGGGAAAAAAACCCCAACCTTTTTATATACAGGGATCATGTTAATTCAGGTTGGCTTGCAAGGGACAAATGGAACTGTTTCATATTCTGGTAAAATAAAAAAATACATATTGACTTTGAGTTTGTTGGACGTTTTTTGGTATGAATTTCGATGTGTGGGTGTTTGCATCTGGTCTGTGTTTGTGAATGTGTGTGTATGTGTGGGGTCCCTGACTCGCTTCTCACAGTCATTAAGGACCTTCATGATGGTGAGCAGGCCCGGGTAAAACTGCGTAGCCAGGAGTCGGAGCCATTCTCTGTCCACCTTGGGGTGCGGCGGGGATGTCCTCTGGCGCCTACTTTATTTAACATCTTTGACTGACCACGGATGCCCATGAATGGAGTGAGTGGTCGTGGTGAAGGCAGAGGCAGGCCTGTATGGCGTGCCAGCTTCTCAAAAGCGTGAGGAACTTGAGCGTTGAGGCGAGGAGGAGGGTCGAGGTTGAGGTGGGAAGGCAGCCAACAACATCTGTGCCGACTTGAAACTTTCAGGCTGGTCTGCCTACAATCCATCCTGGGTTTAACCAGACTGGATCACTGTGTGAGGAGCTCACAGATCCTTAAAATAGCAGGACACGTTCCCATCGGTGAGCTACTCCGGCAGGCGAGGCTGCGTTGGCTGATGGGTCATGGAGCCCGCATGCCAAGCCACTGGATGCCAAAGCAAAGTCTGTTTGGTCGGATAGAGGAGAGGGCTAAACGGGCGCAGCACGGGCTGGAGAAGAGATGGACTGATGTGGCGCAGAAGGATGTTGGAGCTGATTGGACTTGCCGATGACTGGTACCAGCGGTGTCAAGATCGACCTCTGTGGAGGAGGTTCGTGAAGGACGCTACTGGGCAGTTGGAGGCAGTCGCTTCACACTCATACAGAGTGTGCATTACACAAACACAGCGCGTGTTACACTACTCACAGTGTGCAGTACACACACACACAACACGTGTTACACGATTCATGCAGTGTGCGGTAAAAAGACAAATATTCCCCGTATAGACTTAACAGACTGTAGTGTCAGGTGCCGTTAGCGAGCATCTATGAAGATCGACACGGCACACGAGGAGGTGGGTGACCAGAACCACGCCCAGCCGCCTTTGTCTCAGTAGTGGCAATGTTTACACACTGCACTAGGTACTCATTTGAGGCTGAGTCGACCTAGGGGAGGCCCAGGACCCGTTCAGAAAATCTTCATTGGTGTTGGCCATGAGCGGTAATGGATCTCGGGTGGCCAGGTTTATAGCCCAGTACATCACAGATGTGATGCTATATAAAACGCTAGTATTATTCTTACATGTTTTTTTGTTATACCTTGCGTCTCCCGTGCTGTAGTTGTCCTTGCCGTGCACTGTAGTAACGTCAGCGATAGTGACGTTGTCGCCGTGCGTTAAACGTGCAGAGAAGAGGCTGCAATTTTTAACACGCGACTGTTGTGTTTGTAACGCAGTGTTAACCAGCAGCAACTGATCGCGTTTATACCACACACACACATCATCCCTCCATCCATTCCATTTTCTAAACCCCTTGTCCTGGTGAGGGTCGCGGTGACAGCAACAGACTCCCTCGTTCTTTCATTAATCTCACTCTCACACAGTTACAGCACATTCAGACAGAGGACGTCGAGTCGTGTAACGCGTAGTCTTCTTCTTTGCGATTCTTCGAAGCACGATGGTCAGCCTCTGGACATCGTTGTCTTTCAGCTCCTCGGCCTCGAAGTGTTAGAAACGCGGTGATGGGATAACTTGATGCGCGAGTTCGTTTTATCGGGTCGGACAGGTTGGCGTATTCATCAGTTTGGCGCACAAGTGAACGCACGAGGTACTGATTAACCCCATTGTTTCACTGAAACGCGGTGATGGGATAACTTGATTCGTTTTATCGGGTCAGGTGATGTAAAAATAAGGCGCGCAAGTGAACGCACGAGGTACTGATTAAACATTGACAAACAAGCCGCGGGGGAGGGGGTATAAAGGGGCTTGGAGGAGAGAGTGGGCGGGGGTACTCTGGGGGAAGAGATGGCGAGCCGGTGGCGTGGAGCGAGGTGCACGTTTTTAAGGATACGTATTTCACCTTTTTAGTTAAGCGTTGGTAAATAAAGTGAACGTCGGAAATCTGAAGTCTTGAGTAGATTGATTTAGTAAGTTGGCAACCCACGCCCTAGCCGTGAACCATGGAGGAAGAACCGAGCGGCAAGACGGAGGCTCGTACGGACATGGCGGGTGAGGACGGACCGGTCAGAACTACAGCGATGGAAGCATTTCAGTCGGAGCCCACCGGGTTGGGGGGACGCCCCACCTCAAACCGCCGTACTTCCGTTCTCATACTGACTCTTCCTGCGTTGATGAAAGACGGGAGGGTTGTTTGGCTCGCTGCCAGTGTGGCTTGACAACGAAATTGAATGAAATGTGCGCGTTATATATAGTATTTATCCATCCATTTTTTTTTAAACCGCTTGGTCCTGGTGAGGGTCGCGGTGGCAGCAGTCCAAGGAGAGTGGGACCAGGCATCCCTTTCCTCAGCAACAGATTCCAGCTCTTCCTGGAGGATTTTCCCAGACGTTCCCAGGCCATCCGAAGGATATAATCCCTCCAGCGTGTCCTGGGTCGGCCTCTAGGTCTCCGCCCAGTGGGCCGTGCCTGGTAGCCTTCCAGGGGGCATCCTTACCAGATGCCCGAACCACCTCAACTGGCTCCTCTCAATCCGAAGGAGCAGCGACTCTACTCTGACGTTATCCCGGATTTCTTATGTATTAGTTTAAAAAGTAGATTTATAAACGTACACAGTATTCATTCAATTTCGAAGGTATTCATTCAAAGAGAGAACGATTGAGAGGTGCGAGGAAGCCGCAGAAAGGTGTGGAGGGGGAAGGGAGCCACACAGCCGGCGTCAGCATTCGTCAGACACTGCGTCCTACGTATTGTAATGTTATCCGCCGATTAATGATTATTTTTGTAGTTGTGGGGAAAAAAAACCGGAGAACCTGGAGAAAACTCACGCAGCACAGGGAGGCTGGGGGAGAACGCACAGACATTCGTCCGAAGCGAAAATCTGACCGCCTTGGACAGAATCTTCTCTCCGTCTCCTTCTTTGCGATGATTCTTCGAAGCACGATGATGGTCAGCCTCTGGACATCGTTGTCTTTCAGCTCCTCGGCCTCCAAGTGTTTGGTAGAATTCGCAGGCAATAACCAAGTATTTACCTGGCAGGGATCGGCGCCAATGTTAATAATAATAATAGCATTTTATAGAGCGCCTTTCACCGCTGCACAACCACCCCTGCGCGTCCACCCTCCTTTACACGTTGGCCAACGATGGCGTTAAATAACGGTGAAGGTGGCTTCCTTCCAAATTAAACTAAGTCCAGACCACACACTCCGAGATGCTGCCCCGGGGTGGGGTCGTTGTGGTGAAATCTGTGTGTCGCACCTGGCGCCCAGCATGCCATGAGCTCAGAGCTGACGCCACGCAACGTGAGCCTGCGGGGCAGCTACGACACCTGGACAACGGTGATGCCCCACGTCCATATTAATAATAATTTCTAACAGGCCGGCACGGTGGCACAGCGGTTGGGTAGCGCTGATGCCTCATAATAATAGCGTTTTATATAGCGCCTTTCAACCGAGGGTCACAAAGCGCTGCACAAGGGCCGCGAAGATAACGGCATGTCAACGACGACAGGAGAAAAAAACAACTAATAAAAACCAAGGCGACAAAAATTAAACGATTAAGGCTGCTTCGAATATACTGAAAAGTCGTGAAACCGGCAATCTTAAGAGCGGCAAAAATCTGCCAGCGTCCCCTAAGATGGCCGTCACTTTCTTAAAGATAGACAGGGAGGGAGGGTGAGCGACAGGGGGAGACATAGGGACATAGAGACAGGAAGACAGAGAGACAGACACGAGGGGGAAACAACGCCAATGCAAATCAAGCAATCAACAATGAAGCAAATCAAGCAATCATAGCAAGAAGGTCCCCCCCCCCCGGGTTCGAATCCCAGGCTCGGGGGGCTTTTCTGTGTGGAGTTTGCATGTTCTCTCTCCCCGTGTCCGCGTGGGTTTTCGCCACCGGGCACTCCGGTTTCCTCCCACAGTCCAAAGACATGCTGCTGCATAGGTTGATTGGCCTGCGGATAAAATTGCCCCCTGCGATGGACTGGCGTCCCATTCTTGGTGTTCCCCTGCCTTGCGCCCTGTGTCTGCCGGGATAGGCTCCGGCTCACCGCGACCCTGTATAGGATTATGCGGTTTCTGAAAATGGATGGATGGATGATCAATATATAGGATGCAGTGTCCGGCCAATGTTGGTGCCGCCCGAGTAGTTCCTTCTGAGTAGTTCCCTCTTCGAACGAATACCTGCGACATTGAATGAATACTGTGCGGGCCACACGGCACAGTGTTCAGTCATTATCAGAAACCGCTTAATCCTGGACAGGGTTGCGATGAGCCGGAGCCGTTTCTCTCAGACATGTACAAGGACTGGAACACAACAACAAGGGTTTAAAATACTAGGGGTCAGCATGGCCGCTGTGCAGCCTCACTCTCGGTCTACCTGTAACACGGCACCTTGCCAGATCCGCACCCTCTCCCACCACGACTGGCACCAACTACACGGGGCACACCTTTTTACCTGCAATCAATTCAAAGCGCCGGGCGCTGAATTCAGGCCAGAAAGCGATGACGGCTGCAGGAATTGTTAATGCGGCAAAGCGTCCCTGCCCCGGGGGTTTCAGCGGCAGCTCGGCCGGGTGTATATAAGCGGTCTAGTGGACACGGCGATAGGGGCAGGCTGGTGAGCAGAGAACTCCAGGCGTCGTCGAGGTGCCGTGCTCGTAGCAAGTGAGCCAGAACGATGGCCCGTGGAGGCCGCGGAGTGATGCTCCTGTCGGCGGTGATCGCCACCGTGGCGATGGCAGCGACCGCCCAGATGTTCAACGCGAGAATGATCCAGGTGAGGGCACCGCACTCGCTCGCTGTTCTTATTAATCCGTCCATTTATTGTCAGAAACCTCTTTAATCCTGTACACAGGGTCGCGGTGAGCCCGCTGATCCCGTCTCCGTTATAAATTGTGTCGTCGTTATACACGTCTGTGTCAATTTTCATCATCCCTAGGTGCGGTTTTTGCAAAGACTGTGATGATGGTGTCTTTGTAGAATGAAAAAAAATAATCCCGACCGTGTTAAATTAGAAGAGAAAAAAAAACAGCCTCCGAAATCACTGAATCAATGATAGCTACTGTTTACAATTTAAGCACAAATTAATTGTTCGAATGTTCTCAACAATTAATTTTGTTCTCTTCATTCGTACATAATAAGTATTACTATACTTGACAAGTATTACTTGTCAAGTATAGTAATACTTGGTGTTGCCTGCGAATTCTACCAAACACTTCGAAGTCGAGCTGAAAGACAACGATGTCCAGAAGCTGACCATCACGCTTCGAAGAATCGCAAAGAAGAAGACTTCGTACGTAATGTTTAACCTCGGCGAGTTTTTAAATATTATTCATTTGCTTTTTATTTCCAGCTGAACCCGGGCAAAGACCTGCTGTCTCGATCAGGACGGGGTAAGGATCTCGGCACGACCCGACGGATGGAGGGCCATCAGTCAGAATCAGCTCCTGGGTCACGATAGGCCCACCGACTTATCCACCCACAGCAAACACTGTGACGCACCTCAACATGGGTCCCACACTCACTCTCCCGTCACTATACGGCAGTTACGTGCGGTGAGGTCAACGCCTGGGGAGGCACTGGCTCGTATCGATCGCGTGGGCGTCCATCACGCCCCGCCGCAGTGAGGCAGATGTTATTGCTGCCTCCCCTGGTGCTTTTTCATCGCAGTTTTATGACGAGACCAGCGAGCTAAATATATTTTACACATACTTGAAATGGGGGGTCAAGGTAGAAGCGTTCACGTCGCGATCCCTGTCAGGTAATACTTGGCATTGCCTGCGAATTCTATCAATCACTTCGAGGCCGAGGAGCTGAAAGACAACGGTGTCCAGAGGCCGACCATCGTGCTGCTTCGAAGAATCGCAAAAAAATAACATAGGTGAAATAAGTTACCTGGACTGTGGAAGGTGAGGACACGTAACGAAGGGGTCTACAAACAGTACATTGGTGACATACAGAGAGATGGTAACAGGCGCGCGCTTATGGCCCGCGCTCCGTCCGGTTTATGAAGGGGTTGCACGGTCAGAGGGGAGGCTGAGCTCGTCGCTGCCTCACCTCTCGTCTCTTCCCCCGGCCGCCGCCGCTCACAGAGTGCGGCAGCAAGCAGGTGGCCGACGTCTACCTCCTGGTCGCTTATCCGGACTGGGAATTGGAAAAGGGCTTAGGATTTCATATATATATATAGATTATTATCAAGGTCACGCCGCCACACAAACTCACGGCCAATGCCCGGCCATGTCCCACCGTCCCGTCTCGCCTCGCTCGCTCGCCCGCACACAGAGGCGTGCAGCAGCAAGCAGGTGGCCGACGTGTACCTCCTGGTCGACGGCTCCACCAGCGTGGGGCCCCAGAACTTCAACCTGGTGCTGGGCTTCCTCGCCAAGCTGGTGGACAAGCTGGACATCGGCCAGGACCGGGTCCGCGTGGGCATGGTGCAGTACAGCGGCGACCCGCGCAGCCCCAAGATCAGGCCGGAGTTCAGTTTGGGCCAGTACGCCGACAAGCAGAAGCTCAAGGCGGCCATCCTGAGCACCAAGTACATGCGCGGCTTCACGTTCACGGGAGCTGCGCTGCAACACACGCTGCAGCTCTTCCGGAAGGAGGGGCGCCCCGGGGTCGGCAAGGTGGGTCGCGTCACCGGTACGACGTTTCGCGGATAGTTGCAATCGGCTTCATCAGGAACAAACGATCTGGGGCGAGCCACAACTCGCCAAAACTCTGATGAGTCCCGACCCGACCTTCCCCTGGCCCTATATATCAGAGACCTGCTTCGCCCAGTGTATGAGAGTTTTTACGAGAGCGGATGTTTTGTGCGTGGTGGTGGTGGTGTGAGTACGCATTTAAGGAAGCATATGTGTGCGTCTTTTTTCTATAGAAGCTATGTGCTATTTTATTGTTTAGACCACGTCTCAGCAAGACATCAAGGAATGGGAGTGTTTTTTTTCCCCATTTCCAGGTGTCTGAAGATGTAAGTTTCAGGGGGGAGATTCAACATGTTAAACAAGTGAAGCTCTGTTTATGAGTTGAGGTCACGTGAAAAAGTGTGTAAGTGTGGTGCCCTCGTCGATATGTGGGAGAAAACGAGCGAGCACACACAGCACTTACCTTCAAAGATGGTACCGACGTTTCGCTGAGACTTCCACTCAGCTTCATCGGGGTTCCCAAACCCGACGTTTCGCCGAAAAGTTGCACCCTGACGACGCCGGGTGCAACTTTGTGCGCACAACACTTAAACACTTTTTTCACGTGACCTAAACTCATAAACATAGCATCACTAAGAATCGCAACTCGGCAGAAATTTCAATCCTAACCGGACTCGCAGCACGCTGCTCTCGGGGAACCACTCAAGCCCCCCCCCCCGACCCCGACGCACAGATCCTGGTGCTGGTGACGGACGGCGAGGCCAATGACAAGGTGAAGGAGCCCTCGGACGCGGTGAAGTCGAGCGGCATCGTGCTGTTCTCCGTGGGCGTGGGCAAGGCGGACCGCAACGAGCTGGCGCTCATGGCGTCCCCGCCCGCCGCCAAGCACATGTTCCACGCCAGCGACTTCTCTGGCCTCGACTCGATCATCACGGCGCTCACCTCCACCGTGTGCACCGTCGTCCAGGAGGCACAGACGCCGGCGCCGACCGCGGCCCCGGTTCCGGCCACCACTCAGGCCGTTGCCGTCCCGCGTAAAGGTACTGGCCCGCTCAGGGGTCGCCGGCTTCTCGTGGGGATCGTCTCACAGCTTCCCCGAGGCCCACAAAACCACCACTGCGGCGTTAAGACGTGTACGCCTCACGTAGAGAAGGTCCTGCCTGAGGCAGTTCGATTGCCCTCCCTCGGGTGCCTTTCCTGTGTAGAGTTTGTTTTGTTCTTCCCCTGCTCATGGAGATACGTAGAGACTTATATAGGACTCATACTCGACACAGTATGGAGTCTCATACTCTACACAGTATGAGTCTCATACTCTACACAGTACTCTACACAGTATGAGACTCATAGAGATAGATAGAGACTCGTAGAGAGACACACGGACGTTTCGCTGATAGTTGTAATCAGGGATTCGTATAGATACGTAGAGACTCATAGAGATGCATAGAGACACATAGACGTACAGAGAGACTCATAGAGACACGTGGACGTTTCGCTGATAGTTGCAAACAGCTTCATCAGGAACATCGTTCTGGCAAGAACCACCGCTCGGCTTCCGCGCGCCCTCTATATAATTCTATGATTATCATCAAGGTCACGCCGCCACACAAACTCACGGCCAATGCCCGCCATGTCCCCCCCGTTCCGTCTCGCCTCACCTCGCTCGCTCGCCCGCACACAGAGGTGTGCAGCAGTAAGCAGGTGGCCGACGTGTACCTCCTGGTCGACGGCTCCACCAGCGTGGGGCCCCAGAACTTCAACCTGGTGCTGGGCTTCCTCGCCAAGCTGGTGGACAAGCTGGACATCGGCCAGGACCGGGTCCGCGTGGGCATGGTGCAGTACAGCGGCGACCAGCGCAGCACCAAGATCAGGTCGGAGTTCAGTTTGGGCCAGTACGCCGACAAGCAGAAGCTCAAGGCGGCCATCCTGAGCATCAAGTACATGCGCGGCTTCACGTTCACGGGCGCCGCGCTGCAACACACGCTGCAGCTCTTCCGGAAGGAGGGGCGCCCCGGGGTCGGCAAGGTGAGTCGCCTCAACCGGCGGGCGGCGAAGCGACGCGCCGGCCGCAAGCGGCTTGAACGTTCGGCGCGTTACATCGACTGGCGTCCTATCCTGGGAATAGCCCTGCCGGGATAGGCTCCGGCTCACCGCGACCCTGTACAGCATTAAGCGGTTTATCACAATTGATGGATGGAATGGATGTAACGATGAATGACGCCGGATTAAGATTGTGTAGGCCCCTGGGGTACAGGTACCGTGAGGCCCCCAAATCTGTACGACTTCACAAACCGTCATAAGATTCTTGCCGCTCTTAAGATTGCCAGTTTCACGACCTTTCGGTATATTCGAAGCAGCTTTAATCATTTATTTTTTGTTGCTTTAGTTTGTATTGGTTGTTTTTTATTTCGTTGTTGACAAGTCGTTCTCTTCGTGGCCCTCGTGCAGCACTTTGTGACCCTCGGGTGAAAGGCGCTATATAAAATGCTATTATTATCATATTATATGTATACAGTACAGCGTTTATTTTTTTCCGTAGTATATTTACTACAAATATATAGATACAGTATATTAGATAATTTAAGGTACTTATACTTTCATTCAGCATTCACAAAATGAGATAACTTTTCACTTAATCTCTGGAGGCCCTCCACCTGAAAGAGGCCCCTGGGCTGCAGCCCTCTACACAGTGCCGGTCTTCTTCTTTGCGATTCTTCGAAGCGCGATGGCCAGCCTCTGGACATCGTTGTTTTTCAGCTCGGCCTCGAAGTGTTTGGTAGAATTCGCAGACAATACCAAGTATTACCTGACAGGGATCGCGACGTGAACGCTTCTACCTTGACCCCCACAGTGCCGGTGCTACTTTTTCTACAAAACAACTGTTTTAAAAAATTGAAGTTGCCAAAAAAAAAAATGTGTGGGTGGGGGGGGATGCAAGTAGCTGGCCTTGCCTACGGCGCAAAATAGTCTGGCGCCTGCCATGCCTCTAAAGCCCACGTCTTAATCAGGCACTGGATGCCCGCCGTATCGCCCTCCCCGACGCACAGATCCTGGTGCTGGTGACGGACGGCGAGGCCAACGACAAGGTGAAGGAGCCCTCGGACGCGGTGAAGTCGAGCGGCATCGTGCTGTTCTCCGTGGGCGTGGGCAAGGCGGACCGCAACGAGCTGGCGCTCATGGCGTCCCCGCCCGCCGCCAAGCACATGTTCCACGCCAGCGACTTCTCTGGCCTCGACTCGATCATCACTGCGCTCACCTCCACCGTGTGCACCGTCGTCCAGGAGGCACAGACGCCGGCGCCGACCGCCGCCCCGGGTGCGTGGCCTCTGCCGCGCGCCGACCGCTCTTGGTGGCGTCAGCGGCGCCCCCCCACCCGGGCACCCCCCGCACAAACATCGACAAGCTGTCGCGAACTTCGACGTTCAAAGCGGTGGTCCGACGGCACCTTAGATAGATAATAATAAACATCTATTTGTCTAAAATTAACTCGAAGGCTTTCGTGACCATAGTTATTCATAGTGAGGTTCTGTTTGTGAGTTTAGGTCATGTGAAAAGGTTTTGTAAGTGGAGTGCACCCGTCGTCGATATGCCGGAGCGAACGAGTGGGCACGTGCATCACTTGCCTCAAAAGATGGCGCCGACGTTTCGCTGGCATTACAGCAAGCATCATCTAAAATCTATATCTATCTCTGAACCCCAGAGCTATGTCACCTGGAGTTTAGCACTCCTGCTAGGGTCTCCCTTGGTGGTGAACAGGTCTGGAGTCTAGCGCTCCGCCTCTCTGCGCTTTCTTCGCTACGCCTCTGAGTCGTTCTGCCGTCGAATGAATACCTTTGACATTAAAGGGGGGTGACGGCCATCTAGGGGGACGCTGGCGGAGTGTTGCCGCTCTTGAGGTTGCCGGTTTCGCGACCTTTCGGTGTATTCGAGGTAGCCTTAATCGTTTGTTTTCTGTTGCTTTGGTTTTTGTTGTTTTTTTTTGTTTCGTTGTTGGCATGCCGTCCTCTTCGCGGCCCTTGTGCAGCGCTTTGTTCACGTCGCGATCCCTGTCAGGTAATACTTGCTATTGCCTGCGAATTCTACCAAACACTTCGCGGCCGAGCTGAAAGACAACGATGTCCAGAGGCTGACCATCGTGCTTCGAAGAATCGCAAAGAAGAAGAAGAAGAAGCGCTTTGTGACCCTCGGGTGAAAGGCGCTATATAAATTGAAATTATTATTATTATGCTAAATCAATATGATGACACATCTACCCTATCTCTCAACCTCCGCGCCCTCGGGCCGCAGGCCCGTTCGCCGGCATGGACGTGATCTTCGCCATCGACGGCTCGGGCGGCGTCGCGGCCGCCGACTTCGCGCTCATCAAGGGCTTCGTGGTGCAGATCGTCCAGGGCCTGAGCGTCGGGGCGACGCAGGTCCGCGTCGGTCTCGTCCAGCTCGTCGGCCAGGCGGGCTACGAGTTCAAGCTGGGACAGTTCTCCAGCCAGCAGGATGTCGTCGCCGCCATAGGCAAGGTGTCGGCGCGCGGAGGCGCCAGGGCCATCGGGGCCACTGTCCAGTTCGTGCTCTCCACCGCCTTCTCCCAGGGAGAGGGCGGCCGGGCTGGCGACGGAGTCCCGCAGGTGAAGCGAGCGACA
>JAZEWU010000031.1:7231831-7243513 GCA_036362915.1 Geotria australis | reverse complement strand
CGCTGGGGAACACGGTGACCCGAGTTCGCCTCCCGCTCACAGTTTGACTCTGGCCTTAAATGAGTAAGTACCTGGTGCGGCGTGTAAACATCGCCATTCGGGAGACAAAGGCGGCCGGGAGTAGTTTTACTTTCGGGATAGACGTGTCGCTGAGCACTCCCTCTCTCTCCGTCGCGACGTTTCGCCTGCCACGCTGGAACCAAAACACATGTTCCACAAATAGTGACGTCAAACCACGCCTGATGATGCCTCCAACGTGGGAGGCGAAACGTCGCGAGGGAGAGATGCGGAGTTCGCTCCGTGACACGGCTATCCCGAAAGAACAGCTGTGAAGAGAACACGCAAACTCCGCGCAGACAGGCAACCCGAGCCGGGACTCCGACCCGGGGGGACCCTTTTCTGACCGTGAGGCGAGAGTGTTACCACGGCCGTGACCGAGCACTCTGACCAGGGGGTATATTCCGGCCTGTTACACCGGGCTACACCGGGCACCGCTCCCTCTCTCCTTCGAACACTCAGCCACCCGTCAAACACTCACCCACCCGGCCGCCTCTAAGCCCCCAGTGGATGTTAACTCCTTTAATCAGAGGCTGTAGATGAAAGCTGCCCCCCCCCTACTCCGTGCGCCCCTCTCTATTCTATACCCCCCTCCAAGTCAGCCGTCGTGCCCCCTAACACCCCCATGACCCCCCCCCCGCCTCGGGCATCAATTTGTCGGCTCGAGGCGAGAGTCGATACGGAGCGAGACGGGCGTGCTGGAGAGGGTGACCGAGGCGCTCATAACGCTCACTAAACTCAACCCCCCCACTCTCAGTGGTTAACGCGCTGGGCTACAAATCTGACGACCCGAGTTCGAATCCCGCTCACGGCCACCAACACCAGTGACGATTTTTCTGAACAGGTCCTGGGCCTCCCCTAGGTTGACTCAGCCTCGAATGAGTACCCCGGGTGCGGTGCGTAAACATCGCCGCCGGGGAGGAAAAAAAAAGCCGGCCGGGCGTGGTGCTGGTCACCCACCCCCCATCGCGTGCCGCGTCGGACCTTCATAGCTGCTAACTCGCTAACGGCACTTGCCCCCTTCAGTCCGTTACGGCTATACCGGGGGATCTTTGTATTTGTCTTGTGTGTGTGGGTGTTGTATGTGTGTGTGAGTGTGAAATGCGCGGCTTGCTCGCGAGTGAGCGCGCGTCCAATTGAGATTCCCCTCCACTCAGAGATCATAATCCCGCGGGAATTGGGTGGAGGGGAGGGAATGGGAGCGGGTGGGGGTCGCCGCTATAAGAGGAGGGGAGAGAAGCTCTGGGGACAGGAGTGGAACGGCCGGCGACCTCAGTCAGAGAGCCTCACCCACACGGTTGATGCAGGGAATCTGACCAGGGGGTCTTATCGAGGGATCTCAACCACGGGACCTCCATCAGGGGACCTCCATCAGGGGACCTCATCCAGGGGACCTCATCCAGGGGCCTAATCAAGGAACCTCAAGCAGTGGACCTCCATCAACGGACCTCATCCAGGGGACTTCATCCAGGGGACCTCATCTAGGGACCTCCTTTAGGGGACCTCATCCAGGGGTCTAATCACGGGACCTCCGTCAGAGGACCTCCATCAGGAGACCTCCATCAGGAACCACACCCAGGAGACCTCATCCAGGGGTCTAATCAAGGGTAGCTTACAAGGTTCCGTCAAGGGGGTCTCAACCAGCGGGTCTTATCTACGGAACCTGAACCGGGGATCGCGTCCGGAGGTTCTCATCAGCGAGTCATGAGCGGTGACGTCACGATGCTCGCGGAGCAGGAGACGCCCCCACGCGCCTCCTCACCAGGTGCGTGCTGCCACCTCACCCACCACCTCATCCACCAACTCAACGACAACCGCCATTCGCCACTAAGTGGTGGGGACGTCACCACGGCGCCTGTGCCAGGTCGTATGCACCTTGAGGCTATCGCGTGAAGTGTCGAAGGCTCTTCATCTACCGCCTCACCCGCCGCCTCATAATAATAATAATGTAACATTTATAACGCGTGGCACATATTCATTCACTGTCGAAGGTACTCATTGAACAAGAAAACGACTCGGAGGCGTAGCGACGAAAGCACAGAGAGGCGGAGGAGGCAGCCAGGCGGTTTGCCGGCGTTATACTGCCACACACTGCTTCCTATATATTAGGATGTTGACGGTAAATTAATTAATGAGTAATTTGTTTTAAGTTGTGGGAGGAAACCGGAGAGCCCGGAGGAAACCCACGCATAACAAGGGGAAAACACACAAACTCCGCGCAGAAAGGCGCCCAAGGCGGGGATCGAACCTGCTCGGGCCAGATCATTCTTTCTGTGAGGCGCGGATGTTACCACTGAGCCACTCTGCCGCCACCTCATCCGCCGCCTCATCCACCGCCTCACCCACCACCCTCATCAGACACCACCCCACACACCACCCTCATCGCTTTGTGACCCTCGGGTGAAAGGCGCTCTACAAATGCTAGTATTGTTATCCGCCGCCTCACGCCATGCGTCTCCCCCGCGTCTCCCCATCTCACCGTGTCTCTCCCCGGTGTCTCTGCCCGCAAGGCGTCCCAGTGTGTGCCGGCTGCTCCGCGCGAATCCACGGGCGTTTCCTGTTGCGCGCGGTGGACCTAGCCTGGCACCCGCGCTGCCTCCGCTGCTCCGAGTGCGGCCAGCGACTCGCGCACAGCTGCTACGCCCGAGACGGAAGGCTCTTCTGCCGGGACGACTTCTTCCGGTAGCCCGGGGGACACGCGGGGAGATATGGGAGACAATGGCAAAGATTCCCCGGTGTAGCGTCAACAGGCTGTAGGGGGCAAACTGCCCGTTAGCGAGCACCTATGATGGGTCGAGACGGCACACGAGGAGGTGGGCGGCCAGCACCACGCCCGGCCGCCTTTGTGGCAATGTTTACACACCGCACTAGGTTACTCATTTGAGGCTGAGTCGACCTAGGGGAGGGAGGGCCCAGGACCGGTTCAAAAAATCGTCACTGGTGTTGGTGGCCGTGAGCGGGATTCGAACTCGGGTAACCGGGTTTGTAGGCCAGCAATAGCGCTAACCACTGGAGCCACCGCGCCCCTAAAGATCCAAAGACAAAGATCCCCCCGTATAGCCTTAACAGACTGTTGGGGCAAGTGCCGTTAGCGAGCACTCACCCATAAACACACAGAAAATAATAATAATAGCATTTATAGAGCGCCTTTCACCCGAGGGTCACAAAGCGCTGCACAAGGCCGCGGAGAGAACGGCACGTCAGTAACATCAAGACAGATACACAAACTCACCCATGCAGACAACAACAACAACAACCGCCATTGGCCACTAAGTGACGGTGACGTCACCACGGCGCCTGTGCCAGGCCAAGTGCACCTTGAGGCTACCACGCAGAGTGTCGAAGGCTCGCCGACAAGAGTCCACGGGACAGAGCCAGGTGCCAATTGGCTGCCTGACTGAGATGACTGGCCGGGGCACCACCTGTGCTCCCGACCGTGCCAGATTGTTGCGTTTTAGCCGCCCTGCGCTCGGCTCGCTGTTGTGAGCGTCGCTCCTCCGCCCGAACACGTCGGATGAAGGCGCGAGGCGATGATTGATGTCGGTGTCCGTACCTGCCCTGTCTCCCCGTGTCCCCGTGTGTCTCCGTGTGTCTCCGTGTGTCCTTGTTTGTCCCCAATGTGTGTGTGTGTGTCTCTTCGCGGTGAACATGTGTGTGGGGAGCGGTGGCCCAGTGGTTCGCGCACTGGGCTACAAATCTGGCGACCCGAGTTCGAATCCCGCTCACGGCCACCAACACCACCTGTGACGATTTTCTGAACCGGTCCTGGGCCTCCCCTAGGTCGACTCAGCCTCAAATTAGTACCCGGTGCGGTGTGTAAACATCGCCACGAAGGAGACAAAGGCGGCCGGGCGTGGTGCTGGCCACCCACCCCCTCGTGTGCCGTGTCGACCTTCATAGACGCTCGCTAGCGGCACTTGCCCCAACAGTCTGTTAAGGCTATATAGGGGGGATCTTTGGTGACTACGTGTCCCTGTATGTTTATCCCTCTTGCTCCCATGTGGCCCCCCTACCTCTCCCACCTTGCCCCCCGTCCCCCTTGTCTCCGCGTGCCCCCCAGGCGGTTTGGCACGCGGTGCCCGGGCTGCGGGCTGGGCATCGCCCCAGGGGAGCCGGTGCGTCGTGCCCGCGACCGCCTCTTCCACGCCGCCTGCTTCGCATGCTCGGCCTGCGCCAGGACGCTGCTCACGGGCGATCGCTTTCTCCTGCTGCCAGACGCCCGGCTCGTCTGCCTGGCTCACCTGCCTCACACCGCGCCTCACCACCCGACTCACCACGGCGCGCCGGGCGCAGCCGGGCAGCTTCGCCACTCGTCTCACGGCGGTAGGGTACGGCCGCGGGTGTTGCGGGTGTTGCGACACCCGCACTTTCACAGAAACATGATTCCATCCACCCCCCCCTACACCCGCCTGCCAGCGAGCTCACACACCGCCTCACTCGCCACAAAGCCTCACGCAGACGAGGGTCGAGTGCTGTTGGCAAGTAGGCTCATGTCCGACACCCAGCGGTCAGAGCTAGGCCATTTGGGCGCCCTAAGCATTTGCTCGGTCTGCTGATGCCAAGCGCCGGCGGCGTGTACCGCGGAGCTGTCCCGTGGAACTGTCACCGTGCCTCGTGCCGCAGAGCCGGGGCCCCCCGCCGAGGGCCCCGCGGAGGGCCCGAGCAAGCGGCCGCGCACCACGATCTGCGCGCGGCAACTGGAGGCGCTGCGCGGCGCCTACAAGGCCACCCCCAAGCCGCCACGACACGTGCGGGAGCGCCTCGCCACCGAGACCGGGCTACACATGAGGGTGGTGCAGGTGGGTGGGTGGGTGAGCGTGGGTGGGTGTGAGTGTGGGTGGGTGGGTGGGTGAGTATACGGGCGAGCGTACTCAGGTGAGCGGCGCGGCGCGCAGGTGTGGTTTCAGAACCGTCGCGCCAAGGAGAAGCGGCTGAAGAAGGACGTTGGGAGGGAGCGCTGGGGGCCCCCGACGCCCGGCCGCGCTGGGAGGGGCCGCTCCCGTACCCCGAGACCCCCCCACGAGGCGAGCCCCCCAAACAGGGGACTCAACAGGGAGCCAGAGCCTCTCGGCGGTGAGACCCCCCCCAACGGAGTTAGACACGAGGCTTATCACAATAATAATAATGTTACATTTATAACGCTGCTGCGTGGCACATATTCATTCGACGTCGAAGATATTCGTTCGACCGGAGGAGGACTCAGAGGCGCAGCGAGGAAAGCGCAAGAAAGGCGGAGGAGTAGGAGGAGGCAGCCAGGCGGTTTGCCGGCGCCATATTGCCACTAGACACCGCTTCCTATATATCATGATGTTATCGGCCGACTAATTGATGAGTGTTTGGTTTTTTAAGTTGTAGGGGGAAACCGGAGAACCCGGAGGAAACCCACGCCGAACAGGGGGAGAGAACACACAAACTCCACACAGAAAGGCGCCCGAGGCGGGAATCGAACCGCATCGGGCAAAGACCGTTCTTGCTTTGCGGCGCGGATGTTACCAATGCACGGACACCCAGACACCCTGCCATCCCTGCATCCGGTCCTATTGCATCGCGACAGGTGATGACGATGGTGATGATGCCGATGATGCTGATGATGACGCTGTCTGTGCGCAGGGCTGGCGCCGCTGCCGTCCGAGGCGATGCTGTACGGCGGGGGCGCGGCGCCCCCCACCCCGCAGCCCCCCTGGTTCGAGATGGACTCGGCCATTGCTCTCTACTGAAGAGTGGGGGTCCCCGTGGGTCACGATGGGAGTTGGGGGGGGGTTTCCTGCTAAGGGAGTGAGCTTCACTGTGGTACTGATGTAGGTTCGTCGCGGCTCAATTCATTAACTCGAAGGCTTTCATGACCAATGTTATTTCATAGTGAGGGGTTCTGTTCGTGAGTTTAGGTCATGTGAAGAAGGTGTGTAAGTGAAGTGCACCCGTCGATATATCACTTACACACCTTCACATGGCTCAATTCATGATGGTTGCTCTTCAGAGAAAGCTCCCAAAAGCCCGGGATTCCAAACCGGCCGCTTCTTGCTGTGAGGCGGCAGCGCTACTCACCGCTACGCCACCGTGCCGCCCTGAACTCGTAGGGCTACTGTGATGAACGCGATGTGAAACTGTCTGACGTTTCACGTCGTGCCTTTCTGTGCCGAGTTTGCATGTTCTCTCTCCCCCCGTGTCCGCGTGGGTTTTCGCCGGGCACTCCGATTTCCGCCCACAGCCCAAAGACACGCTGCCGCATAGATTAATTGGCCTGCGGACTACATTGACCCCACGGTGCCCTGTGATGGACCGGCGTCCTATCCTGGGTATAGCCCTGCCTTGCGCCTTGTGTCTGCCGGGATAGGCTCCGGCTCACCGTGACCCTTTGCAGGATCAAGCGGTTTCTGACAATAGATGGTTGGATGGACACAATTAAACTAAGTTAAATAAAATCCTGTTTATTTATTCAGCGATTAACCGCTAGCAGTCTTAACCATGGGGCAACTTAGGTAATCGTGGGGGGAACCCCATGGTGAGAATGGGGGGGTGGCAATGCCCGGCCGTCTGGTCGAGCGACGTTCGGCAAAACGCACGATTCCACGATTCTTCAACAATTATTAGTCGTGACACGAGTACGCGTGTTTCACTGCTCGGCGCGCTGTTAAAATAAAATCCATAAAATCTAAGATTAAAATCGAATTCCGTTCTTGTGTGTGTGTGTGTGTGGAGGGTGTGTGCGTGTGTAGGGTGGTGCGTGTGAAGGGAGAGCGGAGGCTTCGGGGGGGGGGGGTCTCAGCTGCCGCACGGTGCTGAGGCGGGAGTCGTGGCGGCGTTGAGTCCGGCCGCCGGGCAGTCGCGAGGGGGTTCCGGCGGCGGGGTCCACTCGGGGAGCGGCTGCTCCCTCCAGGGACCCTGCGCGGGCGACAGGGACGTTATCTGAGAGGGCTGCGTTACAGATGTCGGGAGTCTCGTGGAGTGAGGGGGGGGGCGGGCACAGGTGTCCCAGTAACCCCAGGAGGAGATGTTGATACTGAAGATGTTGATAGCGATGATGACGTTGACATTCACGGATCAGCACTACGATGTCAACGTCAACATGGGTCTAGTGAGACGGTTGCCCTACACGTGAATTCTCGTAGGCGAGCAGGTGAGGGCAGGCGCGTCGCAGCAGCCGCGGGTGTTGCAGGAAAAAGTGGGGGGGACGGAATTACGATTCTGCGAAAGTGCGGGTGTCGCAACACCCGCAGCGGCTGCGGCGCGCCTGGGTGAGGGAGTCCGTACCCCCGTGCCCAGCCCCCCCCAACCACCCCCGGCCGCGGCTCACCGGGATGCGCTGCCGCGCGGACGTGTTGCAGTGCAGGTCGATAGGGGCCTGCGCGTAGAGCGAGGCCAGCAGCAGGGCGCTCGCGTCGTCCCAGCTGACGCGAGCGTAGCGCCGCGCGGCGGAGGCGGCGGCGTCCCCGGCACACGGGCGCCCGCGACCCCGCCTGGGCGACACGGGGGGCCACAGCTCAACGCACACGCCGCCACGCGTGTGTCCCGTACGCGCGAAAGGCAAGGGATCGCTCGCACGGCCTGTGACACGGTGTACTGATGTAGGTTGTCACGGATCGATTCGCGGTGCTTGCTCTTCTTGCCCCCTCTTCTTCTTCTTCTTTGCGATTCTTCGAAGCACGATGGTCAGCTTCTGGACATCGTTGTCTTTCAGCTCGGATTCGCCCTTACACACGCACACACACACGCACTCCGACCAGGGGCACCCTCTCAAATCAGCACCTCCACGCGTGGGTGTGAGGGACCCCCCCCCAAGTCGCCCCCCCTCTCTCCACGGGGGTCACGGGGGATACAATGAGACGGACTGTGTGTTGGTGGGGGGACGACTCTGGGAACACGGGTGTCGGATGTGCAGGTTGCCAGGTAGAGTGAGGGTCCTTGTCTCTCACGCGTGCCACACACAAACACGCGTCACACACACACACACCCGTGACGTCACCACGGCGCCTGTGCCAGGCCAGGTGCACCTTGCGTCGCACAAATACAAAGATCCCCCTAATAACCTTAGCAGGCTGTAGGGTCAACACACGCACTTGCAGTCACGCACGCACGCACGTGCTATACACGCGGCACACACGCGTGTCACAGCCACGTCACGGCTGCGTCACGGCAGGCGGTGCGGTGCGGGTCTCACCACGGTGACGGCGCTCCGCTCCTCCGTGTTGTAGGAGCACGTGGTGACCAGGAGGTCGCCCTGACGCGACACGGGAGGGGGGCACGGGGTGGCACGGGGGGGTGAGCGAGGGGTGGGAGGTCACGAGTCTGAGTACAGGGTGAGGGGTGAGGTGAAGGGTGATGAGTGAGGGGTGAGGTGAGGGGTGAGAAGTGAAGGGTGAGCTCACTCACCGGCATCACCAGCAGCGGTGGGGTCAGGGGTCGGATCTCCTGGAATGGAATAGGGTCAGAGGTCATTTATGCAACTGTTGCACTTATTCTCTCTCAATGTTGAATAAGCTACATGTAAGTTGTTTTAAAAAATGTTCCCATCGCAGTGTATAACTGCTGATTTTTCTTTGTTTGTTCGATCGATTTTTACATGTTTTCATCTATTTTTTTGTCAATTCGCGTGTTCATCATGTCGATGCGGGAATCCCGTTAAGAGCTTGCAATCTCGCTGGGTGTTTTTTTTTCTGCCCGTAATAATAATAATAATAAACATCTATCTATCTGTCTGTAATGCCCCGTAATGCCCCGGGGGTCGAGAAGTTGGCCGTGCAGAAGCAGGGTCTTCTGAGCAGCACAGAGCAGAGAACAACGCACGCGACGGCTCCCGGGCTACTGGTTGTGAAGGGAAATCCGCAGCTCCCGGCTTGACGCCAGAGGGCGTGCGCTCTCGCCTTCACGATGTCCAAATCAACGGACGTGAACGTGGTGCAACACACAACGGCACATCCTGACACGGTGTCTAGTGTGGCACTACACATCTATGCCCACAGCCTTGCCCCTAGCTCTGCCCTTTTACCCTCAACCCTGCCCATCGCCCTGCCGCAGCCCCGGCTCTAGCCGTGCCCCTAACCGTGCCCTCCCGGTCCGTGCTGTGTGTGTGTGTGTGGAGGGGGCACCTGCAGGCTGGCGCTGTAGTGGGGGTCCGCGTTGAGTACCCGCGGCGCGCCGGTGCCGTTACGCAGGAGCCACGTGCTCACGGAGACACCGGCCGTGTGAGTGTGCAGCTGGCTGGCGAACACGCGTAGCCCCGAGCGGGGGAGCGCCTAGCGGTGGGGGGCGGGAGGGAGGGAAGCACTCAGCACTGACCTCCCCCACAAACGCGAGCCTCCCTAGCGCAAGCCGATTGACTTCGACACATCCGTCCGTCTATTGTCAGAGAAACCGCTAAATCCTATGCAGGGTCGCGGTGGGCCGGAGCCTGTGCCGGCAGACAAGGGGCGCAAGGCTGGGGGCTATACCCAGGATGGGAAGGGCAGTTCGTCACAGGGCGAAAACCTACCTACCTAAGTACGTGGAAATATTGTGAAATTACTGCCGCCAACATTACAGCGAAATACACAGCGCAGCGGTTCCCAAAGTGTGCCCCCGCGGTGCTTCACATTTTCGACATACGCCATATTATATTTTCTGACTTTGGGCGCCTTGGACAATAAATCCCGATACACTTAAGAGCTCCGCGAACCGAGAAAGTTTGAGAACCGCCGAAATCGCTTATACATGGCTTCGTGCCTCCCATGTCCGTTGTCATCGTGCCACCCCCGTGCACCCCCCTCTTGCCTGTCGTGTGCAGGCCGGCGGGCAGTATCCCGTGAGCTGGAAACGCCGCTGCCCGGGCGGCACGGCCATGCGGGCCGAGTATGCGAGCCCCAGCTCCATGACGGCGGCGTCCTGGGGCCGCAGCCGCGGCGTGAAGTGCAGCCGCAGGCCCGAGCTGTCCACGCGGCCTGCGTTCCCGGCACCGGTCGCGGTAACGGTGTCTCCTCGACTTGCGGCATACGCGAGTTACGACCGCCCGGAGTTACGACCGCCGTCCCGGTAGCCACATACACATTCTCCGTCAGGAACCGCGTGAGCCCGAGCCTATCCCGGTAGACACAGGGCGCGAGGCAGGGCTACACCCAGGATGGGACTCCGGTCCATCGCAGGGCACCGGCGGTGAATTCAGTCGGCAGGCCGATTGAACCTATGCTTCGGCATGTCTTTGGGACTGTGGGGGGGAAACCGGAGTGCCAGGCGACAATTCACGCAGACACGGGGAGAACATGCAAACTCCACACTGAAAGGCACCCGAGCCGGGATTTGAAGCCGGGACCCTTACGACGAGGGCCGTCGTAAGTCCGAGATGGAGCTGTGGTAGACCTGTGACGGAGGTGGAGATATGATGGATCTGTGGTGGACGTGGAGCTGTGGTGGAGCTGTGTTAGTGGCGGAGTTGCGCGTACCGGCCAGCAGGCCCGGGTTGTGGTAGTGAACCTCGAGACGCAGCAGCGGAGACGACCCGGGGCCTCCTATGGGCAAGCCCGCCTCGTCAGGGTATGAGAAGGGCTGCACCATCATCAACATCATCACCAACATCATCATCAACATCATCAGCATCACGACCAATATCACCATCGCCACCACCACCCATGATGACACCAATGACCACTGCCTCTATCATCACCACCATTGTCATCATCACCAACATCGTACTGATGTAGGTCTGTCACGACTCGATTCATGATGGTTGCTCTTCAGAGCTAGTCTTTCGGGATAGCCGTGTCACTGAGCGCTCTCCATCTCTCCCTTATTTGTGTCAATTCGCGTGCTTGTTGTGTCACTGCACGACTGCCGTAAAGAGCTTGCAAGCTCGCTGGCAATTTTTCTGCTGTAATAATAAACATATATTTATCTAGTGTCGAATGGCGGTTGTTGTTGTTTGGAGGGCCGTCTGTCTGTGTGTGTGTGTGTGTGTGGAGGCCCTGCTCACCTCGGCCCCCATGGCCCAGGCGGCCAGCACTCTGCGGCACGAGTCGAGGCCCGCGGGCCGGCGCGGGTCGTCACAGGGCCCGCTGTAGGCCCCGGCAAGGGCCCCCGAGACGGGGCACTGAAACACCTCCATGTGGTGCACCATGGCCTCGTGGCCCCGCGTCACCAGAGGCTCAAACTGAGGAGAAACCCGGGGGAGAGCCGTGCACAACAACGTGACTCTCGGATTTGGTGTGGAAGGCTTCTCTGCTTTCCAGCCATCCACGAATGCTTCGAAATAACAATAATCTTAAATTCATAACGCGTGGCACATATTCAGTCACTGTCGAAGGTACTCACTCGACGAGAGAACGACTCGGAGGCGTAGCGAGGAAAGCGCGGAGAGGCGGAGGAGGCAGCCAGGCGGTTTTGCCGGCGCCATATTGCCACTCGCTGCTTCCTATCGATTATGATGTTATCGGCCAAATAATTAACGAGCGTATTGGGGGGGCGGGTGGGCTTGTCACCTTCACGATGTGCTGCTTGCTGCTCCCGTGCGGGAACTCGGTCACGTGACACCAGTAGGTGGTCTCGAGCGCGGGAACCGTGACGTTGGGCGCGCGCACGTCAAACACGGCGGGGGGCGGATCCGCTGTGCCCGGGGGGCGGGGCTCGGAGCCCGGGGGGCGGGGCTCGGAGCTCGGGGGG
>JAZEWU010000031.1:7137735-7159364 GCA_036362915.1 Geotria australis | reverse complement strand
TCGACTCTGCCCCGACCTAATCCTGGACGGGTTGGCAACCCTACCCTGGCACCGTGTACAACACTGGGGGGGCGTGGGAAACCCCTTATCCCCTACCCAACATGGCTACCCGGGGGTGTCGGTCAAGTCGCTGGGGGGGTGGTGTTTCCGCGCGGGCGCGCCGTGACGCCGACCCCGAGCGAGCGCGCGCGCCACGAAAGTTTTAGCGCGAAAAAATCCCGCGGCAAAATGGCGCCGCGCGGGCCCCCGTGAAGAGGAAGGCCGCGTCACTTCGTCACCCTCATCGTAATTCCTATCCCGCGTTGCGGGAACATCATCATCATTAAGTTGTCATCGTCAGCGTTCTAAGTCGGCAAGTGAGTGTCGCTCGCTTCTAACGGGTTCCCGTCGGATTTCCAGCGCTGGGCGGCGGCTCCGGCGGCCGTCAATCGCGGGTCTGGGCGGCTCCCCAGTTGTGATGGTGGCGGTGACAGCTGAAGGTAAAGTGTTTTTATTTACTCGGCGGTGGTGAAATGCGAGGTGACTCATACCTCTGAGGTAAACAGACCCCCTGGCGGTGACGGCGAAAGGGGGCGTGAGAGCGAGAGAGCGCTGAGGTAAAATGATGGGAGTGAAACCAGAGTTGTTGATGTCTGAGGGAAAATCCTCAGGTGAAACTTGAAGAAAACTGGGGACTAAAGCCACTGACAGCGATACCGAGGTAAATCGTGAGGTATTTCCTGAAGTGATTTTTAAGGTGACGTCTGACTGATTAAATAAAATCCCGAGGTACATTCCCAGGTAACAAAAACGACTCTGGTATAGCCCTGCCCACGAAAAAATATCCTGAAGGTAAAACTTAGCGATTCGGAGCAAAATGCTGAGGTAATTTTCGACATTTATAAGTAATTACCACGGTGACATGGGTAAAACTTGATGTAAACATCACTAGGTATATCCTCAGGTAAAACGTTGCCGATGTAATAAACATCCCTATGGTAAAAGTAAAAACCGCTGATGGTAAAACACAATCCCGAGGTAAACATTTCAGATAAACTCGCTTAAACCTGAGGTAAAAACTGTGGCAAAACTCTTCGTCGGGGAAATGTGCAATAAATGTTGAGGTAAAGGTGCCCTGTGATGGACTGGCGTCCTATTCTGGGTATATCCCTGCCTTGTGCCCTGTGTCTGCCGGGATAGGCTCCGGCTCACCGCAACTCTGTACAGGATTAACCTGTTCCTGACGATGATGACGATATTCAGGTTAAACGTGACAGTAAAATCTTGAGGTAAACATTGAGGTCAGCCTCTTTGTGAGTTTAATTTGAGTTAATACGCGTTGACAGTGAAGCGTTAGGCGAACGATGGGTTAAAAATCTGCGGTGGCTCCTGTGGTGAAACATGGACATGGTGTGGTGAAAGTGTGGTGAAACCTGGCCTAGCTGTGAGGAATGCTGCGATAACCACAGATGCGCGTGGGTTTTCTCCAGACACTCCTGTTTTCTCCCACAGTCCAAAGACATGCTGCTGCATCGGTTAATTGGCCTGCGGACTAATTTGTGCCCTGTGACGGACTGGCGTCCCATCCTTAGTATAGCCCTGCCTTGAATCCTGTTTGAAGCAAGCTTATAACCGGCTTCATCAAACAGCAGCGGTAACATGACCCCCTAGCAATGATGACAACAGCGAGCTATCGTAAAAGCAATTAACACAGCTGCGTTAGGGTACACCTCTCTACAAGGTGGCCGGGATGTGCCTGCGAGCTTTGGCCATGGCTAAATGGGGCCAACATCTGCGGGTATGGGGGCATGGGTTGAGTAAAGTGATAGGGGCATGGGTTAGGGGCATGGTTTAGGGGCGTGGGATAGTGATAGGGGCATGGGGTACAGATGGGGACATGGAATGGTGATAGGGGCATGGATTTGGGATGCGGGCATGGGATAGTGATAGGGGTTATCGCTTAGGGATTTGGCCATGGGCTGCATTGGGCCATGGGCTGCACTGTGGAGCTCAGTGGAGAGATGTGAGTGAAGCTGCCGTTTTCCACATCGACAAGAACCTGGAGCTAGACAGCACCGCGTACGCGCGTGTGAATTCACCATCAGCGGGGGGCTTGGCGGCGGAGTCAGGAGGTTCATCCGCGGGGGCCGGGCGCCACACTTCCACGGCACGGTTCTGGGTCGGTGTGAGCTGCGGCTGGGTGAGGTTTCAGGCTGATTTTATTGGCAGGGCGCGGCAGGCCCACGGCACGAGCCGGTTTCCGGCCGTCCCGGGCCACTTGACGGCGCCGGGACTCCGCGGCGGTTAACCACGGCGCTCGACTACCGGGAAATACCAACGGCTCTCTTGCGTGCCGTGCCGTGCCCTGCATGCGCGTGTGCGCGACTCGCTGGCGGTGAGAGCGGCACGTCGCCGTCTCTCCTCGCAGCCGAGAACGCTGCGGTTACTTTCTTTTCTAGGGCTCGCGCTTCACCCGTGAATGCGCTGCGACGGGACGGGTGCCGTGCGGGGTTTGGTCGTGGGTGCGTTTGTAAGTCACACGTATGGTGTCAACGCTTGAGCTGCAATGGGTCTTAATGTAGGGGCGGCACGGTTGGCGTAGCGGTGAGTAGCGCTGCCGCCTCACTGCAAGAAAGTCCCGGGTTCGAATCCCGGCTCGGGTGCCTTTCTGTGTGGAGTTTGCTTGTTCTCCCCGTGTCCGCGTGGGTTTTCGCAAGGCACTCCGGTTTCCTCCCACAGTCCAAAGACATGCTGCTGTATAGGTTTATTGGCCTGGTGACTAAATTGCCCCCGGTGCCCTGTGATGGACTGGCGTCCTATCCTGGGTATACCCCTGGCTTGCGCCCTGTGTCTGCCGGGATAGGCTCAGTCTCGCTGCAACCCTGTACAGGCTTAAGCGGTTTCGGATAATGATGATACTGGTTCTTGATGTAAGGCTCAGCAACCTTACCCAGTTTTTTCTGTCCTTGGCAGTGTAAAGTACAATCTTCAGCTGTAAAAGTCAATACTTCTCTTTACAGACTCCTTAAGTACTGCTCTGAGGAATGGCCGTTGCCTGAAATGTCAGCCTTGTGTACAGGTTGATGTTATTAGGCAGAGTGGATTTATTCATAGTTGATGAATGTGGTGAGCATAATTGATTCGTGCCACCGCCAGCCCAGTTCCGCAATGTTTCAATTTATTAAATTATATACTTGTTTACGAACATACTGTAGTTCAGTGGTCTCCAACCTTTTAAAACACAAGATCACTTTTTAGGATCTACGTTAAATGCAACACAAGATCTACCCTTAAAACTATATATTTACTAAAACCAAAACAAAAATGTACGCTGCGCTCGGCCTAAAAAAACGGACTCGCTCGATTCAGCTAATGTGCGTGTCACCGCCGAAAACCCCCTTAAGAGCGGGGGCGAGCGCCGAAAATAATAAACACGAATGTCATTGAAAAGCGGGGGTCAAGGTAGAAGCGTTCACGTCGCGATCGCTGTCAGGTGATACTTGGTATTGCCTGCGAATTCTACCAAACACTTTGAGGCCGAGCTGAAAGACAACGATGTCCAGAAGCTGACCATCGCGCTTCGAAGAATCGCAAAGAAGAAGAAGATTGAAAAGCGCCGCGTTAGCGAAGTTCGCCTGTAATCGCCCCGCGCGGCGCGTTCCTGTGCCCGGTGACGGTCGGCCGCGCAGGATGAGCGGTGCCGGGCGTCTCCGCGTGTGACATGGCGAGCTTCCCCGGCGCGCGCGCCGCCCCCGGGCCGCTGCCGCCGCCGCCGCGGCCCCACAACGGCGCAGCCGCCGGCGACCGCGGGGACGCGTGGCCTCTCGACGATCTGTGCGCCCCGGCCTCCGCCGCGGCCTCCGCCTGGCCGGATCGCGGCGCCGACCTCGGCGGGCGCCCTCACGAGCGGGCGACGCCGCCCGCGGGCCCCTACGCGTGCCCCCTCGGCGCGACGGCGCGCTCGGGACGGGGCCCCCCCGGCTCCCCCGAGCGCGAGCCGGGACTCCCCCGCTTTGCCCGCGGCGTCTCGGAGTCGGACAGCGAGGAGGAGGAGGACGAGGACGAGGAGGACGAGGAGGAGGAGGAAGATGGCGAGGACTACCCGGACTACCCGAGCCCCGTCAAGCGTCACGCGGGGGGCGACGCCGAGCGGTACCCGCCGCCTCGCGCCGACGCCGCGGACGAGACGGCGAAAGACGGCGCGGAGTGGCGAGAGGGCGCCCCGGCGAGCGTCGGCTGCGAGGAGCGGGCGGCCGGAGCCGGGCCGCCGCACGACAGGCCCGAGCCCGGCGCGGACAGGAAGGGAGGGCCCGAGCGGGCCCCCGCGTGCCGGCACGCGCCGGGTCACGAGGTGCTGGCGCGCTGGTCCGACGGCCTCTTCTACCTGGGCACCATCAAGAAGGTGGCGGCACTCGGCGCGTGCGGCTCTCTGCGAGCCGCCGTGGGATGAGAGCTGTGTGCGGGGCGGGGAACGGTGGGGTGGTGGTTAGCGCGCTGTGCTACGAACACGGCGAGGTCGGTTCCCTCTCGCGGACACCAGTGACGATTTTCACGAACGGGTCTTGGGCCGCCCGTAGGTCGATTCAGCTTCAAATGAGTACCTGGTACGGTGTGTAAACATCGCCGCTAAGGAAACAAAGGCAGCCTGGCAGGGTGCTGACCACCCACCCCCTCGTGTGCTTTGCTGGCCTTCGTAGACGCTTGCTAACGGCGCCTGAACCTACGGTCTGTTCCGGCTACACGGGGGATCTTTGTGGTCACCTCACCCGTGCTGGGTGTGCGGTCACCTCCGCAGCCTGCGGCTCTCTCACCTCACGGCTTGTGCTGCCATCCTGGGCAGGTTGACCGGAAGAAGGGGAGCTGCTACATCACGTTTGAGGATCGCTCCGAATTCTGGGTCCTATGGAAGGACATCCAAGCACGTGAGTGGCGGCGGCGCGAGCGCGGCGTGCGGATCTGCGTTAGGGTTGCTAAACGGGCGCCGCTAAACACCCGTCCTTCTCGTGATCGTGGAACCCGGTGCCGCCTGCGTGTGTGTGGGCGCCGCGTGCAGTGGGGAGCCCCCCGAGCGGAGAGATGGTCTGCACCATCTGCCAGGAGGGCTCGTCCGACTCTCCCAACGAGATCGTCATCTGCGACAAGTGCGGGCAGGGTAAGGGAGCCTCGCTCGGTGGCGCCGCCTCTCGCCCCCACGACCCACTACCCCGCACACCCAATGCCGCCCGTTTTACTCAAGTAAACTTTGCGGAGTTGGAGACCGGCAGAGGTATCATCCGCGTCCTGCCCGAGGTGGTTTGGTTTCCGCCTTGGGCGCCTTTCCGTTGTGGAGTTTGCGTGTTTTCCCCCCTGTTTCGCGTAGGTTTCTTCAGGGTTTTCCAGTTTTCTCCCATAGCTATAAAAGCACTCATTTATTGCCCAATAACATCATAATATATAGGATGCATTCATTCATTGTCAGAAACCGCTCAATCCTGTATAGGTTGCGGTGAGCTGGAGCCCATCCCGGCAGACACAGGGCACAAGGCAGGGCTATATCCATCACAGTGCTCTACCCAGCAGGCCAGTTAACCTATGCAGCAGCATGTCTTTGGACTGTGGGAGAAAACCGGAGTGCCCGGCGGATACCCACGCGGACACGGGGAGAACATGCTAACTCCACACAGAAAGGCACCCGAGCCGGGATTCTAATCCGGGACCTTCTTGCTGTGAGGCGGCAGCGCTACTCACCGCTACCGTGCCGCCTGCATCGCTTCTCAACCTCGTTCGTTCCACGGGACACTTTTGCAGTTGCTCAACCACCAGTTTTCTCAATAACGGCACAACTGGTGGTGAAGGGCTTTCCTCGTGGATTCGCGTGAGGCCCCTAAGCGACGGCATGTGCCCCCCCCCCCCAGGATACCACCAGCAGTGCCACATCCCCAACATCGACTCGGAGCTCATCGCGTGCGAGGCCTCCTGGCAGTGCCGCCAGTGCATCTTCGTCACCACCACCAAGGTGCACGCTCACGTGCTTCCGCACCCCATGGTCATTCGATTGAGGGATCAGATCGTGTAATGTACTGATGTAGGTTTCCACGGCTCGATTCGTGACGGTTGCCCTTCAGAGCTGTTCTTTCGGGATCACTGAGCGTTCTCCCTCTCCTTCTCGCGAAGTTTCGCCTCCCACGTTGGACGCATCGTTGTGCTTCCAACGTGGACAGGCTCCGGCTCACCGTGACCCTGTACAGGATTAAGCGGTTTCTGACAATGGGATGGGATGGATACAGCCTTTTGAGATGCGCTTTACGAAACCAAACTTTACGACCGTCGTGTTCCATGCGTCTGTTCGTCAGCGTGGAGGGGCGCTGAAGAAGGGTCCCCAGGCGCGTGCGCTGCAGACGGTGAAGCTGACGCGGCCGTACAGCCTGGAGGAGCTGGAATGGGACGCTCAGCACCGCACCAACATGCAGCAGGTTTACTGCTACTGCGGGGGGCCCGGAGAGTGAGTTGGGGTGGGCATGCGGGGGGACACACGGGGAGACGCGTACACACGCACAGAAAGTACAAGCGCAGTTGCCCCATGCACACAGATACATTCGTCAAGTAAGCGGCCGGGATGTCACCACAGCGCTTGTGCCAGGGTAGGTGTGCTTGCAAGGCACGTGAAATGTTGAAGGCTACCGACAGAAAGTTGAACAGACCCAGGTGCCGTGGATTAACTACCTGAGATGTTATGCTGCGGTCGTTGTTGGGGTAGTGTCGCTCAGTGGTGAGAACGCTGGGCTACAAACCTGGTGACACGAGTTCGAATCCCGCTCACGGCCAACACCAGTGACGATTTTCTGAACCGGTCCTGGGCCTGCCCTTGGTCGAATGAGTACCTAGTGCGGTGTGTTAACATTGTCACTAGGGAGACAAAGGCGGCCGAGCGTGGTGCTGGTCACCCACCCCTTCACGTGCCGTGTCGACCTTCATAGGTGCTCGCAAACGGCACTTGACCCTACAGTCTGTTAAGGCTGTACGGGGATCTTTGTTCCCTTTGTCTTTGGCGTCTGTCACAGGTGGTACCTGAAGATGCTGCAGTGCTGCAGCTGCCGGCAGTGGTTCCATGAGGCGTGCACACAGTGCCTGGAGCGGCCCATGCACTTTGGAGACCGGTGCTCACCCCACCTCACTCACCACCTCTCTCAACCTCGGTCATCGATACCTCAGTCGCCTCGCTCACCGCAATGCACTCGGCTAGTTCGCCTCTCCTCACCTTGGCTTACCCCTCTCGACCACCTTTGCTGTCTTTGCTTACTTACCTCGTTCACTCACGCCACCCTCACAAGTCAAGCCAAGTCAAGTTTATTGGTCACACTCACACATGAGATACATGGCAGTGAGATTCTTTGTTCCCGTTCTCTCTCTCAACTCTCTGCAAAACAGTGTGAAAAGCAATGCAGAACTATTTTGTGCAATAACCTGTATGATTAAATATTAAATAAAAAGTCGAGAATACGATGAATACGGCACGGTGGCCCGGTGAGTCGTGCTGCCGCCTCACAGCAAGAAGGTGTTGGGTTCAAATCTCGGCTCAGGGGCCTTTCTGTGTGGAATTTGCATGTTCTCCCCGTGTCCGCGTGGGTTTTCGCCAGGCACTCCGGTTTCCTCTCACGGTCCAAAGACATGCTGCTGCATAGGTTAATTGGCCTGCGGACTAAATTAACCCCGGTGCCCTGTGATTGACTGGCGTCTCATCCTGGCGTATAGCCCTGCCTTGCGTCCTGTGTCTGCCGGGATAGGCTCCGGTTCACCGCGACCGTGTGCAGGATTAAGTGGTTTCTGACAATGGATGGATAACAAGTGCAAACAGCATATGCATAGACAACGAGTTGTAAGTGACACATGCATAGCAGCGTCGCAGCAATGGGGGCCTCTGTTTGTCAGTGGTCTCCTCGATCGTGAAGTCCCCGTCTCCCCCGCAGGTTCTACCTGTTCGTGTGCTCCGTGTGCAACGCGGGGCCGGAGTACATCAAGCGCCTCCCCCTGCGCTGGTGAGCGCCCCGAGCCAGCGCAGGGGTTAGGCTGGCCCCGAGGCTGGCTCAACGAGTCAGGTCAGGGAGGGAGTGAGGGTCAGTGAACCAGGTAGGGGAGTGAGGCCTCTGTCAGAGTTCAGGAGCGAACTCGGGGAGCAAGTGAGGTGTGAGAAAGATCGTCAGTGAGTGAGGTTGAGAAATACAGATCCAACCTTGAGTGTGCGTTATGAGAGGAGCTGGGGGTCGGAGTGAGCCAGTTGAGGTCAGAGCGTTAGCATCAGTAAGCGAGGTCCAGGGTGAAGCGAGGTGACAGAGAAGAGTGGGCTGGCGTGAGATGGAGCGCTGCGGTGGGGTCTGACCGTTGAGGTTTGCCCTGCGGGGTTGGCACGACTGGGTTGGCATAGTGGTGTCGATTATGGTGTGACGTGGCTGCGTCTGCTGTGGCGCAGGGTGGACATCACACAGCTGTGCATGTACAACCTCACGGTGGTGCACAAGAAGAAGTACTTTGACTTTGAGAAGGAGGTGATGCCCTTCGTTCACGACCACTGGGACAGCCTGCAGCTCGGCGAGGTGTGTGTTCGTGCGTCTCGCGGGTATCGGGCGGTGCGACGGTTAATAATAATAATTTTACATTTATAACGCGCACATATTCATTCACTGTCGAAGGTACTCATTCGCTGCACTGCAAACCCCGGCCACCCACATTCAAATCCCAAACATCCATTGTCAGAAGCCGCTTAATCCTGTACAGGGCTATGGCCAGGATAGGACGCCAGTGCATCACAGCGCACCGAGGGTAATTTTGTACGCAAGCCAATTAAACCATGCAGCAGCGTGTCTTTGGACTGTGGGAGGAAACCGGAGTGCCCGGCAAAAGCATGCAAACTCCACACAGAAAGGCAAACGAGCCGGGATCTGAACCCGGGTCCTTTTTGCTGTGAGGCGGCAGCGCTGCTCACCGCTACGCCACTGTGCCGCCCCTGGCCCGTTACACCTTTCCTTAATTACATTAATGTGTGTAGTGTTAGCTATAAAGTTGGAGTTTAATGTGATGCAACAAAAAAAGTGAATCACACTATTGGTTGTGAAAACCTACATATGAAATCCGCAAAGTTCTGTTGGGACAGCTTGTTTATATTTTTGTTTATATTTTTTGCGGTTATCTGTCACGTGCGTCTCCCGTTAAACGGCGAACTCCGCCGGTGTTTGCCCGGCTGTGTGTGCTAGCAGATGGCCGACACGACTCGACAGAAGCGCTACCAGTGCGTGATGCACGCCCTCATCGGCAACAAGAGCAAGTGAGAGACGCCCCGCTGACACGTCCGCTCGGCGCTCCACACCGCGATCGCGTGAACGGCATAGCGGCGACTAGTCAGTGAGCGACCCGTGTTGAGCTAGCGTGTAGCGGTGAGTGAGTACGAGTGAGTTCCGCAAACGAGTGACCGGGCACGTGATTCAGGTACCGATCGGTTGACCGACGACGCTCAACGGCGAATATTTGAATCGGCGCCGACCCTCCCTTAGGTCAACCGAGCCTTAAGCAGTACCCCCGGCGTGGCGTGCGTGGCGTTGGTCTTTTGAACCGCGCGCGCGCAGGTTCGTGTGCGGCCGCGAGGTCAAGAAGAAGCAGCACCTGTACGGCCTGCGGATGCGAGTGCCCCCAACTCCGCCTTCCGTGTCGCTCCCGGTCGCCCTGGGGCTCGCCGAGGGAGACGGCCCCCTGGGCCTCGCGAACATCTCCTACCCGTCCCCTCCTCGCCCGGCGCGACGGTGAGATCCCCGTCACCTTTGCCGAGACACCGTCCGCCGGACGGGGCCGCTCTGGACCCTGGCTAGCGTTGCCGGTGGTCAGGATTTTCTCACCATCGCCCCCCCCCCTTGTTAATTTAATAATAGTTGCCGTTCAGAGCTGTCCTTTCGGGGAGAGTCGTGTCACCGAGCGCTTTCCCTCGCTCCCCTCGCAACGTTTCGTCGCCTGTCCGGGCGTCCGCGCCGATCCGGGGCCAGAGCGGGGGTCATCCTCGCAGCCTTCCCCAGGTGCCCAGCACGGGGCACCCTGCACTCAGCGCACACGCGACACGAGGCACCCTGCTCACGGCGCACGCTGCGCTCAACACACGAGTGACTCCCCGCGCGTCTGCCGTTCCCCCACCCCCTTCCTCCAGGACGGCTTTCGGCATCGACTCCGTCAACCGGGCTCCGTCGCGGCTCAAACGGAGGCTCGGAGGCGGCACGCCGCCCCTGCGCCGCTCCCCGCGCGTCCCCGGCGGCGTTTACCGCGGAGACGAAGGCCCCGCGGCCCAGGGGGGCGGCCTGGCGGGGGACGGCGACGCGGGGGCCGCGGGCGTGGGTCTCGGCGGCCTGCAGGCCTGCCTGTCCCGCCTGGCCCCCTCCCCCGGGCCCGCGTGCCTGGCCGGCGGCGGGGCCGAGGGCCGCGCGGCCTGCGGGGAGGCGTTCCGCGTGCTCGGGCGAAGGGTGGGCCCCGACGGGCGCGTGCAGTACCTGGTGGAGTGGGCCGGTACCACGCCCGGATAGCGGCCCTCGTTGCTCCGCAACCGTGGGCCCGTGGGCCTCGCCAGGCCGGGGCGAGAGGGCCGGGCGCGCCGACGGCGAGCCGTGCCGGGTTTAACTTAATCTCGAGTCGAAATGAGAAAGAGAGCTCTGGGCGGGACGCGTGCCAGGCCACACCCGGCGTGAGTCCCCAGAAAATAACCGGCAGGTAACGCCTAAATGAGCTTTAACGCCGAGCGAGTGTCTGATTACCAATGATAGAGGTGGATGGACGGGGTCTCGCGTCGTAGACCGTGACTGTGGTCTGCGGCTGGGGAGCACTGCCCCCTCACACCCGCTCTCGTGCCCCCCTACGTGATGCGAGCTACCACTAGGCGCTTAACGATCCACCACCACCCCCCCCCTTCCGAGGGATCGTGTTCCTAGGTCCCATCTGTAGCGCGGTTGCAGTTCGTCTGCAGATTTTATTTTTTTATCAAGTATGAATCAGGCAGGCCGCACTGGTTAATAATGCCGGTGTGTATTAACCGTGGAAATACGCACCACCGTCCGATTTGCAGCGGACGTTTAAAGATTCCTGACGTCACTCGAAGAAGAGTAGGCCGTTGCGGTCCATATTTGAAAAATCGCACTGCAGATCACTTCACGGCGACACTGACTTGTTGCCACTTACAGGCAACGCTTAGCAGGACCAGCCTTGCGGGCACCCCACCCGCAAGGCGAAGGGTGAGGGTCGGGTGCGATGCCGTCACGGCAGCGAAAAAGGACACGCTGGAGGGATTATATCCTTTGGCTAGCCTGGGAACGTCTGGGAATCCCCCAGGAAGAGCTGGAATCTGTTGCTGAGAAAAGGGACGTCTGGTCCACTCTCCTTGAACTGCTGCCACCGCGACCCTCACCAGGACAAGCGGTTTAGAAAATGGATGGATGGATGGCTTAGCAGGACCTTCCTGAAAAAGTCAGGCTTTCCAGGGTAACCAGGCATCTTAATCGTAATATTAATCATGTCAAACTGAATGCATGTTGCTGCTATTGGTCCTTTCCAAGCTTTCTGCGCACAAATAGTAAACCGGTAATCTGTCCTCGCGCGTCGTAACGCCACGTACCGTTAGCTCAACAATCGGTTTTAAATACAGGAGACGCTCGCCGTACGTATAGTTCCCGTTCGCGGACTTGCCCGCCCCTCTAACGTGTTTCGTGGATTTGCCTTCGCTTGTACGTTTTGCCAAACCGTTTTTTCCAACCCTTGCGGTCGGCCCCCCGTACGGCAGGACTTTGCCGTTGATCGCGGCGGCGAACCGCCCGTTTCCTGGAAAACCCGGTTGGGCAAATTCGCAAGTCAAGGCGATTCGGCGAGGTTCCCCTGTCGCTGGATCGTTAAACGCCCGGCTGCCACCGTCAGCGTGGAGGGCACCGCAGGCTCGTGCGCGTGGGGGGGGGGTTTGTATAGAGCGGAACTTTGATCCGTGCAGCTCTGCAGAATGAATGTACTCCTCTTTGAATACTAAGATATGCCGAGATGCCGTTTATATACACGAGAGTTCTATATCTATATATATATCCGCCCCGGAAAGCCCGGAGGCATTCGTTTTTTTCTTAGATTTCTGCATTTATTTGAGTTGGAACCAGCCGCGGGTTTCCTCGCACGTGCCTTGTCGTGGCCTCGTTTCACCACGCAGACTTAAACCCGAAAGCGCTTGACCTGGTGACCCACACGACACGTCCGGCATCATGTAATCTGTGATCCAAACGGGCCACGGGTACCCGGGTGGTAGTGAGGAGCTGGGCCAGGTCTCCGTTATTGCTGCTATTGAACTATTCTGAGCTTTCTGCGCACAACCTCCTCTCCCGTCACCCCCGTGCCCACACTCACCGCCACCATCACACTTCCTCACAGACGAAGAAAGAAAAACGCAGCTCTAAAAGCATAGCTCGTGCTCATAGCTCTGCATTCAGGCCATGCGGCTCAGTGTCGAACACAAGCACTGCCACGCATTTGCCTGGGATGAAATAATCATAATTTAACATTTATAACGCGCACATTTTAATTCAATGTCGAAGGTATTCATTCGACGAGAGAACGACTCAAAGGCGCGAGGAAAGCGCAAAGAGGCGGAGGAGGCAGCCAGGCGGATTTGTGATGTCGCTGCGTGGCTTAAGCGGAGTTCACATCACGCCCGAACGTTGCGTTTTAATGTAAATCGATGAAAAAGGTAGAATCCGGACGATTCTACCGATGAAACGCGAGGCACTTGCAGAAGATTTTGGCTTCCGTTTGTATTTGACGTGATTTTTTTACATTTTGGGGGAGGTGGGGTGCAAATCGTTACTTGGAAAAAGTGACAATTTTTCAGCAACGTCTTCGCCCCCAGGGAACCGTTGGTCTTTATATTTGTTTTATTCAAATGAACCCCGTGAGAGATACAAAGATCCCCTGTGTAGCCTTAACAGACTGGGGGCAAGCGCTGTTGGTGAGTAGCTCCTATGCAAGATATAGAGCATGGCGGACAGACGCACATTTTCTATATAGGTTTGAAGCTTCAATCATTGTCAGAAACCGCGTAATGTTGTACAGGGTCGCGGTGAGCCGGAACCTGTCCCTGCAGACACAGGGCGAAAGGCACGGCTATACCCAGGATGGGACCTCAGTCCATCACAGGGCACCGGAGGCAATTTATTCCGCAGGCCAATTAACCTAAGCAGCATCATGGATCAAGGTAGAAGCGTTCGCGTCGCGATCCCTGTCAAGTCATACTTGGTATTACCTGCAAATTCTACCAAATACTTCGTTGCCAAGCTGAAAGACAACGATGTCCAGAAGCTCAACAGAATAACCATCATGCTTCGAAGAATCGAAAAGAAGAAGATCATGTCTTTGGACTGTGGGAGCAAATCGGAGTGCCCGGCGAAAACCCACGCGGACACGGGGAGAACGTGCAAACTCCACACAGAAAGGCACCCGAGCCGGGATTCGAACCTGGGAGCTTCTTGCTGTGAAGCCGCAGCGCTACTCACCGCTATGCCACCGTGATGGATCTAGGGTGGCGGAGGAGTGTAAACCTGGGAGACACTTGGTGCATGCCACCACGCTTGTGATGGTGGTGTGTGGAGGAAGCACTTAACAGAAGGGACGGTAAATTTAACACAAAGGCTTTCGTGACCAATGTTATCCATAGTAAATCTCTGTTTATGGGTTAGGTCACGTACAACGACACTTGTTATGATGGTTGCTCTTCAGAGCTGTTCTATCGGGATAGCCGTGTCGAGGGATTTCCATCTCTCACTCGCTCGACACGGCTATCCCGAAAGAACAGCTCTGAAGAGCAACTATCCTCAAAAGTCTTGGCAGGGGAAGGATCCTGACAAATTGGTTTGAGCTCTCGTCGAGAGGTCTAAAGCTGCGTGTAACCACAAGCGTGAGGTGAAATCCCACTCAGCCTTACAGTTGGAACCTGGCTGTGACCTTAGCTTCAGTTTGGCCTCTGAGTGAGCCTCGATGATGTGGGGCAGCGTGGTTGTGAAATTGAGAAACCGGTGAAAACTGGGCTCCTTTTCAAGCCGCGTGATTGATGGCCTGTCCCAGAGCGGCATCCATGGACAATGACGAGGATTTGCATGTTTTAAAACAACAATAATAATTGTTATGGTATTTATCGGCTTTTATCGATTTTAATTTCATATTTACTCAACTTGTATTATTATTTCTTGTGCGCGCGTCGGGAAATTCAATACTCATCGTCGAGGCGCCGTGCGGGTTCGTGCCCTTGGCGCAGGAATCCCGTAAAGAGCTTGCAAGCTCACTGGGTATTTTTATGCTGTAATAATAAACATCTATCTTATCTTATCTATCTTGGCCCTCCGGTGCAGGGCGCTGCCCCTGTGGCGCTGGCCCTGTGGCCACGGGGGCTGGCCAGAGAGCAGGGTTCCCCTGGGGAACTACCCTGTCTGCCGGCCTGCAAGGTGCCGAGCCCACCACACCATACATTCCAGCCAGCTCTTGGGCCTAGGTCAGATGTTACTTCACTTGTATTGCTACCTGAAATGGCCGAACTTTGGTTTTATGATAGAAAAAAACCAATGTCTAATGCGCACATTTTCACGAGAAGGATAATTCCCAGTTGGGACTCGGCTCCCCAGAGCCCGGGTTCCAGGTTCCTCATACACCCCACGGAACAGATACAAGGCACCGGGGGCAATTTAGTCCGCAGGCCCATTAACTTATGCAGGAGAAAACTGGAGTACCCGGCGAAAACGCACGCGGAAACGGGAAGAACATGCATACTCCACACAGAAAGGCACCAGGGCCGGGATACGAACCCAGGGCCTTGCTGTGAGGCGGTATCGCTACGCACTGCTACGCCACCGTGCCGCCCTGGTTTGAAGCTTCAGGAATAAGCAAACGTGGGTAATGCGCACATATTCACGAGAAGACTAGTTCCCTGTCCGGACTCGGCTCGCCAGAGCCCAGGTTCCTCGTACGCAACCACGGAACAGATTACAAGGCCATCATCCGTTTCGTAAGAGTGTCAGGGGGAATCTGCCGTCGCAGCGTTGTGTGCTCGCGGTATGCGATTCCAGCGCTTGGCGGCGCACTCACGCAGATAAACGGTGCTCTGCCAGGACAGTCGTGGTTCAGGAGGGAGGGATTTAAGGGATGAGGAGGTCCTCAATAGTAATCCAGCAGTGGATAGACCATGAATGGTGATGAACGTGTTTGGGCGGCCCAAGTAGTGGTATCAATAATGTCTGATCTGTCTCTCGGACAAAGCTGCTGCTGCTGACAACGATAGAGCCAAGGCATGGTTTAGTTGCTGCTGTAGCAATGGTACATCATTTGTAGTGAGCAATATAAATATGTTGCTGCATTGTACCGCCTGTGGTGTGTGTTGAACTGTTAGATAGATGTTTATTATTCCAGCAGTGAGCTTGCAACAAACACGCGACTTGACAACAATAACAAAATATTGGACGCTTTTTGCCGTTGTTATAAATAAAGTATAAAAATACGAAGTTTTTTCCCTTGTGGCGGAAACTGGCTTTACACATTCTAAGCTAAAAAGGAAGCCGTTGTGTAGCGCTTTGTGACCCTCGGGCGAAAGGCGCTATATAAATGCTATTATTATTATTGGCCAATAAGCTTGAACGATAATGCATTGCGACTCGTTAATTTTGCATGTTTATGCCACAAGTATGTGTGGCTACATGCACGTTGGAGCCTTTGTAGAAAGGTGTTCACTTGGTGTTCAAACATCTTAACACTGTGTTCTTATTGCCGGTAAGGGTAAAAACTTCGTATTTTTATACTTTATTAATAAAAAAATAACCAAACAAAAACGAAACAAATAATCATCTACACACAGCATTGCGCATAAGTGACCAAATAAATAAATTTACAGTTAAACATTGCGATGGGGGGAAATATATAGGTAGCTTATTGCAGATTGAGAGAGAACAAGTGCAAAATTTTCAACATTTCAAACAAATAAATATTTGCAATCTCAGCCAGGCAGAAATTCTAACTGGGATCTAAGGTTGCTCATAAAAGGTAGTGAACTAGCCTCAAGCTCATGGCAGCAATATTGTTCCACAAATGTGGGGCAGCCGCCACAAATGTTTTTTCCCCATATTGCCTACCTTCACATTTACAAACATGCGTTTAAATTATTTGTCTGCTGTACATTCCACCGGGCGGCACGGTGGCGCTGCCGCCGAACAGCAAGACGTTTCTGGGTTCGAATCGCGACTCGCGGGGCCTTTCTGTGTGGAGTTTGCATATTCTCCCCGTGTCCGCGTGGGTTTTCGCCTGGCACTCCGGTTTCCTCCCACCGCATAAATTAAATTGACCTGCGGACTAAATTTCCCTCGATTCCCTATGATGTACTGACGTCCCATCCAGGGTATATCCCTTGCCTTGCGCCCTGTGTCTGCCGGGATAGGCTCCGGCTCACCGCAACCCTATCCAGGATTAAACAGTTTCTTCATAACTGATGGATGTGTGTTGAGTCTGAGGCGCGATGTCGGTGTTTTGATTCCGGCCGGAACATTTCCACCCGGGTCAGACGCGACACGTGGGCGGCGCGGACCAATGGGTAGGAGGCACGGCGTCCCCGTCCTGTGTGTACAATCGCGTCTCCTGCACCTAGCCGGTAGTGGCGTTCGTGTTTAATGGTGTCGTGTTTTTGTTGAGGAGTGTTTGTTGTTAGTTGTCCTGGTGCCGCGCCTCACCCCGCGCCTCCTTCTCCATGGCGTCGGGACGCGAGGGGAGCGGCCTCTGCGCTGTGGAGGTACGGTTCGCAGACTGAGAGCGCTAACCAGCCTGTGATGGACTGGCGTCCCACTATGGGTATAGCTTCTGCCTAGTCGCCCTGTGTCTGACGGGATAGGCTCCGGCTCACCGCAGCATATTGCCACACACTGCGTCCAATATATTACGATGTTATCGGCCAATTAAGTAATTAGTGCTTTTTTCTAGTAAGTTGTGGGAGGAAACCGGATAACCCGGAGGAAACCCACGCAGAACAGGGTGGGGGAGAACACACAAACTCCGCACATAAAGGCGCCCGAGGCGGGAATCGAACCGCCTCGGGACAAGACCATTCTCTCTGTGAGGCGCGGATGTTACCACCGCGCCACCCTGCCACTGGGAGGTCATGACGCGGGGTCGTGACCTCTCCGCTGTGCCCCCAGGGAGTCCGCGGGGAGACGGACCTGGAGCTGCTGCCCCTGGGGGATTTGGACCTGACCTCGGACGAGTGCATCTTGGACGAAGTGGACAGTGAGTCACCCTTCCCCCCCGTCCTCCTGCACCCACGCTACAGCCACTGCTCCCTACAGGATCACTCCCCACAGGGTCACTCCCCCGCAGACTCGCTCCCCCACAGTCACTCTCCCGGATCAGTGTAGAGACCCACGACTTGGCCGAGTTTCAACTGACCTGGACTCGGCACCACACCCGGGAACAGTGGAGAGTCTTCGTCGTCGATTCTGAAAGCCGGCGCGGAGACAACGGGGAGACGCGGGGAGACACATAGGTGCTAAAATGCTATTATTATTACTCGCTAACAGCACTTGATCCTACAGTCTGTTAAGGCCATACAGGGATATCTGTGGTGTCTCTCTCTCTCGCTCTCTGCGTGGTGTGTGTCTCTGTGTGGCAGCTCACATCCAAGCCAACCTGGAAGATGAGCTGGTGAAGGAGGCGCTGCGCACGGTGAGGCGGCGCAGAGACTGGGCTCGCCTACCGGCGTCTCTGTGTGTGTGTCTGTGTGTGGGAGCGGTAGCACCTGCGAAGGCCGACACGGCACACGAGGGGGGTGGGTGGCCAGCACCACACCCGGCAGCCACTGTCTCACCTAGTGGCAGTGTTTATACACCGCACTAGGTACTCATTTGAGGCTGAGTCGACCGCAGGGGAGGCCCAGGACCGGTTCAGAAAATCGTCACTGGTGTTGGTAGCCGTGTGCGGGGTTTGAACGCGTGTCCCCAGGTTTGCAGCCCAGCATAGCGCTAACTGCTGGGCTGCCGCTCCCCACATAGATGCTACTCGCTGACGGCACTTGACCCTACAGTCTGTTAAGGCCATACAGGGATCTCTGTGTTTCCGCGTGTCTCACTGTCTGTCCCCGTGTGTCCCAGTGTCTCACGTTGTCTCCCCGCGTGTCCCCGTGGCAGGGTGTAGACCTGAGGCACTACTCGAAGCAGGTGGAGAAGGAACTGCAGCAGATCGAAAATGCGTCCATCAGGGACTGTATCCTGCCCTTGCCCCCCCGCCCTCCTCTGTGAGTGAATACCGGTGGTGTGGTGATTGGCGGCGGTGCGGTTTGGCGAGTGGCTGTGCGGTGAGTGCGGTGAGCGCGGCGAGCGCGTGACGCGGTTCTTCCGTAACGGAGCGTGCGCTCAGACATCAAGGAGAGCGAGAACATCGCGAGTCTCCACGGGCAGATCACCTCCTGCGACTCCATCCTGCAGGTGCCACAATCACCAACACAACCACCAACACAACCACGTTGCCACTAGGGACACAAAGGCAGCCGGGCGTGGTGCTGGCCACCCTTAACCCTCGTGTGCCCGTGTCGACCCTCGTGGCTGCTCGCTAATGGCACTCGACCCTACTGTCTGTTGAGGCTATACGGTGGATCTTGGTCTCCGTCTCGCCCAGCGCATGGAGCAGATGCTGTCGTCGTTCCAGACGGACCTGAGCAGCATCAGCTCGGAGATCCAGGCGCTGCAGGAGCAGTCGGTCGCCATGAACGTGAAGCTGCGTAACCGCCAGGCTGTGCGCGGGGAGCTCAACCAGCTGGTGGACGAGCTGGTGGTGCCCGGCGCCATGATCACGTGCGCCGCCACCGCCGCCCCCGCCGCCCCCGACACCCACACACACACCACCTTCATCGTCGTCATCAACATCGTCACCACCGAAGGCTTCCCTGACCGATATTATCCACAGTGTGTTAAGGGTTTAGGTCACGTGAAAAGGTTATGCAAGTGTGGTGTAACCGTCGATATGTTGGTCAAAACGACTGGACACACAACACTTACCTTTAAAGGAGTTCACCATCATCGTCACCATGATCGTCACCACCACCATCAGAATCATCGTCATCACTACCGTCACCACCACCACGGAGCGATGTGAGCGTCCGGTAACGCGTCACTTCCCCCCCCCGACTACCACCCCCCCCTCCCCCCCCAGGGCGATCCTGGAGCTGCCGGTGACGGAGCGCGACTTCCTGGAGCAGCTGCAGGAGCTGAACAACAAGATCAACTACGCCAAGGAGCAGGCGTTCCGCGAGACGCTCGCGTGCCAGGACACGCACGACGTGCTCGCCAAGCTCAAGACCAAGGTGGGGGGGGGGCCTCAACCCGCATCGGCACCACCACCATCACCACCACCACCACATCATCACCACCACCGCATTATCACCACCGTCGTCTCACCTCGGTCGACTCAGCCTCAAATGAGTACCTAGTGCGGTGTGTACACATTGCCACCAGGGGGATAAAGGCGGCCTTTCGTGGTGCAGGTCACCCACCTCCTCGTGTGCCCTGTCGACCTTCGTAGATGCTGCTCGCTAACGGCACTTGCCCCAACAGCCCGTTAAAGGCTACGCGCGGGGACCTTCGTCTGTGTGTGGGCGAGCAGGCCATCGCCAAGGTGCGAGAGTTCATCCTGCAGAAGATCTACTCGTTCCGCAAGCCCATGACCAACTACCAGATGGCACAGAACACGCTGCTCAAGTTCCGGTCAGCGGCGCTCGCGCGCACACGGGGTGTCTGTGCAGCGGTAACAGCCTGAGGCGGTTCGGCTCCCGCCTCGGGCGCCTTTCTGTGCGGAGTTTGTGTTCTCTCTCCCCTTGTTCTGCGTGGTGTTTTCCTCCGGGTTCTCCGGTTTCCTCCCACAACTTAAAGACAAACGAATGAATGAATGATGGCGTAACTGCCGCCCGCGTGGCTCACCCAGGTTCTTCTCGGAGTTCCTGCTGGCGAACGAGCGCCACGTGGCGAAGGAGGTGCGCGACGAGTACGTCGACACGATGGCGCGCATCTACTACTCCTACTTCAAGGCCTACACGGGCCGCCTCATGAAGCTGCAGGTGCCGCCACCGCACGGGCGGAGGGGGGCACGGGCGGACGGGCGTGGGCGCGCGCGCGCGTGTGTGGCGCTACCGGGCAGTTTGAGGCGGTCGCCCTCCAACAACAACAGGGCGCGGAGGAGCGACGCTCACAACAGCGAGCCGAGCGCCGGGGATCATTTGTCCCTGTCCACCTTCTCTCCCCGCAGTACGAAGAGGTGGCCGACAAGGACGACCTCATGGGCGTGGAGGACACGGCCAAGAAAGATATCCTGCCTCGCGCTCACCTCCTCACTCACCTCATCACCCACCTCCTCACTCACCTCCTCACCCACCTCCTCATCCACCTCGTCATCCGCCTCCTCGCCATCGTCACGCCGGCGCAGCGGTAACATCTGCGCCTCAGGGCGCAAGGGAGGATGGTACGCCAGTCCGTCACAGGGCACAGGTCGGCCAGTTTATTCCGCAGGCCAATAAATCTGTGCAGCAGCAGCATGTATATGCGAACACCGGGGGGTCTGAGAGAAACGGAATTTCGATCCTCTATATGTCCTGTAACTATGGCAGTGGGTGGGGGGGGGTGTCCACGCCGTTCGCCGTTCTCCTTGACGGGCGTTGACGCTTCTTCTCGAAGCCGTCGCTCAAGAACCGCAACACGACGTTCACGCTGGGGAACCGCGGCGCCGTCATCTCGGGGGAGCAGCTGGAGGCGCCCATCCTGGTGCCGCACGCCGCACAGAAGCAGGACACGCGGGTGAGCCCCGCACACGCACGGCAGCGGCGGCCATTTGAGGGCCGAGTCGACGCTACTAGGGGAGGCCCAGGACCGTTCATCCATCCATTTTCTAAACCGCTTGTCCTGGTGAGGGTCGCGCTGGCAGCAGTCCAAGGAGAGTGGACCAGACATCCCCTTTTCCTCAGCAACAGATTCCAGCTCTTCCTCGGGGGGGGGGGATTCCCAGGCGTTCTCAGGCCAGCCGAACCACCTCAACTGGCTCCTCTCAATCCGAAGGAGCAGCGACTCTACTCCGAGGTTCTCCCGGATTTCTGTGCTCCTCACCCTGTCACGGAGAGTGAGGCCAGCAATCCTGCGGAGAAACCTGCCGTGAGGCAGGGGACTCGAACTTGCGACCGCCAGGTTTGCAGCCCGGCGCGCCGACCGCCGAACTAACCGCTTCAACCGCACTTTGTTACGACAACCGCAGTACTCGTTCGAGAGCCTCTTCCGGAGCCAGCACTACGCGCTGCTCGACAACTGCTGCCGCGAGTTCCTCTTCCTGTGCGAGTTCTTCATGGTAAGCGGCGCCGCCGCGCAGGAGCTCTTCAACAGCATCATGGGACGCTCGCTCTCCATGTTCATGGTGAGCGGCGGCCGCGGTGCCACACGGCGTGACGCGGTGACACGACGCTCGATCGAACGCTCGCTCGCTCGCTCGCTCGGTGTCTCACTTGCTCGATCGCTGACTCGCACAACCTCTCGCTCGCTCGCTCCCAACGCTCGATCGCTCAACCACTGACGCTCGCCACCGTGCTGCTCACCCGTGCTCCCCACCGTGCCAACTCGCTG
>JAZEWU010000031.1:7081976-7095290 GCA_036362915.1 Geotria australis | reverse complement strand
TCTCCCAGACAGGACATGCATACTCCGCAGAGGAATAGCACAAGGCCAGAGCAGTAGATCTTAATGTGTGTGCTGTGGCTCCCCATTTGGAGTGGTGACGTAACGGCTCCTCAGAGGCGAATTGCGCTTCGTGTTGTTGGAGGTGGGTGGGTGAGTGAGTGAGTGAATGTGTTCGACACTTCACGTGGCCTCAAGGTGCATATGGCCTGGCACAGGCGCCGTGGTGACGTCACCGCTACCTAGTGCGAACAGCGGTGTTGTTGGGTGGAATGAGTGAGTGGTGAATGGGTTGGTGGATGGATGAATGAGTGAGTGGGTGAGTGAGTGCGTTGGTGAGGTCGCCATCCCACTCCACAATTTCAAACGCGAACGTGACTCCCCGCTCAGCCAATCAGCGCGCGGCCCCACGCTCATCCGAGCGACACCGAGCGCGCCCATCTTGCCGCGTCTCGTGGGGTGGGGATCGAGGAGACGACGAGGAGGCGACACGGGTCGTGAGGTGAGCGGTTACCGCGCGGACCTCCCGCTCGTACAGGTGGTGTGAGCCGAGCCCGGGGAGCCGGGGCCCCAGACCCTCGCGTCGCCCACGGGACCCCCGCCGGGACTCGGTCCTTTGAGGCGCCGGAGATTGAGCCACGAATCCGGTGCTTTTCGCCGTTGTCGGTGTGGTTAGCCCCCCATCCACCTCCCCCATTTGCTTTCCTATCCCCCCTATTTCCCGCGTCTTGCGTGAGTTGGACTCGTCCGGTTCGGGGGTCTGAAGGTTCAATGGGAGCGGATGCGTGTGATGCGAGTGCGTGTATCTTTATCTGTGTGTCTGTGTATTTGTTCGTTTTACAAGCACGTCTGTAAAATGATCTTTGCGCGTAACGCCGCTTACGGTACATGTTGTGATGTTTAAACCCGCACACGCTGTAGCGGTGTCGACGCGACACGTGTTCTTCTTCTTTGCGATTCTTCGAAGCGCGATGTTAAATTACAGTTTCCCATTTTCTTACACAGCCCCTTGCATTTTCATTGAACTCCGCAAAGTCTTTTGAGCTGCAGAGGTTGGGTAGTAGAGCACAGACAAGGCAGTGTTCCATAGTATGGTCTGCTTCTCCACATTCGCAGGTGGTTGGGCCGGTCTTGTAGCCCCATCTGACCAAAGCATCTTTTGATCGTCCCGTTCTAGTTCTCAGGCGGTTGAGTGTCTTCCACTGAATCCATGGTGCGACACGTGTTGCATCCTATCGTATTGACTGTTTCGCGTGTGCCTAACCACGTGTGTGAATGAGTGTGGGTGCGGGGAGCGGTGGAGTAGCGCGCTGGGCTACAAACCCGGCGACCCCAGTTCGAATCCCGCTCACGGCCAACACCAGTGACGATTTTCTGAACTGCTCCGGGGCCTCACCTAGGTCGACTCAGCCTCAAATGAGTACCTCGTGCGGTGTGTTAACATCACCACTAGGTAGACAACGACGGCCGGGCGTGGCACTGGCCACCCACCCCCTCGTGTGCCGTGACGGTCTTGACCCTAGAGTCTGTTTATGGCTACACGGTGTCGGTCAATGTGTGTACAGTGTGTGTTTGGTTGGTGTGTGTGTGTGGTTGTTCTGTTGGCGCGTGCGCGTGAGTGTGTGGTTGGGTGTGCATGTGTGTTGTATATCTGTCGCTGTATAGGTGCTAGCTAACGGCACTTGACCCTACAGCGTGCTAAGGCTATACGGGGATCTTTATCTGTGTGTGTGTTTATCTGTGCCGGTGTGTGGACCGTGTGCGTTCCCCGAGGGCGCGTGGGGATGGGAGGGGGGGGGTCGTCGCTAGTCGGTGACGAGGTTAGACTTGTGATGAGCGGCGGAGCAGCGTGTGCGTGGAGCACAACCACCACAGACAAAGATCCCCCGTGTAGCCTTAACAGACTGTAGGGTCAAGTGCCGTCAGCGAGCAGCACCTTTGAAGGCCGACACCGCACACGATGGGGTGGGTGGCCATCACGACGCCCGGACGCCTTTGTCTCCCTAGTGGCGATGTTTACACAGCGCACTAGGTTACTCATTTGAGGCTGAGTGGACCTGGGGGACGACTAGGATCGGTTCAGAAAATCGTCACTGGTGTTGGTGGCCGTGAGCGGGATTCGAACCCAGGTCTCCAGATTTGTGGCCCAGCGCGCTAACCACTGAGCTACCGCTGCCCACATAACAAAAATAAGAAGACAAACATCCCCCGTATATCGCCTTAGTTTAGCACACACTACCACAGCCACCATCACACCCACCGCTACAACCAACAACAACCACTGTTCGCCACTAAGTGACGGCGGCGTAACCACGGCGCCTGTGCCATGCCAGGTGCACCTTGAGGGTATCACGCAGAGTGTCGAAGGCTCGCCGACAGGAGGTCCACGGGATAGACCAGGTGTCATTGGCTGCCTGACTGAGATGACTGGCTGGGGGCACCATCTGTGCTCCCCCTACCGTTCCAGATTGCTGAGTTTTATCCGCCCAGCGCTCGGCTCGCTGTTGTGAGCGTCGCTCCTCCGCCCCCTGTTGTTGCTGGAGGGCGACTGCCTCCAACTGCCCAGTAGCGTCCTTAACGAACCTCCTCCACAGAGGTCGATCTTAACACCTCTGCTACCAGTCATCGGCAAATCCAATCAGCTCCAACGTCCTGCTGCGCCACATCAGCCCGTGCTGTGCCCGTTTAGCCTCCTCCTTAATTCGACCAAACAGAAGTTGCTTTGGCATTCGGTGGTTGGGGATGCGGGCTACATGACCCAGCAGCCAACGCTACCTCGCCTTCCGGAGGAGCTCACCGATGGGAACGTGTCCTGATCTTTTGAAGATCTAAGAGCTCCTCACACAGTGATCCAGTCTGGTTAAACCCCATGATGGATTTTGTAGGCAGGCCACCTTGAAAGTTTCAAGCCGGCGCCCGGTTCGCTGGTTGTAATTGCGAATATTGATTTGTGTTTGAAATGTTGCACTCGTTCGCTCTCAATGTGCAATAAGCTACGGCCCTTGTGCCGCGCTTTGTGACCCTCGGGTGAAAGGCGCTATATAAAACGCAATTATTATGATAATAATGTTTTTCCCCATCGCAATGTTTAACTTTATTTGTAAGTGTCTATTTGGTCAATTACGTGCAATGCTGTGTGTTAACGGTTTTTAGCTTGATTGATTTGTTACTTTAACATTTTCGCTTATTTGTCGTCAATTCACGCGTTCGTCGTGTCAACGCAGCAATCGCGTAAACGGCTTGCCTGGGTAATTTTCCTCCTGTAATAATAACAAACATCTCTCTCACAGGACGAACCCGGGTGGAGCGGAACGCCGAGGTTGCTGAAGCTGCGAATTGGTAGCGGTGGCAGGAGACTGTGGTGGGGCGGTGAGGAGGCGGTGAAGGAGGCGGTGAGGAGGCGGAGGAGGCAATGCCGATCAGGAGCCACCGCTACCGCTTGGTGGACGATGGCCGCGACAAGACGGCGGCGCCGCCACACAGCGAGGAGGAGTTCGAGCGCGGGATTCACTTCTCTGCCAAGGTGGGGGGGCAGTGATGTTTACTATTATTATTTAGTTAGATGTTTATTATTACAGCAGAGAAATACCCAGTGAGCCTGCAAGCTCCTTAGTGGATTCCTCGAATTCGAGTGGATTCCCGCCATACAATTACTGGCCCCTATCTCCAATGCTTGGATAGATAGAAGTTTATTATCGCAGCAGAGGAATACCCATCTCCAACCCCGTGTGTCCCCCCTCCCCCGTGTCCCCGTGCAGTATATCGGCAGCCTGGACGTGCCACGTCCCAACAGCCGGGCAGAGATCGTGGCGGCCATGCGGCGCATACGGGTAAGCCGGCCTCGCGGCAGCGCACCACCGCCTCCGCGGAGCCGCGTCACACTCCGCAGACACCGCACCGAGCTTGCGTGTAGCTCCGTGGGGCTACACACACGCGCACCAACGCGCGCACGCCGACACAAACACCCGCACACCGACGCGCGCACCGACGCGCGCGCGCGTCCCGTCCGTCCCGTCCGTGTGCCGCAGTACGAGTTCAAGGCGAAGAGCATCCAGAAGCGCAAGGTGCTGCTGACCGTGTCCGTGGACGGCGTGCGCGTCACGCTGCGCGGGAAACGCAAGGTGACGCTCAATTGGCCGCTCGATCGCCCGGCGGGGACGCGGGGGGCGGGCAGCTGTGAGGGGCAGCAGCTCCGTGGGGGAGCGTTGGCTCGGCGGTTGGCGCGCCGGGCTACGAACCTGGTGACGCGAGTTCGAATCCCCGCTCACGGCCAACTCCGGGGTGGCGCGGTGGTAACGAGGCGGTTCGATATTCCTGCCTCGGGCGCCTTTCTGCGCGGAGTTTGTGTATTCTTATCCCCTGTTCTGCGTGGGTTTTCTCCCACAACTTAACAAAAAAAAAACACTCGCTTATTAGGTTCGGCTGGGCGGGTAAATCGCGCGCGTTTATAAATTGTAATATTATTATTATTAAGAAGTGTGTGGCAATATGGCACCGGCAATACCGCCTGGCTACCGCCTCTCTGCGCTTTCCTCGCTACACTTCTGAGTCGTCCTGTATTCATTCTTCGAATGAATACGTTCGACATTGAATTAATATTTGCCACGCGTTATACATTTAAATTATTATTATTGACGATTTTATGAACCGGTCACGGGCCTCCCCTAGGTCGACTCAGCCTCAAATGAGTACCTAGTGCGGTGTGTAAACATTGCCACTAGGGAGACAAAGGCGGCCGGGCGTGTTGCTGGCCACCCACCCCCCTCGTGTGCCGCGTGTCTGGCCTCCATAAGGCGCTCGCTAACAGCACTTGACCCCACGGTCTCTTGAGGCAATTACGGGGGATCCTCTGTCTTTGCGCCGCGCAGAAGAAGGAGTGGAGCTGGGATCAGAGCAAGCAGCTCGTCATGCACGACCCCATATACAGGTGAGCCGCCGTGACTCCCACCACACAGCGGGGGGCCACGGGGTGAGTGTATCGGTGAGCGTACGGGGTGAGTGACGCCAGCTCCCCTCCCCCGACACCGCAGGATCTTCTACGTGTCCCACGACTCGCAGGACCTCAACATCTTCAGCTACATCTCTCGCGACGCCGCCACTCACGCCTTCCGCTGTAACGTCTTCAAGGCAAAGCGCAAGGTGTGTGTGTCCGGGACTCGAAGACCGCGCACGCTCGCTAGCCGCGTCTCGCTTCGGCTGGGAGGGGAATTTGTGCGCACGTTATAAATTGTAATATTTTTATTAGTGGGGGGGGGGTCGGTAGGGTCAGTTGGCGTCAAGTCCGCAGGCGGAACAAGGAAACCGGGAAGCGATTCTGGCACCATCGCTCGCCGCTTCTCGCTAACGATGACGTGGGTGCGTGTGGTGTGCGTGCGTGGTGTGCGCCACACAGAGCCAGGCGATGCGAGTGGTGCGCACGGTGGGACAGGCGTTTGAGGTTTGCCACACGCTCAGCCTGGAGCACGCCGGGCAGCAGCAGCAGCACGACGACAGCGCGCACACACAGCCCGCCGCAGGTCAGCGAGTGTGTGCGAGCGAGCGAGCGGGTGTGTGCGAGCGAGCGAGCGGGTGTGCGCGCGCGAGCGTGTGTGTGAGTTGGTGAGCGGGCGAGCGAGTGTACGCGAGTTGGTGAGCGAGTGAGAGGGTGTTGCAAGAGCAGGCTCCAGGTGAGGTGCGCAGCGTGGCTATGCGCCAGTGACGAATTTCTGAACCGTTCCTGGGCCTCCCCTATGTCGACTCGGCCTCAAATGAGTACCTAGTGTGGCGTGTAAACATTGCCACCAGGGAGGCAAATGCGGCCGGGCGTTGTGCTGGTCACCCACCTCTTCACGTGCCGTGTTGACCTTCATAGGAGCTCGCTGACTGCACTTAACCCTACAGTCTGTTAAGGCTATATGGGGGACGATCTTTGTGTTTGAATGAGTGCAGCAATAGGGGGCTGCTGCAGCCCTCACCAGATGATGCTGGCGGTGGGGAGGGAGGGCCTGGGGGGCAGAGGAGTGGGGGAAGGTGTGGGGGTCTCCCTCACAGGTCCCCCCAGCACCCCACCGAACGGGGCCGCCCCCCACAAGTCTACAGATTCACAGGTACCCCCCCTCCCGTACCGCACCCCGGAGGAAACCCACTCACAACAGCGGGAGAGAATAACACACAAACCCCACACAGACAGGCGCCCAAGGCGGGAATCGAACCGCCTCGGCCAACACAATTCTTTTTGTGAGGCGCAGATGGTTTTTTTTTTCTTCTGTCGTTGTTGACATGCCGTTCTCTCCGCGGCCCTTGTGCAGCGCTTTGTGACCCTCGGGCGAAAGGCGCTCAATAAAATGCTATTACTATCACCACTGCGCCACCCTGCCGCCTTGCCGCCTCGCGTAAAGACGTTCCTACTCGACGCAGTTCGAATCCGGCCTCGGGCGCCTCTCTGCTTTCCCTCCGCAACTAAAAACCACTCGGGACCCATTCTTTCCGTGAGGCACAGATGTCAGCACGGGGTGAAGTGAGTGGGTGGGGGGGGGAAGATGATTCAACCGTCGTTCCGCAGCCCGGTGCCAACGGCTCTTTCCCGAGCGCGCTCGCCGACGCCACGCTGCTTCCGGGCCAGGCGGGCGTCCCCGAGGAGCCCGCGTCGTCGCTGGATATCGCCCCGCTGTCGGCGCGACACCACATCCAGCTCCTGGAACAGCAGCTGGGCCAGCAGGAGCAGCAGACGCACGTGGCGGTGGCGCAGGTGAGTGGAGGGGAGAGACAATAATAACTTTAAATGTATAACCGCTGCTGCCGTGGTTTGCCGGCACCAACATATTGCCACTAGACACCGCGTGCTATATATTATTATTAGGAGGCAGCCAGGTGAGGGGGGGGCGGCAGAGGCACCTGACCCTGCAGTCTGTTAAGGGTGTGTGGGTTGAATGGGTGGGTGAACGGGCGAGTGAGCGGGTGGGTGAGCGAGCGGGTGAGCGGGTGAGCGAGCGGGTTGGGTGGGTGAGCGGGTGGGCGAGCGCCCTAGCGGACCGGAGCGGCGCTTGCGCGGAGGCTACACACGTCGGGGGACCTTTGTCGCGCGCAGGTGCGCCTGCTGAAAGAGCAGCTGTCTGCGGAGGTGAGCGCCCGCGTGGAGGCGCAGGCGCGCGCTCACCACCTGCTCACCCAGAACCGCGACCTGCTCACCCACATCGCCGTGCTGGTCGCCCAGCTCCGGCGCGCCGAGATGCGGCTCGCGGGCACCGGTGAGCGCGCGGGCACCGACACGCGGACACGCAGGCACGCTGGAGGGATTCAATCCTTCGGCTGGCACGCCTGGGAATCCCCCCCCCACAGGAAGAGCTGGAATATGTTGCTGAGGAAAGGGATGTCTGGTCCACTCTCCTTGGACTGCTGCCACCGCGACCCTCACCAGGACAAGCGGTTTACAACATGGATGGATGGATATAACGCGTGGCAGATATTGATTCAATTTCAAAGGCATTAATTCGAAGAAGCGTAGCGGGGAAAGCGCAGAGAGGCGTAGGGGGCAGCCAGACGGTTTGCCGGCGCCAACGTATTGCCGCACACCGCTTCCTATATATTATGATGTTATCGGCCAACTAATTAATGAGTGTTTTTATTAAGTTGTGGGAGGAAACCGGAGAACACGGAGGAAACCCACGCAGAATAGGGGGAGAACACAAAAACGCCACACAGACGGGCGCCCAAGGCGGGAATCGGACCGCCTCGGGGAAGACCATTCTTCCTGTGAGGTGCAGCTGTTCGCATTGCGCCACCCGGCCACCCACTGAGCTTGCAAGCCCTTCACGGGATCCCTGCGACAAAACAAACACGCGAATTGACGAAAATAATTAAAAACAACTAAAATTAACCGAACACAAAAACGTTTCACGCGCAGCATTGCACACAAATCGATCGAACAAAACCACTAAAGACGCCGTTGCGTCTCCCCGGTGTCCCCCGTGCCGCCGTCTGACCCCCAGACGACAGCTGCCACAAGTCCGAGGTTCTCGCCAACGGCTTCCACTCCTCGTCGTCCACGTCGCCGCCCCGCGACGCGGCCCCTCCCGCGGGGCCCCCGGCCCCCGGCAACCCCGTAGGTACGCTCACCGGCGGCGGCGGCGGCGGCGGCGGTCGCCAGGGCCCACCGCGTGGGGGTGCCGCCGGCCCGCCGCCCCCCGCCCGCGGCCCACGCTTCTGCTGGAGCCGGCGCGGATCGGCGTCGCCGTCGCCGCTGCCGCTCGGCACGCCCAAACGCGAGTCGGGCATCGGATCGCAGAGCGCCACCGACGACGATGACGACGATGACGACGACGATGATGATTGCGATGATGACGATGATGACGAGGAGGAGGAGGTGGCGGTGCGTGGGTACCGGCTGCTGGACGAGGCGCGCCGGCTGCTAGGAGCGTCGCGCCACTCGCTCGAGGACGAGATCTCCGTGTGACGCGGGGGTCGCGCGGGTCGCGGGGTCGCGGTGGTCGTTTCAATCGGAACCGTCTCCCGTCTCGTATCGCGACGGCGCGCGGTAGGATGGATTGTGATCGACGCGACGCCCGCGTTCGATTCCCGCTCGCGGCCGATAACGCAGCCAGGCCTCCCCTAAGGTGACTGGGCCTTGAATGTGTTGTGCGGTGCGTACAAAGTGTCGGCGCTAGGGGGAGACAAAGGTGGCCCGGGCGGGCGCGGTGTTGGCCACACCGCCACCCTACCTTCGTAGGTGCCGCTCACACCACTTGTCCCAACGCTCTGTTCGAGGCTTTCGTCGGGATCTTTTTTGTGTGTGTCGCTGTGTTTGGGGGGGAGCGGTAGCTCAGGGGTTAGCGCGCTGGGCTACAAACCTGGCTAATATCCGAGTTCGAGTCTCGCTCACGGCCAAAACCAGTGACGATTTTATGAACGGTCCTGGGCCTCCCCTAGGTTGCACTTGGCCTCAAATTAGTACCTGGTGAGGTGTGTAAACATTGTCACTCGGGAGACAAAGGCGGCCGGGCGTCATGCTGTTCACCCACCTCCTCGTGTGCCGTGTCGACCTTCATAGGTGCTCGCTAACAGCACTTAACCCTCCAGTGTGTTAAGGCTAGACGGGAGATCTTTGTCATTGCTCAAGCGGGGCGCCGTGGTCCATCGATTGTTCTTCTTCTTTGCGATTCTTCGAAGCACGATGGTCAGCTTCTGGACATCGTTGTCTTTCAGCTCCTCGGCTTCGAAGTGTTAACCCTACGCGACACGTTGCGTGCAAAGATCGCCGTCCGTCGCCCCGTGTACAGTGTGTGTGTTGCGGGGTTCATCGTGCGAGCCTGTCAGCCACTAGTGGCCGCTATATAGCAGGGTGGCACAGCGGTAACATCCGCGCCTCACTGAATGAATATGTGCCACGCAGCGTTATAAATTTAGAAGTATTATTATTATCGTCAGGGCCAGCGTGTCGGCGCCGTGCCGGGCCCGTGCTGTAACGCTTCTCCCGCTCTCGCGGAATAAACCTCTCTGTGTCTCTCACCCGCCGCTTCCTGCTCTTCCTTTGCTCTGGGCTCGCTCGTTTGCGTTCTTCCCTGTCGCACTCTGCCCTCGCTCGTTGGCTCGCTGGCTCACTAACAAGCGGCAGCAGCTCCTGTCTCCTTCACCCCGCTCGACCGCTCAGCCTGCTGCTCAACTCACTCGCCCTGCCGTCGACGCACTAACACACTAACCACCGATGCTCGAGCCTGGTAAGGCGGCAGTTAGATAGATGCTTATTTATTGTGTTTGAGTTCACGAGTGGGTTAGGTAGGTGATATCGTGACCTGCAGTGTGGCTGGCTGGCTGCCCGCGTGTGTCGAGTCTGTATACGTGTGTGTGTGTGTGTGCGCGTCTCAGCCGAGGGCATCTTTGAGAACGCGCACACGCGCGTGTCACTGGGCCCAACGGGAGACGCGGGGCCACCCGACCCCGCCACACCGGGCCCCACCACCTCCACTCCGTGCGGCGCACACACCCCACCGCAGGTGAGCGCCCATTCACGTGCGGTGCAGCACACGTGTGTGTTGTTACATGTGTCTGTGCTTGCGTGTGTGTGTGTGCCTGCGTGTGTGTGTGTGCCTGCGTGTGTGTGCCTGCGTGTATGTAAACATTGCCGCAAGGGAGACAGAGGCGGCCGGGCGTGGGGCTGGTCACCCACCCCCTCGTGTGCCGTTTCGACCTTCATAGGTGCTCGCTAACGGCACTTGCCCCCTACGGTCTGTTAAGGCTACACTGGGGATCTTTGATTTACATTTGTCGCGGCGCGCGCATCGCAGGTGCAGCTGAGCCCCGGCCGCACGCACGGCAGCCTGCTCGAACTCTGGCCGCCCGACGCGGTCGCGGCAAGCCGCGGCGCGTCGGCCTCGCCTCGCGCGCCCGGCTCCGACCCCGTCCCGCGGCACCTCCCGTCCGGCGACGCGACCTCCTCCCCTTGGCGGGCCGCCTCCGCGCACGTCGCGTCCGGCTCCTCGCTCGCCGAGCTCTCGACGGACGCGTTCTCCGTGACGGGCGCCACGGCGATGGCGGCGGCGGCGGCGACGCCGGCGCGCCAATCCTGGGAGCTCTTCGACGACTGCGCTGGCGGCGGCCTGGGCCTGTGGCTCGCCGGGACGGCCGAGGGCGCCGCGGGGAAAGCCGGGAGCGACCGGGCGGTGGCGTCGGCGTCGGCGGAGGAGCCGGGCTCGCCCAGCCGGCCCGAGATGAGCACCAGCCTGTTCTCGTCGCCGGCGTCTCCGGCCCGCACGCGCCTGCACATCAGCCTGTCGGAGGAGGAGCTGGCCGCCGGCCTGTCGGACGACTCGGGCGTGCCGGGACGGCGCGACTCCGCCGGGGAGCCCGAGGAGAGCCCCGTGCGCTGACGCAGCCGTGTCGACGGCTAGCCGTAAATAATACCCCCCCGCGGTATCAATTGGACTAGCCCAGAATGTACCCGGGGTATACAGCGGGCTTATCGGAGCAGAATCTCGCGGCCCGGATGGCCTTTCTGACGCCAACCTCCTTTAGTCGGAGGGTCTTTGGATCGTTGTTTCTCTGGATTCTCCGCCGAGACATGTTCACAAAGGGAGACCCTAGCAGGAGCGTTAGGCTCCAGATCTGTTTACGAAGGGAGACCCTAGCAGGAGCGCTAGACTCTAGGTGATATAACTCTATGGTTCATTGGAACACGTCGACAGGATCTCGAAATGTAATCGTAGAACTGTTCTTGTAGTGTAACCCTGCCGCTCTTGCAGACACTCCTCCTGATCCTGCCACGTAAAAGAAACGCTACAACCATTCTTGTAAGCAGCCCCATCGGCCGGGCGACACGTTGGCGTGGCGGTGAGTAGCGCTGCCGCCTCACAGCAAGGCCCCGGGTTCGAATCCCGGCTCGGGTGCCGCCTTTCTGCGTGGAGTTTGCGCGTACTCCCCGTGTCCGCGATGTGTTTTCGGTCGAGGCGCCGGTGCCGGGCGCTGGTGCCGGGCGACGGAGGGTCGATCTCTCGCCGGAGGAGGGAGCGCGTCTGCGGGAGTTAGTTTACTGACTGGTAGTGGACACAGTGACTGAGCGTTAAAGGCGGCTGGGAAGTTGGTCGAGTGGAGAAGGCGACTTGGGAAGTTGGAGAAGACGATTGGGAAAGTGAAGGTGACTGGGAAGTGGAGAAGGCAGCTGGAAAGTGACTGAGCTGAGGTGACTGGGAAGTGAAGAAGGCGACTGTACAGTGGAGAAAGTTACTCAGCTGAGAAGGTGACAGGGAAGTTGTAGAAAGTTAGTGAAGTGGAGAAGGTGACTTGGAAAGTTGGAGAAGGTGACTGGAAAGTGACTGAGCCGGTGTCTGGACCGGCGCTGCCGTGTGTGCGGTCACTGACACTCATTCATGGACGCGCTCGTTCGTCGTTAACGCTAATCTCTCGATGTATTTGTGCATTCGTCCGTTTCTAACACTACTAATTATTTGACTCATTCATTCACTTATTTTATTCACTTACAGAATCGTTCATCCCCTCCACTTATATATTACCGGTTCAATCATTCGCGACTCATTCATTCGCTCAAACAAAAGCCACCGCGCTCGAAACTCATTCAACGTAGCCATTCGTTGAGACTACTAGATGCAGGTTACGGGACAAACGCACGTGTTATAGGTTAATTGATGTACGAGGCTCGGTGCAAGGCACGGGACCGACCCAGGTGCTGTGAGTTCGTTGTGCAATGTGCGACTGATGCAAATAACTTGTGCTCCCCCAACTTCACCACCTCCCTGCCTTGTATCCACCCGGTACTCTGCTTGTTGTGAGTGTCGCTCGCTCACTCACTCACACAGTTGCTCGCCCACTCACTCACCCAGTCGCTCACACACACTCACCCGTAGTCGCACTCACTCACCCACTCGGGCACTGGTGTCACTCACACACCCACACAGTCGCTCGCCCACTCACTCACCCACTCGGGCGCTGGTGTCACTCACCCACTCGGGCGCTGGTGTCACTCACCCACTCACTCACTCACCCACTCGGGCGCTAGTGTCATACTCGGCCTATTTTATTAAAAAATGGGGGACGAATCCGTTGGACAGACCTATGACGTGAATTATTTACAAAAAGCAACTGTCAAAAAAAATCATCATGAACAGAAAAATAAACAATAACGACGGAGAGGAGAACACGGTACGAATCAAAAAAACGCAGGAGGAGGAGGAGGCAGCAGCTACTCTACACGCCGGGGACACACGGGGGCCGGGGACCACAATGGGTGGAGGAGGAGGAGGCAGGGGCCAGGAGGGGCGGGTAGGGGGCCAGGAGGAGGAGCGCATCCGACAAGGAAGTGAGGAGGAGCGCAAGGGCCAAGGGGAACGAGTCAATGGCGGAAACGCACTGAGGGAGGGGTGGATGACGAATATGTGAGGGAGGTGACAGGTGAGGTGAGGATGAGTGGAGTTTGTGAACGAGTGTGGATCGGGTTATGAGGGGCGCATGGGACACGAGGCAATGACGGTGGGGGAGGTGGGGGTCAAGGAGGTAGGGGGGTCTCACGCTCCGCACCTAGCATTTTGTACAGCGCTACACAACAACAACAACAAGGCGTCGCCCACACGGGTGGAGCAGCGGGGCGCGTCTGCAGTGGGTCGCTGCACCGCGACAGCTCGCTCGCGAGAATACCTCTGGTAAATCTGGTGACGGGAGAGAGGGGGGTGGGTTGGGGATCCTCAGAGTGAGAGGCGCGGGCAGAGCGACCCGGTGGCGGCCGGCGGGGCGGGGGTGAAGGAGCAGATGTAGAGGGCAGAAGGCGAACAGACGGGGAGGTTGGTGGATATCAAAAGGGAAGCGGTGGGGGAGAGAAGTCGTGACAGGCGTGGG
>JAZEWU010000031.1:7063814-7076691 GCA_036362915.1 Geotria australis | reverse complement strand
GGCTCAGCTGCCGCTTCTCGTCGTAGGTCATGGGCCGCGAGTCCTCCTCCTCGTCCGAGTCGAAGGCCGGCGCCGCCACCGCAGCGGCCGCCCCGCCGCCGCCGCCGGCCCCGCCGCCGCCGGCGGAGGCCGCGCCGGCTTTGGCCTTCCGTGTGGGCCTGCGTGCGGGCACGCCGAGGGAGACGGTGGGGGTTGGCGGGGCGCGGGGCGCGGGACGAAAGGGCGAGACGCGAGTCGGCGACGCGGGTGTGGCGGCGGCGGCGGCCCCCTGCTACGTTCGAGTCGTTTGGTACAATGTAACCGCCACCCCCCTGCCCTGTAACCTTTGACGGCACGGCCCGCTTGCCTCCCACGTTGGAAGCATCATCAGGCGTTCCAACGCGGGAGGCGAAACGTCGCGAGGGAGAGACGGAGATCGCTCGGTGACACGGCTATCCCGAAAGAACGGCTCCGAAGAGCAACCGTCACGAATCGAGCCGTGACAAACCTACGTCAGTGTTTGTTGTTTGCTAACAGGCCGTGCCGCAAAAAGTTACAGGGCAGGCGTGGCGGTTTACAGGGCAGCCCGACAGAGATACGGGAGAAGCGCTGGGCTGCGGCGCCGGCCCGCACCTGCTCGCGGCCGTGCCGGTCTTGGCGGGAGCCGCCTTCTTGGGCAGACCCGGCTTGGCCTTGCCGCCCTTGGTGATGGCGCCGCCGCCGCCGCCGCCGCCCTTCTTGTCGCCGTCGTCGGCCTCCTCCTTCTTGGCCTTGTCGGCCGCCTTGTCCTTGCGCTTCTTATCCTTGTCCTTCTTTTCGCGCTTCTTCTTGGGCTTGGACACGGGAGGCTGCGACAGCGCCGCCAGCTGCTCGTGCAGAGCCTTTAGCTGCTCGGGAGGAGGGGGCGGGCGGGCGGGGGCGGTGTGACGGGAGCGGGCGGGGTGGGGTGGGTGGGGGGGCCGTGCGGGGAAGGGAAACGGGAGAGGCGACACGGAGCACAGTTTTTGGACAGCAGGAGCCGGGTGAGGCCGCAGGCGGCGAGCGCGTGTTGTACACGGCGCGGTTTGGCGCGCTAGCGAGCGCGGGTGGTGCCTCTGCCGGTGGTCTAGGGCGGACAAGGCCGTGGCGGGGTCTGCGGGCTTGCTCCTCACGGGGTAACCCGGTCCGTTTAAACCCAGGATGGATGTTACACAGGACCAGCCCTGAGTTACAAACCGGCGCAGACGTTCCTTTAAATGGCTAAAGGTTTCACAAGCAGAGACTGTGGCCGAGAAGACGTGGAGCTTCGTCCATGCGTCGTAATTATCAACATCCGCGTAATCCTGTCCAGGATCATGGGGGGCCGAAGCCTATCTCAGCAGATACAGAGCACGAGGCGGGGCTATGTCACCCGATCCGGGAATCGAACCAGAGCGCCTTCTTACTGCGAGGCGGCAGCGCCACTCGCTGCGACAACAAGCGTGGCGACTTTAAAGGCCGCGTGTGCCGTGATTATTCGCAGCGAGACCCCGGCTGCTAAACCGAGCCTTAACGAGTCACCTCGGGGCACGTTGCGTTAGCACAGATCACCGTGGTGGGTGAGGCGAGCAGCTACGACGATCAGTGGGGCGAGGTCAATGGCACAGCCTCGCACAGGTGTGTATACATGTAGGACGGCGGACACACATGTATACAGCGGTCCCTGGCTTTACGACGGCCTCACAATGCGACGAAATCACTTTACAAAATGCGCTCTATGAGAACGTTAGTATCACACTGCGATCAAATGTCACCTTACGATAGGTGTTATGATATAGGCGCGCGCGAGCGTGGGTGGCGCGCGGCAGCCAATCGCCGATGCAGACGCACGCCGCTTGGGTAGCTTCTCAACCAATTGCGGCGCTGTTTAGTGTTTAGATCAGTGTTTACTTCTCCTTGGTTTGAAACACGTAAAACAACTTATCACTGGTCTCACTTTACAATGGTTTCACACGACGATACGTGTTCTGGAACACATTAATATCGTAAAGCGAGGGACGTGCAGGATGGTGGACACGCAGGACGGTGACACGTGTGTAAACATGCATGACGGCGGACACAGATGTACATGCAGGAAAGTGGACACACGACTGTGAAACGTGTACAGGCGGTCCCTCGCTTTACGATGTTAACCCGTTCCAGAAAAAGTGTCGTAATGGGAAACCATCATAAAGTGAGACCAATAATGATGTTTTACGGTATTCGTTCCAGGACCTTGGAAGTTGAGATGTAAACACTAAAAAGCGCCGCTATTGGGCTGAGAAGTTACCCAAGCGGCATGCGTTTGCATCGCCGATTGGCCGCCGCGCCGCTCACGCGCAGCCATATCGTAACACGTATCGTAAAGTTAAATGTGATAGTAATGCGATACTAACGTTCTTATTATAATAATAATATCAATTTATATAGCGCCTTTCACCCAAATGTCACAAAGCGCTGCACAAGGGCCGCGAAGAGGACGGCATGTCAACAACGAAAGAAAAAAAACGCAATAAAAACCAAAGCAACAGAAAATAAATGATTAAGGCTGCTTCGGTTATACTGAAAGGTCGTGAAACTGGCGTGAGTGTATATCGTAAAGTGGTTTCATCATATTGTGAAGCCATCGTAAAGCGAGGGACCAGTGTATGTGTGTACATTTCTATATGTATCTGTGTTTGTGATGTCCTACAAACGTTCTTATAGAACGGACATCGTAAAAAGTGATTTCATCGTATTGCGAGGCCATCGTAAAGCGAGGGACCACCGCGTGAAGACAGGAGAGGGGAGACAAAGGTGAGTGGCCGTGTGAGACGGTGACAAACGTGTAGACATGCGTGACGCTGGACACGGGACGGGTGAGTGGACATGCGGGACGGTGGACACACGTGCACGTACACGCACACAAGACACCTGCTCCTGTAGCTCGGCGAGGCGGTTCGCCCGCTCCTTCTCGCTCTCGTCGGAGCTCTCGCTCTCCGCGCTGCTCTCCTCGCTGCTCTCGCTCTCCGAGGTGGGCGGCGCCGGCTCGGGGGGCGGCGGCGGCGCCGCGGGGGGCTGGGCCGGGCTGGCGCCGCCGCCCGCCTCGTCGGGCATCTTGGCGAAGCGCATCTCGAACATGTCCTGCGCCCGCGCGAAACGCAAAACGCACCCCCGACCCGCGGAGCCTTTAACGGACTGCTGCGGGCGCAAGTGGTGTCCGCGGCCGGTACTGATGAAGCGAATGCCGGCACGATCTAATGTTTAATGTCTCCTAGGTTCACGTCGAGATACGGGGGAAAAGCTTTTGTGGCGGCCGCGCCACGTTTTTGGAATAATATTGAAATTGGTTTGAAGCTACAGTCGCTACCTTCAAAGACTAACCTTACATCCCAGTTAGAATGAAAAAGGCCGTCCAATATTGTTATTGCAAATCTTGATTTGTGTTTGAATGTTGCACTTGTTCCTTCACTTGCACTTGTTCCTTCCTTGGGGGTCAAGGTAGAAGCGTTCATGTCGCGATCCCTGTCAGGTAATACTTGGTATTGCCTGCGAATTCTACCAAACACTTCGAGCCCGAGCTGAAAGACAACGATGTCCAGAAGCTGACCATCGTGCTTCAAAGAATCGCAAAGAAGAAGAATGCTGAATAAGCTACCTATAATTTGTTTTCGTTTTTTTCCCATCGCAATGTATAACTGTATTTTTATTTGTTTATTTGATAAATTAGGTGCAATGCTGCCCGACTCCCAGCGGACATTTTTGGCTGCCTTGTGACTCCTGTGTGACCCCGAGCAACCCTTGCGTGTGGCTCAACAAACATGCAAGTTGCTGACAAAAATTAAAATATATACAAGATTCAGAGTGACTCCCAGTGGCCGCAGCCCGGCTCCCAGTGCGGCCCGTGTAGTTGCCAACGGCCCGTGTGGCACCCGGTGACCCGCGCGCGTACCCCCGTGGCCGGTGGGAGCGGGAGGAGCGGCCGTACCTGCAGCTTGCGCGCCATGGCCACCACCTCGTGGTCGGGGGGGTTGTACTTGTAGCAGTTGGAGAACATGAGCCGCACGTCGCTGGCAAACTCCTGCGCGTCCTGGTACTCGCGCCCGTCCATCTTGTGCTGCGCAGAGGGAACCCACACGTCGTCATCGTTGTTGTCGGTCAATCCGCTGCTGGATGAAGAGCACCCGCAGCGGGGTCGTTGCCCGCTGCGGGTCAAAGTACCTTCTGCTAAATGTTCCAAGGTTCACATCGAGATATGGAGACAAAGCTGTTGTGGCGGCTGCGACACGTTTTTTGGAACAATATTGCCATGAGCTTGAAGCTACCTTCGATGAGAAACCTTAGATCTCAATCAGAATAAACATTTCTGCCTAGCAGTGACTGCAAATCTTGATTTGCGTTATCAATTTGCGTGTTTGTTGTGTCGCAGTAATCCCGTAAAGAACTAAAGGACGTGCAAGCTCACCGGGTATTTTTCTGCTGTGACAATAAACATGTACGAGCGTGCCCCCCACACAGACGCCTTGCGCTCGAGCGAACTCGCACGCCGAGCGAGCGAGCGGAGCGGCGGGCGGCCAGGAAGCGGCGCCGGCGAAGCTGCCGCGAGCGTCTCACCTTGATGGTGCTGAGGTCCATGGGGTGCTTGATGATGTCGTGGTAGTCGTGCAGGCCGAGCGCGTCGGCGTCCACGGGCTTGTAGAAGGGCCACGCGTACGCCGCGTGCTTCTTGGCGAACATCTCCTTCAGGATGGAGCTGCAGTGCTTCAGCTGCTCCGGCGCCGGCAGTTTGCTCTTCTTGTTGGCGGGCGGCGACGGCACGGCCGCCGCGGCAGCGGCCGCGGCCGCAGCGGCGGCCTGCTGCGAGTCGGGCATCTCCTTGCGGGCCTTCCCGCGGCCGCCCTCCTTGCGCGCGGGCGTCTTGCTGGGTTTGAAGTCGGCGGCGGCCGGGGGGGAGGCCTCGCCGCTCTCGGGCGGCGTGGTGCTCGGCATCGGCGTGGTCGTGTCAGCTTTCCGTTTCACGCCCTTCTTCACCTGCGGCGACGGGGGGGACGGGGGCGGGCACGCGGGGTCGGAGGTCGGACGAGGTCGCCCGCGGCTTCGAGCGCCCGCCGCGATTGTGTCGCGCGTGCTGGACAGACGCAAAAAAGTACGGCGGTTCGCGGGCGGCGAGCGCGGTCGCGGACACGAGAGCGACCGAGCGAGAACGGCGCTGTTCTCGGTCGGTCCGCGGCGAGCGTTCGAGGACCGACGCGAGCGGCGTCGCGGGTGGCGGCGGTGCGTCGCGTGCGGACCGGCACCTTGGACACGGGCTGCGCCGGCACCTGGCCCAGCGTGGGCACGGACGTGGAGGTGACCGCGGGCCCCGCCGGCTGCGACGTCCCCGCGCCGGCCGCTCCCGCCCCGGGCCTCAGCTGCTGCGCCGGGGGCGACGCGGCGCCGGGCGGGGGCGCCGCCGGCCGCGGCGGGGCCGGCCGCGCCGAAGCCGCCCGCTGCGCCGCCTGCGGCCCGGCCCGCGCCGACGGCTGGGCCGCCGCCCTGGGACCCTGCGGGCCCCCGCCCCTCGGAGCCGCGGGGCCGCCCGCCCTGGGGCCCTGCGGCGTCCCGCCACGGGGACCCTGGGCGCCGCCGCCCCTCGCCCCCTGCGGGCCGCCGCCCCTCGCCCCCTGAGGGCCCCCTCCCCTGGGGCCCTGCTGGGGACCCGCCCGGGCGGGCTGGGGGGCGGCCGCTCTGGGGACCTGCGAGGGGGGCGCGGGGGCGGCCGGGGCGTGCGCGGGGGCTGCGGGCGGCGAGGCGGGCGACGCGTGGTTGGGGTGGGGGGCGGGGGTCTGGGCGGGGGGCGCCGCCGCCGCCGCCGTGGGGGTGGAGCCGCCGGACGACGCGGCCGAGGAGGAGGCGGCGGCGGCCGCGGCGGCGGCCGAGGCGGCGGAAGCGGCGCGGGGCGGCCGCGTGGACGCGGGGGTGGCCCCCCTCTGCGGGGCCGACGGGCCACCCTGGGACTCCTCCTCGGGGCTCTGCGACTCCACGCTGGTCGCTGGAACACGCGAGACGGCCCGCTCGGCGTCAGCACTCGAGACGGATTAACCGCGCGCGCGGGGCGGCGGTTGCTTTCCATTAGAGCCCACGCTGCCCTCTGGTGGCTGAATTGCACCGCGAATCTGGTTTCGGCGCCCTCTATTGACATCCGTCAAAGGTCCGCGGGTCAGCGCTAGGTCAGCACGACGTTGGGGGCGACGGGAGAGTGTGTGCGCGAGGCCGGCTTAAGGCCACTTTCGGCGCGAATCGAGCAGCGGCAGCTGCCGCGCGAAGGACCCGCGGGCGAGAGGACGGGACGAATGGCGGGCGCGGGTACCCGTGTGCCGAGGACACCCACCCGTGTTCTTGCGGCCGCGGCCTTTGGCTGCCTTGGGCGCCGGCTGCTGCAGCTCGATCTCATCCTGGGGCATCTCCGCCACCTTCTGCAGGAAGAACTTCTCCAGGCTTTGCGCCATCAGCACGATGTCGTCGCTCGGCTGGCGGGGAGCGAGAGAAGGGGCGGCGAGAGGTCGGGTCAGGCGACGGCGGTCCGGCGACCGGGCCGCGACGAGCGGCGCGCGTCCACCCGCCGTCAGAAACCGCTTCATCCCGTACAGGGTTGGGGGTGAGCCGGAGCCTATCGCGGCAGACACAGGGCGCCAGGCAGGCCTATATCCAGGATGGGACGGCAGTCCGTCACAGGGCACCGGGGGCAATTTAGTTAGTCCGCAGGCCCGATTAACCTATGCAGCAGCGCGTCTTTGGACCGTGGGAGGAAACCGTAATGCCCGGCGAAAACCCCACGCGGACACGGGGAGATAACGTGCAAAGGCCACGAAGAAAGGCCCCCGAGTCGGGGATCCGAACCCAGGACCGTGTTCGGTGCCAAACCCGGTGTGCACTGTACCTAATTACAATTTTTGTTTAAAAATATTTCACCTGGAAAATCCTTTGAGATGGAATTCATGTCATTCGTAAAGGGGTCCAGGGTACCAACTAAATCCAATGATCCACACATAGCACGCGAACCCTTATAAGGAATACGGATTTGCATGGGGCACTTCAATGGGCCGACACCTCAAAGCGCCTTGGATCTCACATCCCATCTGAATTATAATGTGCTGCTGCAGCTCTTGGGCGGCACGGTGGCGTAGCGGTGAGTTGCGCTCCCGCCTCACAGCAAGAGGACCCGGGTTTGAATCCCGGCTCTGGGTGCCTTTCAGTGTGCATGTTCTCGCCGAGCACTCCGGTTTCCGACCACGGTCTGAAGACAAGCTGCTGCATAGGTTAATCAGCCTGCCGACTAAATTGCCCTCGGTGCCCTGCGATGGACTGGCGTCCGAGAACGGGTATAGCCCTGCCTTGCGCCCTGTGTCCGCCGGGATAGGCTCCGTCTCACTTTACGACGGTTTCACACGACGACGCGTGTTCCGGAACCGATTAATATCACGAAGCGAGGGACTGCTGTGCGCGCGTGACGCCCAGTGGCGGTCGGCCACGCGGCGCTCACCCTGTTGTAGATGTAGCAGTTCGTGAACATGGTGCTGAAGTCCTGGATGCACTCCACCGCCGTCCAGTAGTAGTTCGACTCCAGCCTCTTCTTGATGGTTCCCATGTCCATGGGGTTCTTGATGATCTCGTAGTAATCCTGCGCGCGCGGCGAAAGCGGGCGGAACGCTCGCACAAAAGAATCCTGCCGCTCCGGAGCTCACCGAGCGAATCCGCCCCGTAGCAACCCCAAGGACACAAAGATCCCCCGTATAGACTTAACAGACTACAGGGTCAAGTGCTGTTAGCGGGTAGCACCTATAAACGCCAGCACGATTCACGAGAGAGTGGGTGGCCAGCGCCACACCCGGCCTTTGTCTCCCTAGCGGCGATGTTTAAACGCCGCAACTCATTTGAGGCCCAAGGACCGGTTCAGAAAGTCGTCATTGGTGCTGGCCATGAGCCGAGTTAGCAGCACAGGTAGAAGCGTTCACGTCGCGATCCCTGTCAGGTAATACTTGGTATTGCCTGCGAATTCTACCAAACACTTCGAGGCCGAGGAGCTGAAAGACAACGATGTCCAGAAGCTGACCATCGTGCTTCGAAGAATCGCAAAGAAGAAGCACAGCGGGCTAACCGCTACATTACCGCTCCTCATATCACCCCCCCCCACACACGCATTGGAACAGGTGGGTGGTGGGGAGGGAGGCAGAGGGGCCCAACTCGGCGAATGTGCCCCCGAGTGGGGGTCACGGATCCGACCCGGCGACCGAATGTCTTCATCCCGAGCGGCACGCGGCGCGCTGCCACTGGGTCGCGTCGCCGCCAACATTATAAAGCCGCCGCTCGCTGCCGACGCTCCGTGAACGTTCCGTTACTGTGCCGACCGACGCGAGAGAGTAACGGGCAGCGACGGAGCCTGAGCAACGGAATCGCGGCGGGCGAGCAAGTACACAAACGGCATCCTGGAAATAACAATCATTAATCATTTTTAATTTATAACGCGTGGCGCATATTCGTTCAATGTCAAAGGTATTCATTCGACGAGAGACAGACTCAGAGGCGCGAGGAAAGTGCAGAGAGGCGGAGGAGGCAGCCAGGCGGTTTGCCGGCGCCAACACATTGCCACACACTACTTCTATATATTATTATGGTATCGGCCAATTAATAAACGAGTGTTTTTTTAAGTTGTGGGAGGAAACTGGAGAACCCGGAGGAAACCCACGCAGAACAGGGGGAGAACACACAAACTCCACACAGAAAGGCGCCTCAGACGGGAATCGAACTGCCTCGGGCAAGACCATTCTTTCTGTGAGGCGCAGATGTTACCACGACGCCACCCTGAACATCTACCACAGAAATGTTGAATTTTAATCATGGGTATAGCCGTGCCTTGCGCCCTAAGTCTGCTAGGATAGGCTCCGGCTCGCCACAACCCTGTACAGGATGAAGCGGTTTTTCTGACAATGGATGGATGGAATCACAGAGTGTACAAGACGCACTCGAGCTGATCGATGACCCGGCGCAGATTTCACACCGGCCGCTGGCTCAAATACCAGTGGTCAGTCGCCTCCTTATCTGTCTTCTATTGCTGGCAGCGTGATTGCAGCTCGTATGGAGTCCGCCCATTGATTCCCCCGGCCACGCTGAGGACTCAATCTAGCACACTGTTTCGTCTCATTCACTACCTTGTGTTCAGCCCGTACGCTGCAGGTCACAAGACAATCACTTGTCGACCCACTCGCTCACCGCATCGCAGGCCCGCCTCACTTATTTCTGCTCCTTCCCTCGCGCCACTCCGCTTTGCAATTTCCATCCGATGTCTCTCTTTACAAAGTTCTTCCGATAAATAATCTCGCTTGATTCGTGAAAAGTGTCACGCATCCATTATAATACCACTGGCAGTGATTGTTGTCGTTGGCCACCTAACTTTCTGGGCCTGTGGTCTACAACTGTGCTTATATAAAAACCAGTAGACAAGACCGAAAACACATCATGGTCCAGATGTCTTGTGAGCCCCATTTAATTGACCCCTAACATTTTGGGGATCAAGGTAGAAGCGTTCACGTCGCGATCCCTGTCAAGTAATACTTGGTATTACCTGCAAATTCTACCAAACACTTCGAAGCCTAGCTGAAAGACAATGATGTCCAGAAGCTCAACAGATGCCAGAAGCCCCTCAGTCTGGAGCAAGAAGAGAAGCCAATGCCCGCCTTTTTAAGGCCAGCACTGACTATTATATCTCTAAATGTCGAATGGCTGTCTGCGACTAAAGAAGAACTTGTTGCAATGGGAGACTGTCATGTAACCATCACGCTTCGAAGAATCGAATTCGAACATTTTGTTTCCATTGCTCAGTGATATCTGTTTAAATAACCCTTTCTTATTTAGTTCAGATTGCTGATGCACGTTTACGTGCTATTGAAGAACAGCTTGTAGCGAGCGTATGGGCTCATAAACGATCACAAACTGCAAAAACTCTATGAACATGTTCGCGAAGATTTTTGTGAAAGATTTAATAAAAACGCTTCACCCAAACGGACAGTACTCCGAACGCGAGCTGTTTTCCACAGGAACAATTTTGGACAAAAAACTTTCAGAGATTTAACATGGAGGCTTTCGTGACCAATGTCGTAAAAACCCACCTACACCCGACACAGCCGATCAGCAAGGTGTCACGTGTACAAAACGTGGTTTGAAATCATTGCAAACGTCGTGGGTTCGCTCCCCAACAAATTGTCGCCGATTTTCCGTTCTCTGTCGTTGTTGACATGTCGTACTCTCCACAGCCTTGTGCAGCACTTTGTGACCCTCGGGTGAAAGGCGCTATATAAATGCTATTATTATACCGGTGTGATGCTGAAGTCGTAAAGAATTGGCACGTTTTGTTCACGTGACAAACCTTACTAATCGGCTTTGTCGGGTGGAGGCGGGTTTTACGACACTGATATTTTTTACGTGACCTCACCCATAAAACGAGATGCTACGGATAACTTTCACGGAATGAAATGGTCACAAGACATGTGGACCACCCTGTAACGTACACACGTAACGTTCCACTTCTCTCCGTGCAAGCCTCGTTAATGCCAATCTGCAGGTAATACTTGGTATTGCCTGCGAATTCTACCAAACACTTCGAGGCCGAGCTGAAAGACAACGATGTCCAGAGGCTGACCATCGTACTTCGAAGAATCGCAAAGAATAAACAAGCGCCTCTTGTTATTGGGCAATACAATTATCCTCGTGCTACAGACTTCAAGGGGAACTGAGTTGAAAGACAATTATTTACTCCCGTCGTCAATTGCATCTTGGGAATTTTTTTTACAGCTCCGATCGCCTTAAAGGAGGGAGTAAACTAGAGATTAGGATCACCATCAACTGCACGGACTCTAGAGCGAGCGGAATCGCTCTAGCTTGAGAAACAAATGCCACTCCTCACTACGTGGACAACACGACACATTCCACAATAGCAAAACGCCGCAGAAAACAAACTTATACAAAAGGCTGACGTTTCGGGCAACGTCCCTTCAGAGTAGCAAGACAGGAAAGTGGTGGGTGGTGGGGGAGCATTGTTTGATACGTCAGCCGCACAGCGCGTCAATTCTGCTGAAAGGCAGAGTTGACAAACACGGCACTGTGGCGTAGCGGTGAGTAGCGCTGCCGCCTCACAGCAAGAAGGCCCCCGAGTTCGAATCCCGGCTCAGGTGTCTTTTTCTGTGTGGAGTTGGCATGTTCTCCCCGTGTCCGCGTGGGTTATCGCCGGGCACTCCGCTTTCCCCCCCACAGTCCAAGGACATGCTACTGCATAGGTTAATTGGCCTGCCGACTAAATTGCCCCCGGTGCTCCGTGATGGAATGGCGTTCCATCATGGGTCTATTAGCACTGCCTTGCACCGGCTCACGGCGACCCTGTCCAGGATTAAGCAGTTTCTGACAATGGAAGGTTGGCAGACTTGCGCACCGCTGTCCACGTTTATATTCCTCGCTGCTCGAATTGGGCCAGTTTTCCTCCACAGGGGGGCTCCCCAGAGCTAACTCTACAGGAGCACCTTCCACCGGCAGTGACGACAGCAAGGAACTGCCGCGCTGCACCTTTATCTTTAGAAACAATTTTTACGTTCGCTTTGTTCAAACGGAAGCTGGTTTGACCCCGGGTCAATTTGCTCACCTCCTGCTCATCACCCGATAGTCACCTCCTGCTCATCGCTCCTCTGGACCCACTACCAATGGTCACTGTTGCTGTGAACTTCACTCACGGATTCCTCCACCCGTACGGAGGAGTGTTTATTAGACACGGACCGTGTCGTATCACCCACACTGCTCCACTGTGGAATTCCTTTGCGTCGTCTATAATCCACATGGACACATATAACTCCCGTCAATTTACGCAAATACTAACGCCTGAGGATGCTTCCAACGTGGGAGGCGAAACGTCACGAGGGAGAGCGCTCAGTGACACGGCTATAGACTGTTTGTACCGATTGTAGAGAGCGGGAGACCGCTCAATGACACGGCTATCCCGAAAGAACAGCTCTGAAGAGCAGCCATCATGAACCGAGCTGTGACAAACCGACACAAGCACATAACCAACCTCTCTCAATTCGGAGAAATGCCCGAACTCATATCTGTCAAAACGTTCATAGTGCCGCTTGCAGCTTAACGTTCGAGTTCATTTGCTCAGCAACTCCGTGTGAGACGCAAACATCCCAGCAGGGTTCGCTCACTCCACAGCATGCTGTGCTCAGAGTGGGGTAGCTTGCGGACCACGGGCGCACGGACGTGGAGGGTGCAAGGAGGGGGTTGGAGGTGTAGTGTACCCCCATCCCTACCGGCAGATTGAGCTTGACAGTGTCCACGGGCGTGTGAAAGGGCCACGCGAACTGGTGCTTCCACAGGGCCTTGAGCACCACCTTGGCCAGGTACTGCAGCTGGTTGGTGAGGCGGCCCGGCTTCCCTGGGTTGCTCGTCTCGGGAGGCGGTGGGTTCGGCCCGCCGGCCTTGGGCGCAGGCTGTGGCGGCGCGGGTAGCTCCATGCTCTCGAGAGGGAGAGGCCAGGAGGGGGGAGAGCTAAGCAGAGGCAAGGTGGCAGAGAGCAGAGGAGCAGCAAAGGAGGGAACACAGGAGGGTGGCGAGAGCGCAGCGGCCAAGATGCAAGGAGAGGGTAGCAGGGAGTTGAGGGGAAAGGGGCGGGAAGCAGGGGGAGAGAGGAAAGGGGAAGGAAGCTCGCTCTCTCTCGCTCTCTCTCTGCAAGGCCAAGGGATGGATGAGACGGGAGCGGGGCAAGAGGCGAGGCCGCGACGCGAGGCCGCGACGCGGTCCAGACAGCGCCTTCACTGCTGCCTCAATGTGTCGCCATCAGCAGATGCCTGGGGTAGGAGCGGGATCCGGGGGGGGGGGTTCAAGGGTAGGGGTTGCGGTGGGG
>JAZEWU010000031.1:7029784-7045259 GCA_036362915.1 Geotria australis | reverse complement strand
TTGTGACCCTCGGGTGAAAGGCGCTATATAAATGCTATTATTATTATCAATAAACTTGCACCACTGCACCAATTTGCAACAGGGCCGCGCGTTTCACGTTCGACCCTTGAGCATAGGTAAAATCCTCTGACCTGGCATCACCGGCTCCTCACCCCACCAGCACCGCCGTGACGTCGCGCGTCCCCTTCCTCCACCTCTTCCCGACAACACGTGAGTGAAGCAGTATGGCTGCTGTCGTGGCGGCGTCAATGTCGCGACGAGTGGCGCCGTCTCTCCTGTCGGGAGCCGCCGCGCGTCTCGCGGCAGCGTGGCCGCCATCCCACCACCACCTCCGCCGCCGCGGCCTCCTCCTGCTCCTGCCGGCGGTGGTTGCGACACCGTGCCGGCCTCTGGCGCTGAGAGCGGCGGTGCTGGCTGGTGGGCGATGGAGTGGCGGTGGCGGTGGAGGCTGGAGGGGAGAAGGAGGAGGTGGATGGAAACGTGGGTCGGGGTGGACTCTGGGCGCCGCGGGCTCGGCCCTCGTTCTGCTGGGAGCGAGCGCCGCGTGGAGGCGGCACGACGCTACTCGGGCTGAGCCGGTAAGGGATGGTGGCACGGTGTGAGACGCTAACCCTGACCTCCAGTCCTGACCTTAACCATCCATGCATTGTCAGAAACCGTGTAGAGGGAGCCTATCCCGGCATACACAGGGCGCAAGGCAGGGCTATACCACTGATGGGACGCCAGTCCATCACAGGGTACCGGGGGCAATTTAGTCCGCAGGGCAATTAACCTATGCAGCAGCATGTCTTTAGACTGTGGTTGGAAACCGGAGTGCCCGGCGAAAACCCACATGGACACGGGGAGAACGTGCAAACTCCACACAGAAAGGCACCCGAGCCGGGATTAGAACTCGGGGACCTTCTTGCTGTGAGGCGGCAGCGCTACTCACCGCTCCTAACCTTCGCCTGGAATCGTGAGCCCAACACAGGGCCTGTAACGCTGACCCCAACGCGGACTCGAACTAGGGTTGCCACCTGCGGAGGTAACACCCGGGACATATCGTGGGATGAACAGAAATAGACTATCCGTGTAACTGGCAAAATCCCATACACGTACTTCGAACGATGGCTTGGTCCGTGAAAACGAATACATTGTACTCATGCAGGTTTTCACGGCTCGATTCATGACGGTTGCTTGCTCTTCGGAGACTCGTAGAGGGATCGTCACTGGGAGCGGCGTTCTCCGTAAGCGCCGCTCGCAAACCAGCTCTTGCCCCCGACGGTCCTCCGACGTCTACCTGGGGGGGATCTTTGTCCGTGTCCCACAGCCACAGAGCGAGGAGGAGCTGCCCAAGCTGACGCTGTACCAGTACCAGACGTGCCCCTTCTGCAGCAAGGTGCGTGCCTTCCTGGATTACCACGGGATGGCATACCGCCTGGTCGAGGTGAATCCGGTGATGCGGCGAGAGATCGCCTTCTCCTCCTCCTACCGCAAGGTGCCCATCGTGATGGCCGACACGGGCGACAGCGGTGACGCGACCGTGGTGAGTCTCGCTCGCAGGCAGTAACGATCGCGACGATGTGGCGCTGTGTGTGCTGGGGCGGCGGCACGCCAAGCAGTAAACAAGCATTTTGTAAACATGAATATAGTGTCTCCTCGACTTACGACATATTCGACTTACGGCCACCCGAACTTACGACGGCCGTCCCAGTAACTATATTATATTATAGGCTGTGTGTATAGACTATAGGCTGTTTGTATAGACTATAGGTTGTGTGTATAGACCACAGGCTGTGTGTATAGACCACAGGCTGTGTGTATAGACTACAGTCTCTCCTCGACATGCGACATATGTTAGGAGCGACCACCCTGACTTAGGACTGCCGTCCCACTAACCCAATGAATCAACGGGTGCAACGCGCCCGGAGAAAATGCGCGCCTTACAAAAGTAGATTGTTATCATTTTCGAGTCCCGACGGTTGGTCGTAAAGTCTAACGACAACCGCTCCGGCTGCGGTAAAATAACATCGGCTGGTCGAGCTGCTGCAAGGCAACCATATGTGTTATTGTCTGGGTCTAAGTCTGTGTTTGGGTGTCTAGCAGCTGGTTACAAAGTGTTCTAATGGTATTTTCAACTTACAACCACATTGACTGACGACGGGGTCATCGGAACGTAACTCCGTCGTAAGTCGAGGAGAGACTGTAATTGGTTGTGAAATTATTGTTGATTCGACGGTTGCTCTTCAGAGCTGCTCTTTCGCGATAGTCGTTTCGAGCAATCTCCCTCGCTCCCTTGCGACGTTTCGCCTCTCGCGTTGGAAGCATTAACCGTTCGCGAATCGAGCCGTCAATACCTACATCAAGTATATTGTGGAATCGTCTGTATGCCGAACGTCACGCCATGGCTACGACCGCTAGTGTGTGTTAGACATGCTGCGGCCGTGTTAGACGCACACCGGCCGTGTTGGACGTGCGGTGCGAGCGGCGGCTCTGCGAGTGAGCGGCGGGTCCTGTGATGACGCCGCTGGCCGCTTCTCCCCGCAGCAACTCAACGACTCCTCGTACATCATCAGCGTCCTCAAGACGCTGCTCTTGTCCAAGTGAGCGAGTGACCCCGGCGTGCCAACACCACAGCACTCGCCCTCACCACAATCCCAACCACTAACACTGACCACAACCCTAACCCAGACCCAGCACTGACCTTATGTAACCCATAACTTTTAAAACTGATGATGATTTTGTATGGCCAATGAAGATCAACTTTCTCAATCTATAACTCTCACTGATACCACTAACCCTTAACCCTAACGGTAACACCTAACACTGAGGCCTTGGACCCTAGGCCCTAAGCCTTGGGCCCTACGCCCCAGCCACTAGACCCTAGGCCTTAGACCCCATGCCTAGGTCCGAGGCCATACGCCCCAAGTATAGCTCTTGTTATGCATTAGGTCACGTAAAAACAAGTGTCGTAAACCCGCCTCCACAGCCAATTAGTAAGGGGTGGTCACGTTTTTACGTGACCTAACTCATAAACAGAGCTATTCTACGGATAACATTGGTCACGAAATTATTTGTGTTAAACATATGCCCCAAGTCATAGCCCTCAAGCCCTATGCCCTAGCTCCTAGATCTTAAGCCCTTGCCTCTCGCTGCTAGGCCTGAGACCCCCAGGCCCTATCCCCCAGGTCCAAAACCCGAGCCCACAGGCCGTAGACCGTAGCGGTAACTCGCGCCACCGGTCGTGCCGATAGGCGCAGCGGCCGGAACCTGGAGGAGGTGCTGTCGTTTTACCCGGAAATCCACCACGAGGACGATCGCGGCAAGAAGGTGGTGGAGCACGGCAACAAGTACTGGGTGATGGTGCCCGAGGGGGCGGACGTGACGCTCTTCTACGCCAGCGAGCAGGCCCGCCGGTGAGGCTCCACCGTGGACCCGGTCGCTCGCTCACTCGCTGGCTCACCGTGTGCAGCGGTCCCTCGATTTACGATATTTGATAACCGTTCATCCGTTGTCAGAACCTGCTTAATCCTGTACACAGGGTCGTGGTGAGCCGGAGCCTATCCCGGCAGACACAGGGCGCAAGGCAGGGATATACCCAGAATGGGACGCCAGTGCATCGCAGGGCACCAGGGGCAATTTAGTCCGCAGGCCAATTAACCTATGCAGCATGTCTGCGGACTGTGGGGGGTAACCGGAGTGCCCGGCGAAAACCCACACGGACACGGGGAGAACATGCAAACTCCACACAGAAAGGCACCCGAGCCGAGATTCGAACCCGAGGCCTTCTTGCTGTGAGGCGGCAGTGCTACTCACCGCTACGCCACCGTGCCGCCAAATATTGTATAGCAATAAATTATATTTATAACGCGTGGCACATATTCATTCAATGTCGAAGGTATTCATTCGACGAAAGAACGATTCAGAAGCGCGAGGAAACCACAGAGAGGCGGAGGAGGCAGCCAGGCGGTTTGCGGGCGTCAACATATTGCCACACACTGCGTCCTATATATTACGATGGTTATCGGCCAATTAACGAATTAGTGTTTTTTCGTTGAGGGAGGAAAACCGGAGAACCCGGAGGAAACCCACGCGGAACAGGGGCAGAAAACACAAACCCCACACGGAAAGGCGGCCTAGGCGGAAATCGAACCGCCTCGGGCAGCGTTTTATTTCTGTGAGACGCGAGATGTTACCTCCGCACAGACGACATCCATAGCGTAGCTCTTTTAACGCGTCACGCCACGTTAAGAGAGCTACACCATGGCTAACTACACTATGGCTAACTACTCGTCCAATGGCTAACTACTCGTCCTGTAGATGGCTAACTACACCATGGCCAACTACTCGTCCTGTAGATGGCATATTACTTGCACATATTTTCATTTATATCTGCACTATATTAGTTCTGTTTGCACTGTATGTGTTGTAATTATAGTTTTTGTTCGAGATCTGTGCCTTGTTATCGTCCCCCGACCCCGAGCTTAGCTTAACTTTTCAATATTAAAAAATATATGGTTTTTTGTTTTTATGCTAGTATTTTTAAACCTTTGTTGTTGTGTTCCAGTCCACGTATATTCCAACACCGGGGTAGCTGAGAGAAACGGCATTTCGATCCTCTATATGCCCTGTACACATGGCAGAATTGAAAATAAAGTTGAATATAATTATAATAATAATAATAGCATTTATAGAGCGCCTTTCACCCGAGGGTCACAAAGCGCTGCACAAGGCTGTAGAGAGAACGGCATGTCACTAACATCAAGACAGATTAACTGAGTCAAGCAATAGCGATAAATTATAGCACAACAGGAAATAATAATAATTGAATAACTTCGGTCACGAAAGCCTGCTGCCCGCCGCCAAAGCGTCACCTTTGGGTTCATGGCTGCCGCGCGAGCAGGGAGGAGGCGAAGTGGCGGCGCTGGGCGGACGATCACCTGGTCCACCTCGTCTCCCCTAACGTGTACCGCTCGCCGGGAGAGGCGCTCGCCTCGTTTGACTACATTGTCCGCGTCGGCAAGTTCGGCCCCGTCGAGGGGGCCTTCGCCAAGTACTTCGGCGCCGCCGCCATGTTCCTCGTCAGCAAGCGCCTCAAGCGCAAGTGAGTCGTGCGCTCGCACGCGAACGACTGTAATACGCAACAATCGCAAATGACGTTTGTAACACGTGGCACGTTTTCATTCAGTTTCGTTCATTCGTTGTCGGAAACCGCTTAATCCTGTACGGGGTCGCGGTGATCCGGAGCCTATCCCGGCAGACATAGGGCACAAGGCAGGGCTGTGCGCGGGATGGGACGCCGGTCCATCGCAGGGCACAGGGAGCGATTTAGTCGGCAAGCCAATTAATATATACAGCAGCATGTCTTTGGACTGGAAGGAAACCGGAGTGCCAGGCGAAAACCCACGTGGACACGGGGGGGGGAGAACGTGCAAACTCAACACAGAAAGGCACCCGAGCCGGGATTCGACCCGGGGCGCTTCTTGGCGCGAGGCGGTAGCACCACGCGCAGAGGGCCCCGAATCGGGAGTCGAGCCCCGGGCGGTTTGTCGCCGTGCGGCTGTGAGCTGTGTGTCGTCGTCGCCGCCGCCGCCGCGGCGTGTGTGTCGCAGGCACCACATGCAGGACGATGTGCGGCAGGACCTGTACGAGGCGGCCAACGAATGGGTGCGCGCGCTGGGCACAGGCCGCCCCTTCATGGGCGGACAGAGCCCAAACCTCGCCGACCTGGTCAGCACCGCACTCTGAACCGCGCGGGGCTCACGCCGCGCTTAAGTCCTCGGAGTGTCCGTCCGTCCGTCGTCAGGGTTGCGGTGAGCCCGGAGCCTGTCCCGGCAGACACGGGGCGTCGAGGTGGCGCAGTGGTAACATCTGCGCCTCGCAGAAAGAATGGTCTTGCCCGAGCAGGTTCGATCCCCGCCTTGGGCGCCTTTCTGTGCGGAGTTTGTATGTTATCCCCCTGTTCTGCGTGGGTTTCCACCGGGCTCTCCGGTTTCCTCCCACAACTAAAACAAAAACGAATTCATTAAATGACCGATAACAAAATATAGGAAGCAGTGTGTGGCAATATGGCGCCGTCAAACAGCCTGGCTGCCTCATCCGCCTTTCTGCGCTTTCCTCGCGCCTCTGAGTCGTTCTCTTGAGTCCGACTTAAGTCGGCAACATTTGTATGTGTTTGTTGACCGTAGTGATTAACAAACTCAAAACCTTAGAAGCTCAACGTACTGCCTGCTAAACGTTCCTTGGTGCGCATCAAGCTTTGGGGAAAAGCTTTTGTCTTGGCTGCCCCTCGATTTTGGACAATGTTGCCGTGAGCCTGAGACTACCTGGCTCCCCTTGTGTTCCCATGTGCTTTGTATTTTAACTCGTGCATCCCCACGTGTCCAAACGTCCCCCCGTGCATCCCCGTGTCTCTCCACGCATCCCCGTGTGCTCCCCGCGCGTCCCCGTGTCTCCCCGCGCTTTGCCGCGCGTCCCGCTCCCAGGCCGTGTTTGGCGTGCTGCGCGTCATGGAGGGACTGCAGGCGTTTGACGACGTCATGGCCAACACTAAGCTGGGGCCTTGGTACGAGCGCACGCAGGAGGCCATCCGGCTGCAGCGCGGACGCGCGTGACGACCCCACGGCCTCCTCCTTCCGCCGCTCCTCCTGCCGCGTTTCCGCGACCGTCCGAGATCGGAGCGGCGCCGGGCCGTTGTCGGAGCGACGGGGCCCCCTTTGTCAATCTGCTGCCGAGTGAAGGCGTCCCCACGATGCCTGTCGCGGGGGTTGTTTGAGTGTGCTTCAGCACGATAGTTGGTGCGGGTTGGTGAAGTTTCGGGGCGGGACCGAGGACCGGTTCCCATCTTTTTAGATATCGCCCGCCGCGGACGCTTGCTTTTCCGTGGCCGGGAATCAAACGCTAGTCTCCGGGTCCGTGGTGCAGCGGGCTTACCGCTGGCGTCTGTCACGGTCTTAGAGAATCATTTCTAATCAGTGTGTTGATGCATTGATGGATTGATACATGCGAGGCCTAATTGGCACTTGCTGCACGGTTTGAGTTGGTGGCTTTTGCTCTTTTACGTTTGACTCGCATCGCTTCCAGGTCAGCGGTCTGCTACGAGGTGAATAAACTTTCACCGGTGCATTGCCCATTCAGCGACCTCATAGTGTGACCCTGTTTCAAGTGGAGAGCATGCACAAACTCGGGAGTGGCGTACAACAATTAATGCAAGCCTTTAAATAGATGTTTAGCATTTAACATAATGAGTCACGATATGACTGTATATGCTGCTCTCACCATCCCCCCACTACTGTGTGGATGGTGAGAGCCGGGATGTCCATCTCTAAATTGTACTCATTTTTATTTTGATATATTTTAACTTGCTCCTGCGGTGGACTATAATAATAGCTATGCCTTGCGCACTGTCTGCTAAGGTAGGTTACGGGTCACCCCATGGCCCCTATGCAAGATTAGGCGGGGACTCCGAACGCACACACTCATTCTTTGACTGGACTAACAATGTAGAAGGGTAAACAATATACAAGGTTTTACCTTTTTCAGGCAATGAGACAAGTGTTAAGATCTTAAAACACCAAATGGACACCTTTTTGCAAAGGCTCCAGTATACTGTTTACATTATCTGTACACTGGCAAAAAGGTGCCCATAATGTAGAATGGGGTTGGCCTGAACTTCCAATAGTAATGGGCTCTGCTCCGCCACCAGCGTGTGTGGCCGGCGTTGTGACCGGGTGTGACGGGGAAGCGGACGCTGTTGCCGCGTTGTGACGGTGGCCGCCTGTAAACGAGTTAGATAAATAAAGGACGGAAAACTACAAGCCGATGAAGACCGTCGTTTGCGAGACCGTGGAGGAGGGCGGAGGGGTGGACGGAGTTGAGTAAGTTTGTCAGTGCGTGAGCTGCTGAGTCAAGAGGTCGGTGAATGAGTGAGTTGCGCACTGTCTGCCAAGATAGGGCAGCTCAGTGCTTAGCGCGCTGTGCTACAAACCTTGGCGGCCCGAGTTCGAATCCCGCTGATGGCCAACACCAGTGACGATTTTCTGAACCGGTCCAGGGCCTCCCCAAGGTCGACTCAGCCTCAAATGAGTACCTAGTGTGGTGTGTAAACATTGCCACTTTAGAGACAAAGGCAGCCGGGCGTGGTGCTGGTCACCCACCTCCTCGTGTGCCGTGTTGACCTTCATAGACCCTACAGTCTGTTAAGGCTAAATGGGGTGTCTTTGGTTCGTAAACTTGTGATTGAGTGGGTCAATTGCGTGGGTCAGTTGTTGAGTTCTAGAGCAGGTGGGTGGACTTTTTGAGTCTGGGTCCCCCGAAAATACAGAACATTGGGCTGACGTTGGTCCAGCAGATTCAACCACATGTTAACGTTGGCCCAGATTTTCGTGTTTACAGAGTAAGGGTTTATGGTGAGTGGGCAACTTGTGAGTAGGTGAATGTGACTGGGTGTGAATTTCTGAGTGAGCTGAGTGGAAGGTTGACGAGATAGTGGGGTGAACGAGTTGCAGAATGAGTCACAGATGTTTATTATTATTATTACAGCAGACAAATACCCAGTGAGCTTGCAAGCTTTTTACGGGATTCCTGCGCACACAACAAACATGCGAATTGCCAAAAATAAATAAAAGTATAAAATAAATTAACTAAACAAAAAACATTTACACACAGCATGCACATAATTGATCAAAATGGGAGAGTGGGCGGAAGTGGTGACTGGTTCAGTTTACGTGAGTGAACTAGATAATTGTTGAGTGGTGATTGAGTCGGCGCGTGCTTCTGTGGGTGGTTATATGGCAGAGTGAATAGATACATTCAGTGGGTATTTGATTAGGTGAATGATTCAATTAGTGCATCAGTGAGTCTGTGGCTGAGTTATGTAATTGAGTGGGTTATTGAGAGAATTAGGAATGTTACTCTTAGTTATATGGTGTATTGCAGTTTGCACGCACATCTTTAACACAACTTAAATAAATCACCCGAATTACTATAATTGTTTACGTTTCGTGTCAATGTGCCGGGTGGCGTAGCGCTGAGTAGGCGCTGCTGCATCACAGCAAGGTCCTGGGTTTGAATCCCGACCTTTCTGTGTGGAGTTTGCATGTTCTCCCCGCGTCCGCGTGGGTTTTCGCCCGGCACTCCGGTTTCCTCCCACAGTCCAAAAACATGCTGCTGCATAGGTTAATTGGCCTGCGGACTAAGGTTTCCCCCAGTGGCCCTGTGACGGACTGGCGTCCCATCCTGGGGTAATAGCCCTGCGTTGCGCCCTGTATCTGCCGGCAAAGGCTCCGGGTCTACGCAACCTTGTACAGCATTAAGCGGTTTCTGACAATGGTGATGAAATAGAGAAGTAATTTACCTGAAACCAAAATACATCTCAACGCATCCGTCAGCAAAATAAACTCCCCAGTGTTTTCAATGAACCCCATTTTATTTACTTATTTTCCCGCCAGACGGCCGCGCGCGCCATCTCCACGGCAACGAGCGTCGCAGCCCAAGGTAACGAGCGTCTATTACCATAGCAATGCGCGCTATGGTAAGGTGGGGGGCTCAATGGTTAGAGCTATGCTGGGCTCCAAACCTGGCTTATGACCCGAGTCCGAATCCCGCTCACGGCCACCAACACCAGTGACGATCTATTTTCTGAACCGATCCTGGGCCTCCCCGAGGTTGACTCAGCCTAAAATGAGTACCTAGTGCGATGCGTAAACATTGTCACTCGGGAGACAAAGGCGGCCGGGCGTGGTGCAGGAACCCGTAAAGAGCTTGCAAGCTCGCTGGGTATGTTTCTGCTGTAACAATAAACAGCTACCCCCCCCCCGCCCCCCTTCATGTGCCAGACTGGCCTTCTTCAATAGCTGCAACTCGCTAATAGCACTTGACCCTAAAGTCCGTAAAGGCTATATGGGGGACCTTTGCCTTAGCTTTGTTGCAGCTGCTCGCCACGTCAATCATCGGCTCGGCGACCAATCAGCGGCCGGGCTCAACCGTAAGCGTTTAAATGGACCAATTGCGAGCGCGGGGGAGGACTCGGCTTGCGGATGTACGAGTCGCGCACCGCGGCGGCTTGAACAGCGCGGCTCACAAGCCTCAGCGGCCGTCGGGTCGATTAAATACGGTACCACTTTGTCCGTTGATTTTTGTAAGCTACGCTGGTTTGTTTGTTGTCGTTTTCATTTAGGAGTCGCCACGGCACGATGTGTGTGGAGTCGCGCTGTTAACAGTCGCTCTTTCGGGATATAGGAAGCGGTGTGTGGCAATATGTTGGTGCCAGCAAACCACCTGGCTGCCTCCTCCGCCTCTGCGCTTTCCTCGCTACCCCCCTCTGAGTCGTTCTCTCGTCGAATGAATACCTTCGACATTGAATGAATATGTGCGCGTTATACATTTTAATTGGTATTGTCGGATAGGAGATATTAGCTCGACGCGGTTGTTGTCGCCGTTGTGTGGATAGACTGCGTCTCGCCGGGAGGATGTGGAGTGGACACGGCTGCTTGGTACTGTACAGGCTGCGGCAGATGTGTTTATGCGAAGCAAATACTCATTCTTGTACAGACGGACTGCACCCCGTGACAGGAGCATTACTATTTACAGTACTGTATTGACATTTGGTAACGTTTATATACGTCCTTTTGATATTGCTTGAATTGCATCACACACCATTTGGTGCAACAATATCACGTTTCAGAGCATTCAACGGGGGTCACAAGGCATCTAGATGCTCCCTAGCTCCTCCCTTAGAAGGAGCTAGGGAGCAGGCTCTACATCACAGTGCCTTGGTCTCCTCTTTCACGCTGGGAGGGTGTGGGAGTACTGTATACCCACGCTATACCTCACCACTACCGGCCCATCTAAGAGACTGGTGTACAGTGTACAGTATGCTGCTGAGGCGGACTAAACTTGCCCCCGGTGCCCTGTGATGTAATGGCGTCTCATCCTGGGTATATCCCTGCCTTGCGCCCTGTGTCAGCGGAGATAGGCTCCGGCTCACCGCGAGCCTGTACAGGATTAAGCGGTTTCTGGCAGTGAATGTATGGATGGGCTGTACAGTAGTCGTGTCGCCATTCGTCACTAGATCGCTCACAGTAGGTGGTCCATCTGCCGCCGGTCAGCTCAGTCAGGCAGCCCACGGCACCTGGCTCTGTCCTGTGACCTGCCAGACAGCGACACAACCCGAAAACGTATTAGGGAGCAACAAAAGCAATCGCAAATCATCATCATAGGCGCATAAAACGGCTCGATTCATGACGGTTGCTCTTCAGAGCTGTTCTTTCGGGATAGCCGTGTCACATGGCAATCTCCCTCGCGACGTTTCGCCACCCACGTTGGTGAGAGAGGGAGATCGCTCAACACGGCGATCCCGAAAAAACAGCTCTGAAGAGCAACCAAAATAGATACTGCTGCAAGGGAGTTGTACAGTGGTTGTTGGGGGAGAGTGGCCACCACTGTGAGAGTTATTTTGATTGCACATCGTTGGTGGCTTGAGACGCGTTGCCATGGGATACCACGCGCCTGTCAAGTGATTCGTGTGTCTGCGTTAACGATAGCTCCCGTTTGTTTGACCGCCAAGGTTTTCACCTGGCACTCCGATTTCTTTCCACGGTCCAAAGACATGCTGCTGCTGCTGTATAGGTTAATTTGTTGTTGTTGTTGTTAATGCTGTTGTGCCGGTGGTGGTTGTTGCTTCCGGCAGTGCGGTGGCGCCATGAAGACGCGCACGGGCTCGCCGCCGGTGCACGTTCACGTTGACGAAGACACGCCGGTGCACGTGCACCTGAAGAAGACGCGGAGGCCTCGCGTGGGGGCGGCGGGCTCCGCGGAGGTTGGGTGGCACGCCGCACGCACGGGAACCAAACACAAACCTCCCCCCGGGCAGCCTCGAGCAGACCGTAGGGGCAAGTGCCGTCCGCGAGCCCGGCGGTCCCTCGCTTTGCGATGTGAATCCGTCGCGGAACGCGTGTCGCAATCTGAAACCGTCGCGCGAGTGAGACCGGTAATACCCTACGTTGTGTTACGGTAATCCGTTCCGGTACATTGCGAGTTGAGCGGTAAACACTTAAACGCGTCGCGATTGGCTGATAAGCTACTCGAGCGGCATGCGTTCGCGTCGGTGATTGGCTGCCGCGCCACCCACGCTCGCATCATCATCATCGCCGTTGTCAGAAACCGCTTAATCCTGTACGGGGTTTTGGTGAGCCAGAGCCTATCCAGGCAGACACAGGGTGCAAGGCAGGGCTATACCCAGGATGGGACGCCAGTCCGTCACATGGCACTGGCGGCAATTTAGTCCGCAGGTCAATTAACCTATGCAGCAGCATGTCTTTGGACTGTGGGAGGAAATTGGAGTACCCGGCGACAACACGGGCGGACAGGGGTAGAACATGCAAACGCCACACAGAAAGGCGACCCAAGGCCGGAGATCGAACCGCCTCGGGCAAGACCATTCTTCCTGTGAGGCGCAGACGTTACCCAACTGCGCCCGTGACGCTTTGCACTGTCGTGTTGTCGCACGGCTCACGTTTCGCCGTGTTTCCATCGGGTCACGGTTATCAGTTGTCGTGCGGTGGTCGTGCAGCGGTTTGTCGGGTGATCGTGCTGCGGTTTGCGTGGCGTCTGTGCGGTGGCCGCAGGGGCGAGCGGTGGTTGGCGAGCGTGCCGCCCCGCGGGGACGCGGCCCGTGGATCCCGCCCGGCAAGACGTCCGTGCGGGACAAGGCGTACGCGTGGGAGGTGAGGCCCTCGCGCCGCACACCGCCGCACACCGCCTCCGACTCGCAACCGACTCGCAGGCGCAGGGAGCTAACCGCGGTGGGGGTCGGGGTCGGGGGAAGGCAGCCACGGCGGTAAGCCGTCTGCACCTCGGCCACGATCGCCGCTTGGCTAGCGGACGACGAACGGGTGGCGAGCGGGTGGCGAGCATTGGGGAGCGGGTGGGGAGTGGGTGGGGAGCCTAACCCCCGTCTCCGTGCGTTGGCAGGGCCCGACGCACCGCCTGGAGGTGTCTCCGGCGAGGGCCGATGCGGGCGGCCCGCGGCCGGGCCTCCGCGTGAGCGACCTCTCCACCACGGGCGGGGTGGACGGCGCCCGGCGGCGGGGGGACCACGAGGAGGAGGAGGAAGCGGAGGCGGAGGAGGAGGTCAGGGCGTTTGAGAAGACGGTGGATGTGCTGCTGGCCCAGGTCGGGTCGCTGCAGGCCCAGGTGCCCGCCACGACGGAGGTCGTGACACCGTGCCCGCCGCGTGCGACGCGCGCGCGTGACGCGCACGTAACTTGCGACTTGCGTGTGGTACGCACGCGCGCAGAGACCAAGATCCCCCGTTATGACCGTAACGGACTTAAGGATCAAATGCCGTGGGCGAGTGGCACCTACGAAAGTCGCACGAGGAGGCGGTGCACGCGTAGGCACGCGCGTCGCTTGCGACACGCGTAACGTGCGATACGCACGGAACGTGTAACTCGTGTGTTGTACGCCCGCGCAAAGACAAAGATCCCCCGTATAGCCTTAACAGACTGTGCGGTCAAGCGCCGTTAGCGAGTAGCGCCTACGAAGGCCGACACCGCACGTGAGGTAGTACACACACGTCGCTTGTGACGAATGTATAACGTGTGATATGTGTGTAAATTCGCGTGAACCGTGGAACATGTTGAACGTGTAACCTGTGACATATTGCACCCGTCGCGTGAGATACGCGTGTAGCGTGTGCGTAGTTGTGTATGCTTGTGTTACCGTGTCCCTGGGGTAATTTTGCCAGCAGGCCAATTAACCTATGCAGCAGCATGTCTTTGGACTGTGGGGTTAAACGGAGTGCCCGGCGAAAACCCACGCGGACACGGGGGGAGAACATGCAAACTCCACACAGAAAGGCCCCCAGCCGGGATTGAACCCGGGCTCTTCTTGCTTTGAGGCGGCAGCGCTACTCACCGCTACGCCACCGTGCCGTCCCTAAATTAAAAATTATTATTATTATCCCCGGCCCGTCCCCACCTCTCTCCGCGCGTCCCTCCGCGCGCCAGGTGGACCAGGAACGACGCGATCGAGCGCGAGAGCGGGCGGGCGGCGAGCGGAGCCCGTGGGGGCGCGGCAGGGGGTCGCTGCCCTCCTGCCCGCGGGACGGCTCCCTCTCCCCCCAGTCGGAGAGAGAGAGACCGAGACGCAGCGTCGAGACCCGCGTCGCGTCCAACGGCGACTCGACGCGGTATGCGATGCAGACACACGGAGAGCGGGAGACACGCATGGGGGGACACACAGGGGGGAAGATATCGCGGACACGGGGGCAGGGGTGGCACATTGGGAGAGGGGGATACATGGTCATGTTGTGGGGGGAGACAAGGGCGAGACACGGGGCACGCATTGGGATAGGTACATGCTTATTATCATGTTCTCTCTGTGTCCTGTACTGGGTCACGTTGAGCCGGAGCCTATCCCGGCAGGCACAGGGCGCAAGGCAGGGCTATGCCCAGGAACGGACGCCACTCCATCACGGGGCACCGGGGGAAACTTAGTCAGCAGGACGATTAACCTATGCGGCAGCATGTCTTTGGACTGTGGGGAGAAGCTGGAGTGTCCGGCGAAAGCCCACGTGGACACGGGGAGAACACGCAAACTCCACACAGAAAGGCCCCCCCGAGCCGGGATTCCAACCGGGGGACCTTCTTGAATACGTATATCATCAAAGCATTTCGTTTGCACGTTTTTGCCCCGAGCATGCGCGGGCTTCTTGCAAACTGGACCCTTTGCAAAAAGCTGTCCATCTGGTGTCTTTAATAATAACAATAAATATATTTGTAACGCGCGCATATTCTCTGGGCGCGTTGCACCCGTTGATTTGGAGGCACGGAGCCTGGCTCCGTCGGTTTGCTGTGAGTGTGGGGACTGTGTTCGGAGTAATAGATGCGGCAGGCCGTTCCAGGTTGTGGGTGCCGCGACCGAGAATCGGCGTTGCGCGAAGGTTGTGCGTGAGCGCGGTGTGTGGAGTAGGTGGGGGCCTGTGTGTAGCCCAGTGGTTAGCGCGCCGGGCTACAAACCTAACGGCCCGAGTTCAAATCCCGCTCACGGCCAACAACAGTGACGATTTTCTGAACCGGTCCTGGGCCTCCGCTAGGTCGACTCGGCCTCTAATGAGTACCTAGTGCGGTGTGTAAGCATTGCCACTAGGGAGACAAAGGCGGCCGGGCGTGGTGCTGGTCACCCACCCCGTCGTGTGCCGTGTCGACCTTCATAGGTGTTCGCTAACGGCACTTGCCCCCACAGTCTCTTAAAGCTATACGGGCGATCTTTGTCTTTGTGATGAGCTGCGTAGAAGTGCGGGATTGTGTTGGGCGAGTGTTAAGATCTTTACACGCGACCAATGTTGTTGACATTGTTGTCGTCACGGTCACCGACGGCCGGCGGCGCGCGCAGGCCGGGCCGCGGCCCCGACGGCCGGGACCGACTGCTGGGCCAGCTCCTGGAGGCCGAGGCCGTGGGCGCGTCGGCGGCCATGCAAGTAGCGGCGCTGCGG
>JAZEWU010000031.1:7006499-7023423 GCA_036362915.1 Geotria australis | reverse complement strand
GCCGCACAAGGGCCGCGAAGAGGACGGCCCGTCAACAACGAAAGAAAAAACAATAAAAACCAAAGCAACAGAAAATAAATGATTAAGGCTACTTCGAAGATAGACACATAGAGAGGGAGATAGACGGACAGACACGAGACAGATGGAGAGAGACACAATCACCGAGCGCATCGCACACTCCCACACCGCCTCTTGTGTATTGCTGCTCGTGTGCCTGCGTGTGCGTGCACGCGCGCGTGCGTGGTGGGGAGCCGTGGCCCGGTTGTTAGCGCGCTGTGCTACAAACCTGGCGACCCGAGTCCGAATGCCGCTCACGGCTAGCTAACAGCAGTTACGATTTTCTGATCTGGTCCTGGGCCTCCCTTCGGTCGACTCAAGCTCAAATAAGTTTCTAGTGCGTTGTGTAAACATCGTAACTAGGGAGACAAAGGCGGCCGGGCCTGGTGCCGGTCACCCACCTCCTCGTGTGCCGTGTCGACCTTCATAGGTGCTGCTCGCTAACGGCACTTGACCCTGTTAAGGCTACACGGGGGATCTTTGTCGGGCGAGCAGGAGGCCCAACTAGCGGACGCTCTGGCGTCAGCCGAGGCGTGGAGGTCACGCAACGGCAAGCTGGCCAAGGAGAAGTCGCAGCTGGAGACGGAGGTGGCGTCAATCGGCGAGTGAGTGATCGCAGTCTAATGTTACGACGGTTTACGGCGCGCGGCGCGGCAGTGCTCGGTACACGTCGAAGTTGTCCGTTAGAGGAGAGAACGTGCTCGGAGGCGCGGCGAGGAAACCGCAGAGAGGCGGGGGAGGCGGAAGGTAGCCGCGCGGGTCAGCCGGCGCCAACATTTGCAAGACACCGTGTCCCCTATTTTATGATGTTTACTATCAAGTAATGAGTAAATTTAAGAAATAAAATTGTGGCCAATTAATGAGTGGTTTTTTTTAGTTATTGGAGGAAACCAGAGAGCCCGGAGGATACTCATAGAGAACACGGGGAGAACACACAAGCTCCACACAGAAAGGCGCCCGGGGCAGGAATCGAACTGCCTCGGGCAGGACCTTCTTTCTGTGAGATAGATAGATAGATATATGTTTATTATTACAGCAGAAAAATACCCAGCAAGCTCTTTGCAGGATTCCTGCGACACAAGAAACACGCGAATTTACATGAATGAATGAATAAAAAATTAACATAACAAATTAACCAAGCAAAAAATAAAAAATAACGATTTACACACGGCATTGCACGTTATTAACCAAATAAAAGAATACTCATATTGCCTTAATGGACTGTCGGGTCGAGTGCGGTCATACCCACAGTGACACAAGCACATAGTCTTGTGTCAACTAATATGCGGTCGTACACACAACACAAACCACAACAGGCGGTGCGGCCCGGATACACGACGGACAGCTATGCAGCGGCACAACGGCGTAAACAACGACAAAGATCCCCCGTGTAGCCTTAACAGGCAGTAGGCTCAAGTGCCGTTAGCGTGTTGCACCTATGAAGGTCGACACGGCACACACAGAGGGGGTGGGTGGCCAGCACCACGCCCGGCCGCCTGTATCTCCCTCGTAGTAATATTTATACACCGCACTTGGTATTCATTTGAGGCTGAGTCCTAGGGGAGGCACAGGACCAGTTCAGAAATGTTTTCACCGGTGTTGGTCGTTAGCGAGATTCGAACTTTGGTTTTTATTAATTGTTTTTATCTATCGTTTTTTTTCTGTCGTTGTTGACATGCCGTGCTCTCAGCGACCCTTGTGCAGCGCTTTGTGACCCTCGGGTGAAAGGCGCTCTATAAAATGCTATTATTATTATTATAGCCAGGTTTGTAGCCCAGCGTGCTAACTACCGAGCCACCGCTCCCCACAACCGCGTAAACCTACACGGTCGCGACAACAACAACAGGCGGCGCAACCCGACAGAGAACGCGGGTTAGCGGACCGTGGGGGGGGCCCGGTTTTACGCACAGGTGACGGCCACACTCCCCGGGCCCTCCCGGACCCCCGGTCCCGCTCGCTCCCGCTCCCTCCGTGTAAGACGACTCCGGCGAGCATCGCGTTTCACAGCTGCCGCTGTTTATTTAGCATCCGGTGGCGGGCGGAGTGGCGCTGGCAGGGAGGCCCGTCGCCGAGCCCCCCCCCCAACTTACCCCTCCCATCACCTGTCCCGCGCTGCCCCCACCGCGGCCCAAACCTTCCCGTGTTTACTGTCGCAATCACGGCTGCGGCCGCCGGGGCTGTTATTACCGCCCGTGCGGGCTCGGGTTTCGGCCGCCGGCGGGCGAGGAAATGGACGGGGCGGCCCGCACGCGTCGACGACGGGTCGCGGCGCCGTCGCCGCGGAACCGCCGCCGCTCGCGTTTGTTTGGTTCGTCGGCGGTTCGCCGGTCGGTGCCGAGGTTTCGGTTCCTAAGTGGTCTCTGCGACGGGCCCACCGTGCGACGAGTCGGAGCGGGTGACAGATTAAAAAAAAAAAAACACTCATTAATTATTTGGCCGATAACATCATAATATATAGGAAGCAGTGTGTGGCAGTATGGCGCCGGCAAACCGCCTAGCTGCCTCCTCCGCCTCTCTGCGCTTTCCTCGCTGCGCCTCTGAGTCGTTCTCTCGTCGATGAATACCTTCGACATTGAATGAATATGTGCGCGTTATAAATGTAAAATTATTATTATTATTACTATGTTGTTATGGCCTACAGCGTCGTGGTTGCACCCAACAGAGAAGAGACCGAGCGGTCTGGCTTGTAGACAGAGTCCTGAACGTTGGGGTGGATGAGGTGTAAATTAAAGAGTGCCGGGAACATTAACCTTGGTAGATGCAGCGATAGAGGAGTGGGCGACGTTACTAAACTACGCGTGTCCGCGTGTCTCCGCGCGTCTCTGCGTGCCTGCGTGTCTGTGTGTGTCTGTCTTGTCTAACGGCACTTGACCCTACAGTCTGTTAAAGCTATACGTGACCCTACAGTCTGTTAAAGCTATCCTTTTTTGTCTTTGTGTGTCTGCATGTCCGTGGGTGTGTCCCGTGACCTCCTGTCGGCGAGCCTTCGACACTTCACGTGACAGCCTCAGGGTGCATATTCTTCAGATGAGATGTTTATTATTACGGCAGAAAATACCTTGTGAGCTTGCAAGCTCTTTACGGGATTCCTGCATTGACACAACAAACACGCGAACGTGACACCAGGACCTACGGCGGAGCCGATCTGCCCTCTGAACGTCGGCTTGTCATCTGCAAGATGCGCCTGCCATTCATCCAAGGAGGTGGTGGGCGTCCACCTAGGACCCCATTCAAACCGGCAGTGGCCTGGTCTCGGCTAGCGTGTGTGTCGGTCCGCGTCCGCCCGTGTCTCTGCAGGCGTGTTCTGGACGCGGAGCGGCAGGCCCGCGTGGCGGAGGAGCGGGGGCGCGCCGAACGGGAGGCGAGCGCCGAGCGGCTCCACCGAGCCAACGGCGACCTGGCCGGCGCCCGGCTGCACGGGGAGCGCCTCAAGGTCGGCGCACGCCAGGCCACACGGCCCGCACCGTGCCTCATGACTCACCGTGTCTCACCGTGCCTCCCCAAGCCTCCCCGCGTCTCCCCGTGTCTCCCCGTGTCTCACCGTGTCTCCCCGTATTGTCTCCCCGCACCGACTCCTCTCCGGCCCGTGCGTCCCCGCAGGCCGGCCTGTCGGCTGTGGAGGAGAAGCTGTGCGTCGCAGAGTCGGAGGTGCAGCAGCTGACGGCCACCATGAAGCAGTACGAGGGCCTGGTGGACGGATACAAGACACAGGTCAGGGGGTCCCCTGGGTCAACGGGTCTGGAGTCCAGCACTCCTGCTAGGGTCTCCCTTGGTGAACAGGTCTGGAGTCTAACGCTCCTGCTAGGGTCTCCCTTGGTGGTGAACAGGTCTGGAGTCTAGCACTCCTGCTAGGGTCTCCCTTGGTGGTGAACAGGTCTGGAGTCTAGCATTCCTGCTAGGGTCTTCCTTGGTGAACAGGTCTGGAGTCTAACGCTCCTGCTAGGGTCTCCCTTGGTGGTGAACAGGTCTGGAGTTGTTGACAATGTTGTTGTTGTTGTTGACGACGTGCCCTCGTCGCCGGCAGGTCATGAAGACCCGTGTGGAGGCCGACGAGTTCAAACTGAAGCTGGACTCGGCGGAGAAGGAGAACCGGAGGCTGCGCGATGACAGCGGCCGCGAGGCCGAGCAGGTCGCGACCGCGGTCATTCGTCCGTCGTCAGAAACCGCTTTATCCCGCACAGCGGTGGTTCCCAAAGTGTGCGCCGCGGCGATTCGGGGCGCCGGGGCTAACTCGCAGGGGCTCCACGGGAATATTCCACATTTTCAATATATGCCAGATATTATTTGACTTTGGGCGCCGTGGAGAAAAATCCTGATACACTAAGGGCGTCGTGAACCGAGAACGTTTGGGAACCACTGCTGTACAGGGTTGCGGTTAACCGCAGCCTATTCCGGCACCCAGGGCGATAGGCAGGGCGATACCCAGGATGCACCGGGGGCAATTTAGTCTGCAGCGTGTCTTTGGACTGTGAGAGGAAAACGGAGTGCCCGGCGAAAACCCACGCGGTCATGGGGAGAACATAAAAACTCCACAGAGAAAGGCAGCCGAGCCGGGGTTCGAACCCGGAACCTTCTTGCTGTGAGGCGGCAGTGTTACACACCGCGCTACAGTGCCGCCAGATAATAATAATTGGTTATCATTATAACCAATTATAATCGACCGCGTATAATACGTCGCCGCAACTGCCAAAGCCGCACAGTGTCCGTTCGCTCTCAGACAGAGTCCCGACCGTCTCGGTTGGAGCCTCTGTATCTCTATGTGTGTGTCTATTTCCGTGTTTATCTCTGTGTATCTGTGTGTGTGTATATCTCTATTTGTACCTTTCCGTGTATCTCTGTATGTGTGTCTCTATGAGTGTCTCAATGTGTGGGGAGCGGTGGCCCAGTGGTTAGTGCACTGGGCTACAAATCTGGCGACCCGACTTTGAATCCCGCTCACGGCCAACACCAGTGACGATTTGCTGAACCAGTCCTGGGCCTCTCCTAGGTCGACTCAGCCTCAAATGAGTACCTAGTGCAGTGTGTAAACATTCCCCTGGGGAGACAAAGGCGGCCGGTCGTGGTGCTGGTCACCCGCCGTGTCGACCTTCATGGGTGCTCGCTAAGGGCACGTGCCCCTACAGTCTGTTAAGGCTATATAGGGCATCTTTGTCTTGTCTCAATGTGTATCTGTGTCTCTGTGTGTGTGTTCGTTGTCTTTTCGCGTTTTTTTGGTAATAATTAGTCATCTCGGTCAGGCAGCCCGTGACACCTGGGTCTGTCCTGTGGCCTCCTGTCGACGATCCTTCGACACTTCACGTGGCTTCAAGGTGCATATGGCCTGGCACAGGCGTCTTGGTGACGTCACCACCACTTAGTGGCGAATGGCGCTTGTCGTTGTCATTGCCGCGTGTGAGCGTGCGCAGATGCGGTGCTCGGTGGAGTCGCGCTTGTCCCAGCTGGAGCCGCTGCCCGAGCTGCTGAAGGCCGCGGAGCAGCGTGTCCGCGACGGCGAGGCCGCGCTGGCCTCGGCGCACCGCCGGGAGGCCGAGCACGGATCCAACCTGGCCGACGCTCACACTAAGGTCCGCGCGTGCGCGCGCGCGTGCGTGCGTGTTTGGAAACTTTCCGGCTCGCCTGCCTACGGTCCATCATGGGTTCAACCAGGCTGGATTGTGTGAGGAGCTCACAAATATTTGAAAGATCTGGACAAAGGTCCCGTTTGCGAGCTCCTCCGGCAGGCGAGGCTGAGGTGGCTGGGCCATGTAGCCCGCATGCCCAGCCATCGCACGCCCAAGCAACTGCTGTTTGGCCGGATAGAGGGGGCTAAACGGGCGCGGCACGGACTAGAGAAGAGATCGACCAATGCGGCATCCGCAGGTGGAGCAGCAGGCGCTGCAGCTGGAGTCGGCGCGCGAGAGTGCCGCCACCCTCCACGCAGCCAATCACGAGCTGCAGCTCAAGACGGACGCTTTGCAGAGGTGAGCGGCGCCGTCACACAGCAACGACAACACCAGCAAGCGCCTTTCGCCACTAAGTGGCGGTGACGTCATCGCGGCGCCTGTGCCAGGCCAGGTGCACTTTAAGGCCACGCAGAGTGTCGAAGGCTCGCTGACAGGAGTTTCATGGGGCACCACCTGCGCTCCCGACCGCTGTGTGGTGGGTTGACGTTGATGCGCGCGGGGGGCGGGGGGGGGCCGCTGTGTGCGCAAGCGCAGGCGCGTGGAGAACGCGGAGCAGCAGGGCCGCGAGCTGGCGCAGGTGGTAGCGCAGCGCGAGGAGTCGCTGGCGGCCGAGCGGGCGCGCGGGGAGGAGCGGGCGCGCGACGTGGCCGCGCTCTCTCGCCAGCTGGAGATGGCGCTCGACGATGCTCGCAGACAGGTGAGGGGGGGAGAGGAGGGCAGTGGGGGGGAAGGTGTGGAGGAGAGCACAGGTGAGTGGCTGAGCGGCAGACGTCCTCGTGACTGGCTTCACCAGTGGCGGTGTGTATCTGTGTGTCTGTCACTGTGTGGCCTCAAGGTGCATATGGCCTGGCACAGGTGCCGTGGTGACGTCACCGCCACCTAGTGGCGAATGGCGGTTGTCGTTATGTTATATTTGGGGAACGGTGGCCCAGTGGTTAGCGCGCTGGGCTACAAACCGAGCGACCCCCGGTTCGAATCCCGCTCACGGCCACCAGCACCAGTGACGATTTTCTGAACCGATCCCGGGCCTCCTCGAGGTCGAGTCGGCCTCAAATGAGTACCTGGTGCGGTGTGTAAACATCGTCACTAGGGAGACAAAGGCGGCCGGGCGTGGTGTTAGTCAACCACCCTCTCGTGAGCCGTGTCGACCTGCATAGGTGCTACTCGCTAACGGCACTTGACCCTACAGTCTGTTAAGGCTATACGAGTGATCTTTGTCTTTTTGTCACTATCTGTGTGTCACTGTGTGTGTGTGTCGACTCAGCCTCAAATGAGTACCTAGTGCGGTGTGTAAACATCGCCACTAGGGAGACAAAGGCGGCCGGGCGTGGTGCTGGTCACCCACCCCCTCGTGTGCCGTGTCGACCTTCATAGGTGCTCGCTAACAGCACTTGTCCCTACAGTCTGTTAAGGCTATATAGGGGATCTTTGTCTTTGTTTGTGTCACTGTGTGTTTGTCGTTGTGTGCGTCACCGTGGGAATGTCGCCGCCACTCGGTGACGAACGACGGCGGTTGTGGTTGTGGTCGCCGCGTGGCGCAGGTGGAGCAGGCTCGTGAGCGGGCGCAGGGCAAGGAGCGCGCCGCCCAGGCCCAGGCTCTGGAGCTCGAGGCTCAGCTGAGTCGCGCTCGCGCTGAGACGGCGCAGCTACGGCGCGCCAAGGACGATGTGAGGCACTGCCACACGCGTACACATCCACATGCTACACACCCACACACCCGCACGCGGGCACACGCCAAACACCCACACGCGGGAACGTGGGCACTGCCACACAACCCACACACCCACTGACACACCCACACACGGCCAACCGCGACACGCCCTCGTGAGCACGCCTTCATCGCGATGATTGGACGAACAAGTTACACACTCGGAACAAGATCGCCCGTGGGGCGGGCACTTTGCTAGTAATATTGGTCATCCGCATCTGTCGTCGTATGGACGGCACGGTGGTGTGGCGGTGAGTAGCGCTGCTGCCTCACAGCAAGAAGGGCGCGGGTTCGAATCCCGGCTCGGGGGGCCTTTCTGTGTGGAGTTTGCATGCTCTCCCCGTGTCCGTGTGGGTTTCTGCCAGGCGCTCCGGTTTTCTCCCACAGTCCAAAGAAATGCTGCTGCATAGGTTAATTGGCCTGCGGACTAAATTGCCCTCCCGGTGCCCTGTGATGGTTATAGGCCTGCCTTGCGCCCTCTGTCTGCCGGGATAGGCTCCGGCTCGCCGCAACCCTGCACAGGATTAAGCGGTTTCTGGCGATGGATCGATGGATCTGTTGTTGTACGATGGACAGCGCCGCGGCGTGGTGACGTCACGCGGCGCCACGGTGTCTGTTATCGTTCCGTGTTTATGTTGTGCGCGGGCGTGCGGATATGAGCAGCGATTGTTTCCCGCAAAGACAAAGGTTCCCCGGGTAGCCTTCGACAGACTGAAGGGTCCCCAGCTCCCCCCCCCCACCGTCCCCCGCCCCCGACTTGACGTCCGCCCCCCCCCTGTCCCCCCGCTCCCACCGTGCAGGCGGAGCGGCGTCACGCGAGCCGCCTGCAGGACCTACGCGACCGCCTGGAGCAGTCGGAGACGACCAACCGCAGCATGCAGAGCTACGTGCACTTCCTCAAGAGCTCCTACGCCAACGTGTTTGGCGACACGGCGCTTGGCGCCTCCTCGCCCGTCAGACCGCGGTCGCCCGTGTGACGGCGCGGCGGCGGCGGCGGCGCCCACCGGCGATGGAAACCGCGGCGCTCGGGTGCGTTTAAAAAAAAAAATATTGGAATTTTTATTTTTTTTTGCTTACGGGGAAACGGGGTTTGTTTTTGTTTTTCGACCGGGGCTCGCGATTCGCTTTTTCCACTTTGCAAATGAGCCATGGCGGACCCGTGCCGGGCTGGCACCGGCACTGACCAGGTGACGCCGCGTCCTCTCACCGCGACCTCTCACCCTGCGTTCTCTCCGCGTCATGACCGCGTACCGACCGGCAACGCGGTTTGGTCGCGGCTCGGAGTCTACAAAAACCTAAACTTCTCAGTTGAATACTATGATTGTACTGATGTAGGTTTTCACGGCTCGATTCATCATAATATATCCATAGTGAAGCTCTGTTTATGAGTTTAGGTCATGTGAAAAAAGTGTGTAAGTGAAGTGCACCCGCCGATATGTTGGAGCAAACGAGCGATCACATGCATCATAAACAGAGCTTCACTATGGATAACATTGGTCATGGAAGCCTACGAGTTAATCATCATATATATCGGAAGCAGTGTTTGGCAATATGTTGGCGTCGGCAAAATCGCCTGGCTGCCTCCTCTGCCTCTCTGCGCTTTCCTCGCTACGCCTCTTGAGTCGTTCGCTCGTCGAATTAATACCTGCGACGTTAAATGAATATGTGCCACGGCACACCTGATCTGGACTCCGGTTCAGGTGTGCCGGTGGAAAAAGTGTAAATGACGCAGCCAACCAAACAGACAGAATCCGAAGCAAAAGCACGCGACGAAATGGCCGATTCCCAAACAGCGACGGCGTAACGCGATGAACGCGGCGGAACGTGCCGCTTATCGCGCGCGGTTTTTATACGTCTGGCCAGATGGCGTGCTTTGCTTTTAATATTTAATCGGATTTTGTACCCGTTTTTAATATATATATTTTTTGTTATGTCGCGTGCGTGGTTTATTGGCCCGCGGACTAAATTACTCCCGGTGCCGTGTGATGGACAGGCGTCCCGTCCTGGGTGTAGCCCTGCCTTGCGCCCTGTGTTTGCCGGGATAGGCTCCGGATCACCGCGACCCTGTAGAGGATTCAGCGGTTTCTAACAATGGTGTGCACTTGCTCCGTGTGGCTGTAGTAGCCGTGATATTCGATGTTCCCCCCGTGTTACTTGATGTAAATAGTCGTTCCTACGCAGCTTCCAGAGACCTCCCTTGTTTTGACGAACCCACGTTTGTACCGGTGTAGGTTTGTCACGGCTCGACTGATGACGGTCGCTCTTCAGAGCTGTTCTTTCGGGATAGCCGCGTCGCTGAGCACACTCTCTCTCTCTCGCGACGTTTCGCCTCCCACCTTGGAAACATCAGTCACATACAACCAGAACGCCTGATGATGCTTCCAACGTGGGAGGCGAAACGTCGCGAGGGAGAGAGAGAGAGAGAGACCGCACAGTGACACGGCTGTCCCGAAAGTGCAGCTCTGAAACGGTGAGCTCTCGGCACGCCACTTCTGAAAGGTCGCCGACCCCTGACATACGGTCTGGGCGCCGTCGAGCCAGGTATCAAACCCAGGCCCTTGCTGCTGTGAGGCGGCGTCGCTGCTCGCCGGCTACGCGGGGTTCCGCTGGAGACCCCGTCCGATCTACCCGTGGATCTCGCCGTGACGGTAGCGAGGATCGACGATGCGGCTGGTCCCACACGACTCGTATTTATTCGCAACGGAAGCCTCGCGTGACGCAATTATTCCAAACAAGATGAAAAGCGACTTGCGCTGGAAAAACGCCGTAACTTTATTTTCACAGCCCTATTGGTTCTCCAGACCCCCCTCGCTATTCAAATAAACGGCACTTATTTAAGCTCAATGATGAAATGCAACGTGTACCGTGTTCTATGGATTTTAAGACCCACTCCCCCCGCCGTGCTGGTTGGTTTGCGTAGTATAGTTCGGTAAGTGTGCGCGCGTGTGTGTGTCTGTGTGTGGCGAGCGCGCTGGGCTACAAATTCGACGATCCGAGTTCAAATCCACACCAGTGACGATTTTCTGAACCGCAGGTCCTAGGTCGACTAAGACTCAAACGAGTACCTAGTGCAGTGCACAACCATCGCCACTAGGGAGACAAAGGCGGCCGGGCGTTGTGCTGGTCACCCACCTCCTCGTATGCCGTTTTGACATTCATAGGTGCTACTTGCTAACGGCACTTGACTCTACAGTCTGTTAAGGCTATACGAGGGATCTTTGTCCAAAATTGTAAGCGGCGCCAATCACTGGTAGCGAATGTGTGAACTGGTCTTGGGTTTTCCCTCCTAGGTCGACTCAGCCTCAAATGAGTACCTGGCACGATGTGTAAAACATCGGCGGTGGAGAGACAAAGACGGCCGGGCTGATAACATCATAATATATAGGAACCAGTGTGTGGCAATATGTTGGTGCTGGCAAACCGCCTGGCTGCCTTCTCCGCCTCTCTGCGCTTTCCTTGCTACGCCTCTGAGTCGTTCGCTCTTCAAATGAATACCTTCGACATTGAATATGTGCGCGTTATACATCTCAGTCAGGCAGCCAATAGCACCCGGGTCTGTCCCATGACCTCCTGTCAGCGAGCCTTCGACACTGCGTGATAGTCTCAAGGTGCACCTGGCCTGGCACAGGCGCCGTGGTAACGTCACCGCCATTTAGTGGCGAACGGCGGTGGTTGTGTGTGTCAGGTGTGTGTGTGTGTGTGGGAGCGTGCGGCCCAGTGGTTAGCGCGCCGGGCTACAAATCTGGCGACCCGAGTTCGAATCACGCTCACGACCAACACCAGTGACGATTTTCTGAACCGGTCCTGGGCCTCCCCTAGGTCGACTCAGCCTCAAATGAGTACCTAGTGCGGTGTGTAAACATCGCCACTAGGGAGACAAAGGCGGCCGGGCGTGGTGCTGGTCACCCACCCCCTCGTGTGCCGTGTCGACCTTTATAGGTGCTCGCTAACGGCACTTGCCCCTACAGTCTGTTAAGGCTATACGGGGGATCTTTGTCTTTGTCTTGCCGTTCAGGGAGACTCATGTTGACAAAGCCGTATTGTGTTTCAGTGCGGGAGAGCGCGGGTCGTTACAATTAGCCAGGGGTGTGGGTCGAGTGACCGGGTTGGTAGAGTGACCGGGTGGGTAGTGTGGGTATTAGTGAGAACGCGTGAGTGTGAGAGAGTGTGAATGGGAGTGTGAGAGTGGGAGGGTGAGTGAGTGGGCGGGTGTCAGTGAGAGTGGGCGGCGCACCCCGTGCTGCCCGTGTCCGAGACGCGGTGAGACTCTCGACTCTCCGAGGGGTTCAGATCAGCCGGGGTCTTCCTCTGTCTCTGTGTCTCCCTGTGTGTCCCTCCGTCTCTCTGTGTCCTCTCTCTGTCCCTCTCTGTGTATCTCAGTCTGTCTCCCCGCGTCTTTGAAGCATCACCTATGGCTGTCTGAGCGATGACCTCAACCTGTCTGTGTCTCTCTCGCTGTCCGTGCGTCTCTGTCTCACCGTGTGTCTGTGTCTCTGGCTGTGTCTGGTTGTCTCCACCGTTCACTGTCGCACCCTGTCTCTGTCCAGCTCCTTGTCTCCCTGTCTCCGCGTCTCTGCCTCCGTGTTTGTCTCCCGTCTCTCTGGCTTCGAAGACCCGGATCACCCGCGCAGGTAAGTCCTCCTCCTGTCGCCGCGCGTCTCGACGAGGTGGTTGGTGGCACCGCGGTGGGGAGCTGTGTGGTGAGCAGCGCACGGGTGAGGAGGTTCGAGGGGTGAGGAAGCTAGTGATGGACTGGCGTCCTATCCTGGGTATAGCCCTGCCTTGCGCCCAGTGTCTGCGGGGATAGGCTCCGTCTCACCGCAACCTTGTACAGACTTAAGTGGTTTCTGACAATGGATGATCGAGTCCACTGAACGAGCGAGCGGGTCATCGCCGTATCGACCGAGTGACCCGCACGAACCCGATCCCACGTGACCAGGGATTCAACCCCACCGAGACACCCCAGCCGGGAGTCGCTATATGATAGACTTATCATATAGAGACTCATAGACTTATCATATTCTTCTTCTTCTTTGCGATTCTTCGAAGCACGATGGTCAGCCTCTGGACATCGTTGTCTTTCAGCTCCTCGGCCTCGAAGTGTTTGGTAGAATTTGCAGGCAATACCAAGTATTACCTGACAGGGATCGCGACGTGAACGCTTCTACCTTGACCCCCCGACTTGTCATATCGAGACTCATAAACTCACAGAGCTGTGTCTCTCTGCGACAATCCCAAGAGGTCCGGCGCTCGCCCGCGCCGTCGCCATGAACTCCACCGGCGCCTTGCAACCGCCGCACAACCGCAGCGGCGACGCGTGGGCCACCGCCGGTTCGCCGGTGGCGCTCGCCGCGTCCCACCACAAGTTCCTTGTGCTGGGCAGCATGATGGTGGCGCTGTCCGACTCGGTGCTGCTCTGCTCGTGCGCCCTGCTGCTGGCGTTGCTGCGGCGACACCCGCCGCTGCGTCACAAGCTGCGACACGTCCTGCTCGGGAACCTCCTCGTGGGCGACTCGGCGTTCTCCGTCATCACCACGGCCACCTACGTGCTCATCCACGCCGAGGTGCGTTCTCTCATCCGACGAACGCCTTCGACATTGAGTGAAGAATGTGCGCCACGCGTTATACGTTTAAAAGTATTGTTATACCCGATCCCCTCCACTCCCCCGCGGCCGCTAGGTCTCCCCCTCCCTCCCAACCCCCGTCAGTATATACGTCTCTATGTTAGTCTGTGGGTCTCTACGTGAGTCTACATGTCTGTATGTGAGTCTGTGTGTCTCTCGGCGAGTCTGCGTGTTGCCACGTGAGTCGATGGCTAGCAATGTCAGTCTATGGATCCCTACGTCGGGCTACGTGTCTCTGTGCGAATCTCCGCGTCTCTTTGTGAAATCGAGTGGCCCGGGCAGGTGCCGCGACGCAACCCGGCGCCCGCGTGAACCGCGCGACCTCCCCGTGACCTACTTACAGGTGCCTCTCCCGCGCCTGTCCTGCCTGCTGTACGTGGTGGGGCAGCACATCGCGCTGGGCGGCGGCCTGCTCACCATCGGCGCCATGTCGCTCGACCGCTACGCGGCCATCTGCCGGCCGCTGCGGCACCGCACCGGGGCTACGCCGGAGCGCTTCCCGGCCATCCTGGCCGCCATTTGGGCGCTGGCGGCCGCGCTGCCGCTGGTGTGGCTGGCCGCCGACTCGGGCCTGGCCCGCTCGCTCCCGCTCGACGCGCTGCACGGGTTCATCTGCTGCATGGTGGAGGAGGAGGAGGAGACGGGGGAGGCCGCCGGGCGGTCGCCGCCGACGCCGCCGACGCCCGGCATCCCGTTCCCCTTCCGGCTGGCGCCGTTCGCCGCCCTGTGCGCGCTCAGCGCGGCCGCGTCGGCCTTCAGCTACGCGGCCGTGTACGCCGAGGGCAAGCGTGCCGCCGGGCCCTCCCCGGCCGCCGCCGCCGCCCGGCCGACCTCGGCCGCCGCCGCCGCCGCGGCCGCCGCCCGCACCACCATCGTGCTGCACAGCCTGCACCTGCTGCTGTACTGCGCGGGCGCCGCGGGCCACCTGCTGGTGCGGCACGCGGCGCGCGGCTGGGGCGCCGAGACGCGCTGCACCGTGCGCCTGTGTAGCGTCGCCACCTTCGGCCTGGCCGCCAACATGCTGCCCATGACGCACGTGCTGCGCTGCCCGGAGCTGCGCGGGCGGCTGCGGCAGCTGGTGTGCTGCTCGCGGCGCGGGACGGGGGTCGGGCGCGGGGGGAGCCGCGGGGAACGGAGGCCGCGAGGGGGTCCCGCCGCCGCCGCCGACGCCGCCGGGGAGGGACGGGAGATGCTCGGCTCGGCGAGGCGGGAGGCGAGCGGCGGCGGCGAGCGGAGCGCGGGGGAGCGCGCAACGGTTGTGGCGACGACGTGAGGCGCGGGTGGCCGGGCGGGCGGGCGGGTGGGTAAACTAGTGAGCGAGTGCGTGGCTGCTGAGTGAATAGGTGATTGAGTAAGTTGCGTCGGTGATTGAATGGGCAGGTGGGTGAGTCGGTGGGTAGGTACACGAGTGAACGAAGTGGGTGGCTGGTGAATTCGTCAGTGGGCAATTGAGTTAGTGGGTGATTAAGGGAGTTATTTACGTAAGCGTGTGAGTGAGTGGGTGAGTGGGTGAATGAGTGAGTGGTTGACAAGAGCTGGTACATTGATGGGGAGTGAGCGAGTGGGTGGTTGAGTGGGTGAACCAACGAGTAGGTTATTGAGTGAAAGAGGGGGTGAGTGAGCGAGTGAATTACTGCACTAGCGAGTGTGGGTAAACGAGCGAGTGGGCGGCAGGGTGGCGCAGTGGTAATAACATCGCCTCGCAGATAGAGGCGGGAATCGAACCGCCTCGGACACCTTTCTGTGTGGAGTTCGTGCGTTATCTCCCACCTGTTCCGCCTTTGACACTCTGCGTGGCCTCAAGGTGCACCTGGCCTGGCACAGGCGCCGTGGTGACGTCACCGCCACTTAGTGGCAACCGGCGGTTGTTTGTTGTTGTGCGTGGATTTCCTCCGGGTTCTCCGGTTTCCTGCCACAATGAAAAATCTCTCATTAATCAATCGGCTGGTGACATTGCAATATATCGGACGCAGCAGTGTCGAGTGGCGGGTTGGCGCCGGCTGACCGCCTGGCTGACTCCCCCCGCCTTTCCTCGCTACGCCTACACATCCGTGTCTCGTCCGCGGAGAACACGGGGAGAACACGCAAGCTCCACACAGGAAGGCACCCGAGCCGGGATTCGAACCCGCATGCTTTTTGCTGTGAGGCGGCAGCGCTACTCACCGCTACGCCACCGAGCCGTACTGGCGAGGTTAATTGGCCTGCTGACTAAGTTGCCCCCAGTCCTCTACGATAGACTGGTATTCCAGCGTGCATATAGCCCTGCCATGCGCCCTGTGTCTGCCGGGATAGGCTCCGGCTTCACTGTCGCTCTCTACTAGGATTCAGCGGGGACTGAAAATGAATGATATAATAACGGCTCTACCCGAGCTACTAATGCATTGATTTTGCATTGTCCAAAACTGCTTGCCTTTCGGCAACACTTGGCCTAACACTGAGACTAGGCTATAAAGAGAGCTGTCTCTGGTGTGGGCCAATCGGTTTCAAGGACAATGCATATGTTATCAAATCATTTTATTTGCATGTTTTTGCCGCAAGCATGTGTGGCTGCTTGCAAACTGGACCCTTTGCAGCAAAGAGGTGTCCATTGGGAGTTTTCAAGATCTTAACACTTGTCTCATTGCCAGAAAAGGTAAAACCTTCTATCTGTTTTTATAACATTCTTTCGTTTACAATCGCGCGCAGTGGAGATGCGTAAGATACCAGGGAACCTGCGTGTCCCGCCAGCGTGTTTGTAATCGGCGTGTCTCTGCCGGGATAGGCTCCGGTTCACAGTGACCCTGTACACGTGTACAGGATTAAGCGGTTTCTGACAACGGATGGATGTGGTCGCAATGTCCACTCGACTTGTCAACAGTGTTCCTTGTACGGTGACACAGTGGGTGAGCCGCTGGGTCTCTCTGGGAGTCTATAGCTGTGTGAGTGGGTCTCTGTGTGAGTCTCTGGCTCTCTGTGTGAGGCCCATGTTGGTATCTGTGTACGTGTTTCTGTCTGACTCTATATCTTTCTGCGCGAGTCACAACCCCTGCACGGCGTCGCGTCGCAAACCACGGGACCGTCTGCGCGGATCGATGGTTCCCGGGTAGATCCGGAGCGCGGGATATAATCGAGTTCGCTCCCGGTCCCTCAGGGGGGGGCGAGCGATAGATGGAGCTGATAACGCGGCCCGCCGGCTCTTTGGGGGCCAGCTAATGCGCCCCCCACCCCACGGAGCAGGATGAGTGTGCGTTTTGAACCCCCCTGCTCACTGCACACTGCTCGCTGCACTCACTGGTCGATGTTCTGTATGTTGGGTAATTCGCGGGAGCCACGGTGGCGTCGCGGTGAGTAGCGCTGTCCGCGTGGGTTTTCGCCGGGCACTCCGGTTTCCTCCCACAGTCTTAAGACATGCTGCTGCATAGGTTACTTTGCCTGCGGACTAAATTGCCGCCGGTGCCCTGTGATGAACTGGCGTCCCATCATGGGTATATCCGTGCCTTGCGCCCTGTGTCTGCCGGGTTTCTGACAATGGACGGATGGTTAATTCGTATGTTTGTTGTGTGGCAAGAAACCCGCTTCCAGAGCCGGCAAACTCACTGGTTATTTTCTGATGTAATAATAAACATCTATCACTGCTCCCTTGCCTACTACCCTCGGGCGCCTTTCTATGCGGAGTTTGTGTGTTCTCTCCCCCTGTTTTGCGTGGGTTTCCCCTAGTTTATCCGGTTTCCTCTCACAATTGAAAAACACCCACTAATTTAATCGGCCGATATCATCATAATATATATGACACGGTGGCTCGTGGCGGGTTGGCGCCGGCTGACTGCCTGGGCGACTCTCCCCCCCCCTTCCCCCCATGCGTGGAATCTGCCTGTGATGGATTGGCAGAAACC
>JAZEWU010000031.1:6930817-6941235 GCA_036362915.1 Geotria australis | reverse complement strand
TTAAAATCTCCCATAGACCCCAATATTAAATCCTCCCATAGACGCCAATGTTAAATCCTCCGATAGACGCCAATGTTAAATCCTCCCATAGACTTCAATGTCAAAGTCTCCCGTAGAGCAGCTGTGTGTTTCCAGAGGAACTAACCGTGGAGTGCTTCCAGGAGCCGATGATCTCCTTGATGTTGGAGGCCGGGTGCAGGAGGTGGTAATCGCGCCACTCATCCCAACCCACCATCATCGTTCCGTTTTTGTCCATGCTGCACACGGCCACACACACACGGGAGAGGGGAACATCGCACGTGAGTGAATCGTATAATAATAATAGCATTTTATAGAGCGCCTTTCACCCGAGGGTCACAAAGCGCTGCACAACGACAGGAAAAAATCAAACTAATAAAAACCAAAGCAACAAAACATTTAATGATTAAGGCTGCTTCGAATACATTGAAAGGTCGTGAAACTGCCAATCTTTAGAGCGGCAAAAATCTGCCAGCGTCCCCTAAGATGGCCGTCACTTCCTTAAAAGACAAACACGGAGGGAGACAGGGAGGGAGGAGAATAATAATAATAATATACAATAATAATAATCTATAATAATATCGATGTATATTTTCGCGCCTCACGTATGTCTTGCCCTGCTCTCGAGCCCTGTGTTCGCCGGGATAGGCTCCGGCTCACCGCGACCCTTGAACAGGATTAAGCGGTTTCTGACAATGGATGGATGGACGGATGTCTAGTGCAATGCTGTGTGTAAACGTTAACGGTTATGTTTTCGTGGCCCGTTGCGTTAACGTTGTGATTTCTTTAGATTTTATTTATTTTTTCGTCAACTCGCGTGTTCGTCACGTCGCGGGAAATGACACAAACCGCACGCAAGCTCTCCGGGTATTTGTCTGTCGTAATAATAAACATCTATCTATCTGCCGGTTGCTCTTCGTAGCTGCGCACCACACCCAGCCGCGGCACGCTCATTACCACGATAAGGCCGGGCGGACGGGTTCAATCACGACCTCACACGCACACACGACTCGGCTTACAACCGCGCGCTGGCGCCGAGCCCTCGGTTACGCACGCGATGATTGGACCCCCACACCCCGGCTCCACTTCGGCCTTCCGTTCCCTCGGCGCGCCACACTTTGCCCTTGCCCCCAGCGTACACACCAGCCAAGGGCAGGTTACGCAAGCGGCGGGCGGGCGGCGGCGGTGGCAGGCGGCTTTCGCCAGCGTTGCAGAGTAGCGTGTCCGCACATTCCGCGCCGTTTCTCAACGGGGGGCCGTGACGATGACGCGACCGATGACAACGTTTGGGACGGGTCGGTGGGGAAGGTAGAATTTTTTGGCCCCGTTTCGCGGGGTTTTTTTGAGATTCGTCGCCAAGAATCGCCGCGACACCCCCCCCCCCCGGGGTGAACCTCGGTGGAGCCGGGTCGAATTCGATTCGATTCTTCGAAGCGTGATTGGTTTTATGACGGTTTCCCCATTGCAACAAGTTCTTCTTTAGTTGCAGACAGCCCTTCAACATTTAGAGATATCACAGTCAGTGCTGGCCTTAAAGGCGGGCATTCGAACCCCGGGGACTTCTTGCTGTGAGGCGCAGATGTTACCGCTGCGCCACCCTGCCGCCCGCTGTTTTCAACAGAATGACAGTCAAATTAACTCGAAGGCTTTCATGACCAATCTTATTCATAGTGAGGTTCTGTTTGTGAGTTTAGGTCATGTGAAGGTGTGTAAGTGAAGTGCACCCGTCCATATACCGGAGCAAACGAGTGAGCACATGCATCACTTACCTCAAGAGATGGCACCGACGTTTCACTGGCATTACAGCTAGCATCATCAGGGAATCAAGAGAGCTGTTTCGCTAGCTGTAATGTCAGTGAAACGTCGGTGCCATCTCTTGAGGTAAGTGATACATGTGCTCACTCGTTTGCTCCGGCATATCGACGGGTGCACTTCACTTACACACCTTCACATGACCTAAACTCACAAACAGAACCTCACAATGACAGTCCTTAGATCATCCTGGCCTCACGTAAGCTACCTTGGTCTCAATGGGCCATGTATTATCGAGCGTGTGTTTGCGTGTCCGATTATCTGTTGTGGCCACTGCGTTCTCGCTTAATTAAGTAAAGCTCCGTGTGCCCTTCCTGTTGGCTTGCCTCTGCCTCTTGTAGATTACTGAGTAAATACAGAATTAGCACGCTGCGTACCGACACCGGCTCCCAGCTCTGAAACCAGGCGGGTGTCATTCCCTTTCCCTGTTGTTGGTTACGAGCCGGTGATGACAATTACACGTTACAATGACGAGGACCGGATAGTGTTACAACTGCCGACCGCCCTCGAGACCGGCTGCCTCCTCCGCATCTCTGCGGCTTTCCTCGCTACGCCTCCGAGTCGTTCTCTCGTCGAATGAGTACCTTCGTCAGTCAATGAACATGAGCGCGTTATAAATGTTAAATTATCATGATTTTAAAACGGACCTGCAGATTGACCGTCTCTGGGGGACTGAGCGGTGCTGTGCGTATACAGTTGCCACCCAGCCAGGTCATTCTGTTATCTACGCAACAAGGCGAGCCTTTCAAAAGCTGACATTGCAGCGATGAAGTGACCCCTTGTTCAGCAGAACTCAGTGAACCTCCCTCCGTCCCTCTCTCCCCCCCTCCCTCCCCCAGCACCTCCCCTCCCTTCCTTGCACAACAGACTGAATCACGAGTGTGCTCAGAGAAATGGTGGCAACTTGGCAGAGAGATGAGGGGTCAAAGGGCGGCGCGTGGGTGGAGGTGAGGTGAGGCAAGGTGAGATGCGGAACGCGATGACGAATGTAAACGAGGTGTCACGGAGGAGGAGATATCAGAAATAATTTTACATTTATAACGCGTGGCACACATTCATTCACTGTCGAAGGTATTCATTCGACGAGAGAAGGATTCAGAGGCGCGAGGAAAGCGCAGAGAGGCGGAGGAGGCAGCCAGGCGGTTTCGCCTGCGCCATATTGCCACACACTTCTTCCTAGAAATGCCACGGTGGATGATATCTCAACGAGGTGGACGGAGGGGCGAAGGGATTGAGTTGACCAGGTGGGGTAGCCGTAAAGGCGGCAGGGTGGCGCGGTGGTAACACCCGCGCCTCACAGAAAGAACGGTCTTGCCCGAGGCGGTTCGATTCCCGCCTCGGGCGCCTTTCTGCGTGGAGATTGTGCGTTTCTCTTTCCCCCCGCGCCAACATTCGCCGGACGCAGCTCGCCGTACATCGCGATGTTACGGGTGGATAAACCGGTGACGTCCCCTTCCGAACGCACGGATGATCGTCCCGTGTCAGAGGGCCTCCAGATAGGTTATCGGCCGCGGGCGGTGAAGTCACCGAGGTCGGAGGTCTGCGATCGGCAAAGCGGCACCAAAGGCGTTTTACGACGCGTTTGCGCAACACCGTGGATGTTCCTATGCGATACGGCGAGCGTTTAGCGTGGGAATCAAAAAATTATAATCTCACGATTGCGGCAGGGCGGAATAACCAGTACAATAATGTGGCGCTCGGGGCGTCGTGCCACATTCGACGAGTGTTCCGATTGGCTGGTCGCGTCACCCGATAGCGCTGCAGAGGATCTGGCCAATAAGCCGTGGGCTGTTCTGTCGGCTCATATATATATAATTTAAAAATTTTATTTACATTTATAAAGCTCATATAGATGTTTATAATTACAGCATAAAAAATACCCAGTGAGCTTGCTAGCTCTTTAGAGGATTCCTAGCGGCGCTCGTGAACAACTAACCAGTCCTAGAGATACATAGAGTCTCGTCACCACACGTAGAGCCAACTAGCAATTATAATAATTATCATCGTAAAATAATATTAATTGAAAATAATACACTATTAGAAATAGCTGCGTTGTTTTAAAACCCGTTGATATATAAGTTTGACTGCCATCAGCCAGAGGCCGTGCAATCTATTATTTATTTCAAACTGCTTGCGCTTTTGATGACGAGCCATTGAGCCATTGGTCGGAGTAAAAAAAAAGAAGAAGTCGGGAACCGCTGACCTATTCCATCAAAGACCCGCATCAATCATCACCACAGCAACATCGGTGGTGTTATCACCACCGCCACACGCTCACCGTGACGCAGTTAGCGATCCACTGCTGGACGGATCGCAACCTCCCTCCCCTCTTGCTCTCGCCCCATTCTCTCCCTCGCCCTCGAGTTCCCACGCGGGCCCTACGCGCCTCCCCCGTTTCGCTCGACAACGGCAATCCTCCACATCCTCACTTTGTCCTCCCGTTCTCCCCACGTCGCGACCTCACGCAACCCAGCCCCCATCCCCCGCCCTCCCCCGCGCACAAAGCGACACTTCGGGACTTCAGGAAACCCGGCGAAAGATCTACGCGCGTCACCGTCCGCACCCACAACCCGCGCGGCAGATTTACGAGCGACTGTCTGAGGAGAACGTCGAGGACCGCGCTCACGCGAGCCGCCGGTCACCCATCGACGGGAAGGCAGGAAGCGGCCAAGCGGGTCGTCGTCGCCCGCGCCGCACCCCTCAAACCTTACCCGGGACACAATGAGGACAGGCTAGCAGCGCAGAATGGCCGGCGCGGCACGTAGCCCGCTCCCGAGTGAGGAACGACGTGCCAAAGCGCCCGCGTCTCTCGCGCGAGCAAAAAAAATATTTACCGTCCGAGAGACGCCGCCGGGAGGAGCTCGCGCGGGGGTCACGACCGGACGAGGGCTCGAGGGGGGGGAGTTGATAGATAGGTGTTTATTATTTCAGCGGCAAAAATACCCAGTGAGCTTGCCAAGCTCTTTACGGGACTCCGTCTTTACGAGTTGGGCGAACGAAGGAATGTAACGGTACACTCATTTGAGGCCGAGGAGTCGACCTCGGGGAGGCCCAGGACCGGTTCAGAAAATCATCACTGGTGTCGGCCGTGAGCGAGATTCGAACTCGGGTCATCAGGCAGGTTTGCAGCCCAGCATAGCGCTAAGCACTGAGCTACCGCTCCCCCCCCACAAAATAAATACGCGGTGGAACCTGGATTTGAACCCATGACCTCACGGTGGAGAACACAGGCCTCACCCAACTGAGCCACAGAGCCAAAGACAAAGATCCCCCGTATAGCCTTAACAGACTGTTGGGGCAAGTGCCGTTAGCGAGCACCTATTTAGGGCACAGAGCCACACACGTACAGACACACGGGTGGAAAGCCGTCTCACCTGCCGATGATTTTCGTGGCCTGTTCGAGCGTGATGTTCACGCCCAGCGTCTCCAGGGACTGCACGAGCTGCAGAGCGTCGATGCGTCCTGCGAGGAGACACGAGCAAACCACCGTCACTATTGTTATTATTATCGGTTATCGTTTCGCAAAGACGCCCACATAGCCGGCGTACGTTAACACGGAGCGACAGGTTTTTTTTTTTCCATCGAGAAAAGTGGGCCCCCGAAATCCAAGCTTCGCCGGTCAGCGTTAACTCCCCGACGACAGCGATGATGATAATGATAATTAGTATCAATTAAATTTTCAATTCAATTCAACTTTATTGTCAATTCTGCCGTATGTACAGGACATACAGAGGATCGAAATGCCGTTTCTCTCAGACCCCGGTGTTGGCATTATATACGGACTGGAACACAACAAATTAATTCATTCATTCATTGTCAAAAAACCGCTTAATCCTGTACAGGGTTGCGGTGAGCCGGAGCCTATCCCGGCAGACACAGGGCGCGAGTGCAGGGCTATCACCCAGGATAGGACGCCAGTCCATCACAGGACAGTAATACATTTCAGATTATAATAATTTACGGCGATCGCCCGCTTTACGACGGCCTCACAATACGACGAAATCAGCTTACGATAATACGCTCGACAAGAACATTAGTGTCACGTTACGATCACAATTTCACTTCGCGACGCGGCTGCGCGCGAGCGTGGGAGGCGCGGCGGGCCAATCGGCGACGCGAACGCGCGCCGCTCGGCTAGCCGCAGAACCCAGAGGGAAAAACCCACGCGGCACGGGCGGCGAGAACACTCGAACCGCACGCAGAAAGGCCGCCCCCCGAGGCAGAATAATAACAATAACAATAACCACAGCGTCCTCTAAATGCGTGACGGGCCGTTAGCTCACGCGGTTAGCGTAGCGTCTTGCTCGCGACGCCGAGACGCTGGCAAGCTCACTGCTCCGCCGCTCGCCGGTTCCCACCGTACCCCGCCGGCAACTCGGGGGGGGTGAGAGGTGGGGGAGCGCCGATCGGGTCACGCCGCCGCCGCCGCTTAATGAAGTTCAAACCGGCTCAGAGACGCTATAAACGCTTAAATTACCGAACGGAAGCGATGGCGGTTGGGTGGCTGCGGCGGGAAGCGAAGGCACCGCGAAATTCCACCGCTGCTGCCGCCACCACTAACCACCCCCCCGTAAGAAGAGGTGAAGGAACGGACCTTCAAACCGTCATTGAAAACTGTTCTTTCTGCATAGCCATGGGAAGCCTAATCGCCAGGGCTATCCCGATGGAGCATCTCTCGAGAGCGATTATCACAGCACATCCAGCCATGACAAACCTACGGGTCACAGCGACCCCTGTACGGGATTAAGCGGTTTCTGACAATGGATGGATGGATGTTTATTATTACGGCAGAAAAATACCGAGTGAGATCGCAAGCTCTTTACGCGACTCCGGCATTGACACAACAAAAACGTGCGAATTGCTGACAACACAGAGGAGGAACGCTCCGTGACACGGCTATCCCGATAGAATTCTACCAAACACGTCGAAACCGAGGAGCTGAAAGGCAACGATGTCCAGAAGCTGACCATCGTGCTTCGAAGAATCGCAAAGAAGAAGATCTCTCGACAACGATTCTCATCGCACGTCGAGCCGTGACAAAACACACATCGATACACGGGGGGGCATTCTATCGCACGGTACGAGCGGTGAACGCGACAGGGTGTGGGGAGAGAGAGAGAGATAGGAGGCCGGCACCCACCATCATTTTTCTTGTCCAGACACTTGAAAGCGAGCTTCAGCTTTTTCTCGTGATCCTTCAGGTAGCGAGCAAACTCGTCAAAGTCCAGCAGGCCGTCCTTGTTCTTGTCGCCGGCCTTCAGGATTTGCTGCTCGCCAGATACAAAGGGGGGCGGCAACATGGCGGTGAGGTCACGTGGTGTGGGGGGCGGTGGGGGGTGGCAGCGATGGACTGATAGACAGACAGATGTGTAAAATTAACTCGTAGGCTTTCATGACCAATGTTATCCATAGTGAAGCTCTGTTTAGGTCACAAACAGAGCTTCACTATAGACAGGTGTGTGTTATTATTACAGCAGAAAAATACTCGGCGAGCTTGCAAGCTCGTTTACGGGATTCCTGCGACGCAAACACTCGTACCAATATTACCGCCGCCGACGCGTGTATTTGTTTGGGTTCGCCGCGGTGCGTCACCCGCGCTCACGTGCGGTTAAACCCGCGCGCGGTTTGGGAATCGCGCCGGGGAACCCGATTCCAGTCACGCGCACGCTCGTACGTGCGCCGCTCCTAAACTTACCGCCGCCACCGACGTAACCGCGGCCACCCGGAATAAACCCGGTCGTCCCCCCCCGCCTCGCGCCGTAATCTTAGAAAGGCCAAGCGGCGCGACTCGTGCCCACTCGCCGGCGACTCCGAAATAGCGAAAGTAAATAAAGCGATCGTCACCGTTTCAGGAGCACGAGCCCTGAGGTGGTTGAACGTCCGACGGCCAGCAACGAACAGCACTAGCGAAGGTCCAGTTTGGACCTCAAGGCCCACTCGGATCTGGTCTCCACGGACCACTAGTTGGTGCTCGCGGCCAACTGATGGGTCGCGACCCACCGGTTGAGTCTGGCGTGCATAGATTTCAATGTTAAATCCTGCCCGTAGACTTCAATGTTAAATCCTCCCATAGACTTTAATGTTAAATCCTCCCATAGACTTTAATGTTAAATCCTCCCATAGACTTTAATGTTAAATCCTCCCATAGACTTTAATGTTAAGTCATCCCATAGACACACAAACTCCACGCAGAAAGGTGCCCAGGGCGGGAATCGAACCGCCTCGGGCAAGACCATTCAAACCGCAGCAGTAATCAAAACCGTGGTTATTTTTCTGCCGTAGTAGTAATAATAATAAACAGAGGGCGATGGCGGAGACAATAATATTTTTCGCGTGGACAGAAGGTGAACAAAACAGGGGCCTGTTGTGACTGGCGGGACAGTGGGGGTAAACAGTTATCTCCCAAGGACAAACAAACCGGGGGGTTAAAAATCGAAAACCCACGCCAGGAAAACTGGAAAACATCGATGACTGGTGGCGGGAGTTGGGGGGTGACGGCGAAAACGTGGAATCCTGTGTTTTTTGGGCAAACGTCGCAACGCTTGCGTCAGACCCGCTCACTGTGGGCGACAAACAACGGGTCGCTGACGCTCGCAAAGGGTTCGTTTTTAGTTTTAGTTTTCTGGGTGAAAAGTCTCGCGATGTTTTGGGCCACACTTAACAAAAAACTCATCCATTATTTGGCCGATAACATCATAATATGTGGGAAGCAGTGTGTGGCAATATGGTGCCGGCAAAACCGCCTGGCTGCCTCCTCCGCGTTTTCCTTGCTACGCCTCTGAGTCGTTCTCTCGTCGAGTGAGTACCTTCGATAGTGAATATGTGCCATGCGTTATAAATGTAAATTATTATTATTATTATACTTTCGCCGTACCGGTCAGAGCGAGAGGGTTGTCGGAAGTCGGCGATGATTTGTGGTAGTTGCGTTTCTCTCGTGATAGCCGTGTCGAGCGCTCCCGCTCTCGGCACGGCTATCCCGAAAGAACGGCTCTGAAGAGCAACCATCGTGAATCGAGCCACCGTGACAAACCTACATTAGTACAATAATGTAAATTTAACCCGAAGGCTTTCGTGACCAATGATAATAATAATAATAATTCAATTTATATAGCGCCTTTCACCCGAGGGTCACGAACCTTCATTATAAATGTTGTTGGCTCGCTCTGCAATATACCGGTATGCTGAGGTACTAAAAAAAATGTACACGTTTTGTTCACGTGACAAACCTTACTAATTGGCTGTGTTGGATGGGGCGGGTTTACGACACATTTTTTAAGCCTGACCCAATTCATAACAAAAGCTACACTACGATGATTTCGATTTTTTTTATTACAGTTTATTGTCTGATCATTTACGTTTTGAACGCACCTCTCACCCAAATTTCGCAAATCTAAAGTGATTTCCTGAACAGACTACAATGTAGATTAGAATCAGACTGAGAGGTCTTACCGTGACGCCACGTGGATTATTGCTTCTGTAAAGGTCACCGTCAGGGGAATCTGTGGGTGGCGACTCCATAAGAAGTTAAGTTCACAAAGGAACACTTTGTCTTTTACATTTCCATTGTGGTTGATATTCTAGGATTGTTTGTCCCTCCTTCCAGGATACTTGGCAACTCTGTGTTTTGCACAACAATCAGCTTGCCCACGTGGCATGAGGCGTAGCCCTGCTGCCTAGCAGTAAGAATACCCCCGGTTAGATTCCCGGCTTGGGTGCCTTTCTGTGTGGATTTAGCGTGTTCTCCCCGTGACTAAATTGCCCACGGTGCCCTGACATGCTGTAACTTGGTTACCCCTCCCCGCTGGACAACTGTTGGAAAGAGCTACATGGCTCAACGGTTCCTCCCAGCTTAAAGACAAACTGACCGACTCCCGACCCACTCGCCCACATAAGACAAAGAGCCCCCGTATAGCCTTAACAGACTGGAGGGTCAAGTGCTGTTAGCGAGCAGCACCTATGAAGGTCGACACGGCACACGAGGGGGTGGGTGTCCAGCACCACGCCCGGCCGCCTTTGTCTCCCAGTGGCAGTATTTACACACCGTACTAGGTACTCATTTTGAGGCTGAGTCGACCTAGGGATAGTCCAGGACCGGTTCAAAAAATCGTCACTGGTTGTTGGCCGTGAGCGGGATTCGAACTCGGGGCATAGCCATGTTTGTAGCCCAGCATAGCGCTAACCACTGAGCCACCGCTCCACCACAACTCACAAAACCGAGTTAACCACCCCATCAACCACGGATGTTAACCACTGGTTCCACCGCGTTGGGGGGGGGAGTGGTGCCATGAAGGGCACCCCCCCAAGAGTGAGTCAAGTTGAGAGAATCCAAACTTCCGCCCAATACCTTTCTGTGTGAGTCACTTTAAATAAATATTCAAAGCATTTCTCTCTCAGTGTGCGTGTAGAGTGGAACGCGTCACGTGGCGAGAACATTCCTCGCCACATTGAATTCGAAACTCTTGCCAAGTGCTGCTAAGAACGCCTGAGGATGCCTCCGACGCGCGAGGCGAAACGTCGTAAAGGAGAGAGGAGGCGCTCAGTGATACGACGCATCGAGCCACTGTGAAAAATTTACATCAGTACAAACG
>JAZEWU010000031.1:6913260-6925129 GCA_036362915.1 Geotria australis | reverse complement strand
TATTATCATTATTATTATCTTCGGTATACCCCTGCCTTGCGCCCTGTGTCTGCCGGGATGGGCTCCGGCTCACCGCGACCCTGTCTGTACAGGATCGAGCGGTGTCTGAAAACGGACGGACGGATGGAAAACCTGACACCGCAGAGCGATGGAGAGAGAGCGAGAGAAAATATGGCCAGGCAGATGATCTACGACGGCTTGGCGTACGCCACGCGCGTTTGGAGCTGCCACGCAAAAAGCTGGCGAGGCGGCGATTCTGGCAGCTCGGTGTGTAACAGGAGAGGCCCCGTGACGTTAGTGGACTTAACGGAGATCGGATCGCTGCGCTGCGGAGGGGCCGCTCGGAGAAGGGAGGTAGATTTGGGAACCAAGGCGGTAGAGACCGTCCCGTTCACTGTACGCGTTGTACATCTTGTTTGTATATGTTCCATTAAGATTGCCAGTTTCACGACCTTTCAGTGTATTCGAAGCAGCCTTAATCATTTGATTTTTGTTGCTTTGGTTTTTATTAGGTTTTTTTTTGAGTTGTTGACATGCCGTTCTCTCCGCAGCCCTGTGCAGTGCTTTGTGACCCTCGGGTGAAGGGCGCTCTATAAATGCTAATATTATTATTATCACCGCGACCCTGTATAGGATTAAGCGGTTTCTGAAAATGAATGAATGAATGAATTATCCATCCATCCATTTTTAGAAACCGCTTAATCCTGTACAGGGTCGCGGTGAGCCGGAGCCTATCCCGGCAGACACAGGGCGCAAGGCAGGGGAACACCGAGGATGGACATCGTTGTCTTTCAGCTCCTTGGCTTCGAAGTGTTTGGTAGAATCCGCAGGTAATACCAAGTATTACTTGACAGGGATCGCGACGTGAACGCTTCTACCTTGACCCCCTGCGTTGAAATGTATCATTGTACCGATGTAGGTTTCGGAGGTGGGCAACACCCAGGATGGACTTGCCAGTCCATCCCAGGACACCAGGGTAGAATTTGAGTCAGCACGCCAAATAAAACCTAGGCAGCAGCGTGTCGTCGGACCGTGTGATGAAACCGGAGTACCCCCGGCGAGAGCACACGCGGACTCCACACACGACGGAGAGAGAGACACCCGAGCCTGGAATCGAATCCGGGACCTTCTTACCGTGAGGAGGAGCCGGCGGCGGTGGCGCCACTCGCAGATACGCCACCGTGTTCGCACAGCCCGGCAAAGAACATCCATCCATCCATATTCAGAAACCGCTTAATCCTGTACAGGGTCACGGCGAGCCGGAGCCTATCCCGGCAGACATAGGACGCAAGGCAGGGGAAAACCGAGGATCGGACGCCAGTCCATCGCATGGCACCTGGGGCAATTTTACTCAGTAGGCCAATTAACCTGGCAGCGTGTATTTGCACGGTGGGAGGAAACCGGAGTGCCCGGCGAAAACCCACGCGGTACACGTGGAGAGAACATGCAAACTCCACGCAGAAAGCCCCCCCCGACCCGAGATTCGAAAGCGGGAAGCTTCGTGCTGTGAGGGCGGCAGCGCTACCCACTGTGCCACCGTGCCGCCCGGCAAATAACGCACGCCTGGGAGAGCGTGTGTCATCAGCAGCGTGTCTTCGGACCGTGGCAGCAAACCACGGCGCCTCTGCAATCGTTCATCGCCCTCTAGCGACCACGCTTTCCCCGTCGCAACCGGTTATAGAGCGCCTTTCACCCGAGGGTTACAAAGCGCTGCACAAGAGCCGCGGAGAGAACGGCATGTCAACAACGACGGAAAAAAAACCAACTAATAAAAACCAAAGCACTTTTTTGCCATTGTACAAATCATGTAAAATAAACTGCAAGGTTTTACCCTTTCTGGCAATGAGAGACGTGTTCAGATCTTAAAACACTAAATGGGAACGAACCGTTTGCAAAGGTTCCAGTTTGCAAGCAGCCACAAATGCTTGTGGCAAACTGGAACCTTTGTGTTTTAAGATCTTAACAACAATGCCACTAGGGAGCCAAAGACGGCCGGGCGTGGTGCTGGTCACCCACCCCCTCCTTGTGTGCCGTGTCGACCTTCACAGGTGCTACTCGCTAACGGCACTTGCCCCTACAGTCTGGTTAAGGCTACACGGGTGATCTTTGTCTTACTAGCCAACAGCACTTGACCCTACATTCTCTCACGGCTATACGAGGGGATGGATCTTTGTAAGTGGAGCGGGCGTTGAGGCAAGGCATTTCACATTCCAACGCTGCGACCCACAATGTACCAGAACTATCCGTGCCAGCTCCCGTTGCACGTGGGCGCCACTCGCATCCCCCAAACGGCCATTGAGAAAACCTCCCAACAGCAATGCACACGACACAGACGAACAACAGAATAAAATAACGGTTCCCGAGTCACTCAGAGCTTCTATGTTTAGCGGCCTTCGGTGGGGGGTAGACTGAATGGAACAATGCCGTCAAGCGGCAACCATTGTGACAGGCAACCGTCTCGGAACTCCGGCATGAAAACAGGAAAGCGGGACTGAACGGGCCTGGCAGCGGTGGCCTTGCGTGGCAGAGAGTCAGTGCCAAGGAGTGAGTGGCCGGAGTGAGGTTGCCGTGTTAAAGTGCCGCGGTGAGCCGGAGCCTATCCAGGCAGACACAGGGCGCGAGGCAGGGGTATACCAAAGATAGGACGCCAATCCATCGCAGGGCGCCTGGGGGGAAAATTTACTCAGTAGGCCAATTAACCTGGCAGCGTGTCTTTGTACGGTGGGAGGAAACCGGAGTGCCCGGCGGCGACAACCCACGCGGGCGCACGGGGAGAACATGCAAACTCCAACATAAGAAAGGCGCCCGAGCCGGGATTCGAACCCGGTGCCTTCTTGCCGTGAGTCGGCATGGCTACCCACAGCGCCACCGTGGGAAGCGAAACGGCGAGATGTAAACAGAGCTGAAACAATAGTCACGCGGCGGGGAGCTAATTTCGGAATGAATCAAACGTGAAAATAGAAACTGGCATCCTCGCAGCAAAGCAGGGTCCTGCCCGTGGCCGCCTCTCTCACGCTCCACAAGTGCTGGGAAACGAAGCGAGCTGACAACACACGAGTTCAGTTCGGGGAACCGCGGCACAGGCTGGTTGGTTCCAGCGGGTGCTTTTTCGCGACACATTCTGAGAACCGATGATAACATCATGGCGGTGGGGATTTTTTTTTTAAACGCATTTATATTCGTAAAAATCTATATATATGTAAAAACAAGTTGTGTTTGATTGCTTGCTTGCTTTATCACGGTGAACTCCGCCAAATCGCAATCAAATCGCGCGGGAGCTTCGCACAAACGACGGCACTTAGTCCGAGACGGGTCTTTGGCGCGACCACGGGCCTTCCCTGGCCACCGGGACCGCTTGGTGTGCTTTACGCCCGTTCGAATTCGATTCTTCGAAGCGTGATGTTTAATATGACAGTTTCCCATTGCAACAAATTCTTCTTTAGTCGCAGACAGCCCTTCAACATTTAGAGATATAATAGTCAGTACTGGCCTTAAAGGCGGGCGGGCATTGGCCTCTCTTCTTGCTCCAGACTGGAGGGGCTTCTGGCATCTGTTGAGCTTCTGGACATCGTTGTCTTTCAGCTCCTCGGGCTTCGAAGTGTTTGGTAGAATTTGCAGGTAATACCAAGTATTACTTGACAGGTAGAAGCGTTCACGTCGCGATCCCTGTCGGGTAATACTTGGTGTTGCCTGCGAATTCTACCAAACACTTCGAAGCCGAGGAGCTGAAAGACAACGATGTCCAGAAGCTGACCATCGTGCTTCGAAGAATCGAAAAGAAGAAGACTTGATAGGGATCGCGACGTGAACGCTTCTACCTTGATCCCCCTTACGCCCGGTGCCCTCACGGTACGATAAGCGGCACCGCTATAACAATCCCCAATTCCGATAAGCAGCCCATCAAATGTATCCGGGCAACGCCGGGTCGCCCCAGCTCGTATGTTTATATAATGATCGGAAACATTGCTCGAGATGAGGAAGTTTGCAAAGAGGTTATCCCAACGGCCTCAAGCGAGATCACGCGTGTAGGAAACGCGTATGTAGGAAAGCGCACGTACACAGATAAAGGTCGCCCCCGTATTATAATTATAATAATATAAATTTATATAGCGCCTTTCACCCGAGGGTCACAACGCGCTGTACAAGGGCATGTCAACAACGAAAGAAAAAAACAACCAATAAAAACCAAAGCAACAGAAAATAAATGATTAAGGCTGCTTCGAATATAGTGAAAGGTATAGCCTTCACAGACTGACAGTCTGTCAAGTACTGATCGATAGTGGGCGCCTGTAAATGGCAGGTTTGTCGTGTCGCTGAAATGCCGCTTCTAGAGCTTGCAAGCTCACGGGGTATTTTCTGCTGTAATAATAAACATCTATCTATCTATCAGTGTTGGAGACAGGAGCCAGTGGTATAGATCGGAGCCAGCGTTATAGATAGCAGTCACAGTGTTAGAGACAGGACCCAGGTGTTAGAGACAGGAACCAGTGTTGTACCGCAGGAATCCCCCCACATCCAGAGCTTGCAAGCTCACAGGGTATTTTCTGCTGTAACAATAAACATCTATCTCGTGACCACACATTCCAAGTGCCCCCAAGTGTCTGTCCTAATAACGACCCTGCCCACCACCACGACGTCCAAGCAGCACTGGCTTCCTAAATTCCAAGCCACGCTACAAACCCAGGGGAGCGCATAATATTATTAACATTCCAGTATACAAACTCATCCCGTGCTGTGGACATTTATGGGCAAATATTAACGCAGCAAACGAGCAGTGTCCTCACAATTCAAGCGGAGTGTTTCTGTCCAGAGGCCTATTTGTTTTTTTTTTATCCAGCAGCAGTTGTAAGTCAGTTGTTCAGCGTGGAGTGGTAAGAGATGGGAGTCACACGGTGTTGGAGATGGGAGTCACGGTGTTAGAGATGGGAGTCACGGTGTTAGAGATAGGAGCCGGTGTTAGAGATGGGAGTAACAGCGTTAGAGATAGGAGTCAGTGTTAGAGATGGGAGTCACAGTGTTTGGGATGGGAGCCAGTGTTGGGGATGGTAGCCAATGTTAAAGATGGGAGCCATTATGTTTTGCTGTGTCGCAGGAGTCCCGTAAAGAGCTTGCAAGCTCACCGGGTATTTCTTCTTGTGTAAATCATAAACATCTATCCATCAACACAGCCGCTTAGCTTTCGTTTCCGTCATCGCAAGCGGTCGCTAATCAAGTGTCGACATGGTTTTGACCCGCGGCTGCAAACGGCGTCACGGGAGCCGGTGACTCACGGCTACCTCTCTCTCGTAAAGCACGCCGCCACGCCACGCTCTCCGCAAACTTGGCAACGCGGCGCGACATGATGAATGTGTTTACATTCTAACGCTGCTGCGTGGCGCGTAAATCATTCAGCGTCGGAGGTTATTCGTTCGGAGAGAGAACGACTCGGGAAGTGCGTCGCGAGGAAAGCGCAGCGAGGCGGAGGAGGAGGCAGCCAGGTCGGTTTTGCCGGCGGCCATCATCATATCGCCACACACAGGGGGTCGCGGTGAGCCGGAGCCTATCCCGGCAGACACAGGGCGCAAGGCAGGGGGATACCGAGGATGGGACGCCAGTCCATCGCAGGGCACCTGGGGCAATTTAACTCGGTAAGACAATTAACCTGGAAGCATGTCTTTGGACGGTGGGAGGAAACTGGAGAGTCCGGCGAAAACCCACGCGGACACGGGGAGAACATGCAAACCCCACACAGAAAGGCCCCCGAGCCGGAATTCGAACCCGGGACCTTCTTGCTGTGAGGCGGCAGCGCTACCCACTACGCCACCATGCCGCCCCATGTATGATAATAATAATAATGATGAAATCGGCCAAATAATGAATGTGGTTTTTTTTTCTTCAAATTGTGGGAGGAAACCGGAGAACCCGGACGAAACCCATGCAGAACAGGGAGGGGGAGAGAACACACACAAAGTCCACACAGAAAGGCGCCTGAGGCGGGAACCAAACCGCTCGCATTGCTTGCGAGCGCCTTACGGCCTCGGGGTCACTTCCACTACGGCAACGAAGGGCCGTTACCCCGACAAGACGTTATATAACGTGAACAAAGTTTAGCCTCTTTCGGGAGATTTATCCCTCCTAACGGATTAACTTAGGGCTAAATCCACCACCGCTTTCCATTCACACGTTGAGAGGTCACCGAATCACGGAAAGGCGGCAATGTGTTGTTTACAGGGCGGTTGCTGGAGCATAATTCACCAGAATGGTCTGTGCGTCTTGGCGAACGGTGCCTTTCTGTGTGGACTTTGAATGTTCTCTCCCCGTATCCGCGTGGGTTTTCGCCGGGCACTCCGGTTTCCTCCCCCCAGCCCAAAGGCATGCTGCTGCGTGGGTAAATTTATCTGCTGACTTAATTGCCCTGCGATGGACCGTCATCCAATCCTGGGTATAGCCCTGCCTTGCACCCTGTGTCCGCCAAGATAGACTCCGGCTTCACCTGCATAAGTTACTTGTCCTGACTAACCTGCCTCCAGTAGCCTGACATGTTGTAACTGACTCAGGCGCGTCACAGCCGTGGGTGTTGCGGGTGTTGCGACACCCGCACTTTCACAGAAACATGATTCCATCCCGCCCACTTTTTCCTTAGGTAGTCCTCATATCATATGTTGCGACACCCGCACTTTCACAGAAACATGATTCCATACCCCCCACTTTTTCCTTAGGTACTCTCATAACATATGTTGCGACACCCGTACTTTCACAGAAAAGTGATTCCATCCATCCCCCCCACTTTTTCTTGCAACACCCCCGGCTGCGACGCGCCTGAACTGACTTACCGCTCTCTGCCTGACACAACAATTAAAAAAGCTCTACATAGCTCAACGGTTCCTTCCAGCTTAACAAAAAAAAATGACTGACTTGGGTGTGTGAAAAAGCGGCCCAAGAACTCTGAATCAATTCCAATCGATTTCAACACTTGGTATAGACCAACACGGCACGGGTCTGGTTGGGCAATTCAGACGCCTGACCGATGCCTCCAACGTGGGAGGCGAAACGTCGCAGACGAGATCGGGAGGAGGAACGCTCAGTGAACAAATAAATCTCACTGCCATGTATAATATAATACGATCAATAAACTTAACTTACTTAACACGGCTATCCCCAATTAAATTCTCATAGTTAACAGTCCACATAAGACATCACATTTCACACACCGCTTAAGCAACCGCGGCTCTCCATTGGTCAAATCGGGGGGATTGGGTCGGGGAGGGGTGAGTCGCGATCCAATCACGCGCGCGGACCGCCACCACGTGACCTCACCGTCGGTCCGAGCGGTGTTTATCCGCTCTAGCAAATCTACCGCGAATACCGGTCTCTTTTTTTTTAAGGGGGGAAAACACATTTCCCGCCGTTTTCTTTTCACCCCTTAATTAGTTTAAAGTTTTAACCACGGGTGCGTGGGCGCGCGTTGCCGATCACCAACCTTGAGCTGGCACAGCGACCGATTAACGCCCAGGATCTTGGTGCCTTCCACGAGATCCGTAACGCAGATGTGTCCGTCGCCGTTCACGTCCAACGTGTTGAACAGGCGCGACAGGCGGAGGCACTCCTGACGGCAAGCGGCGCTCTTCTCCGCCAGCAGCTCTATCATTCTCCGCCTCGTCGTCGAAAAAATGAGGGGAAAAACCCGGTCTCGATTCGATAATTGTAAGATGGAAAAAAATGGGTTGTTAAACCCGAGGGAGATGGATCTACGTGGAGCGGATCGCTGTGGTTGGGAATGAGGGGGAGGCGGGGCTTTTAACAGGGGGGCGTAACGCGGTTGTTGACGTCACGGCGCTCGCCCCCCCCCCGGGGGACGGGGTGGTACGTCGTGACGTCGCCACGCCGTGACGTCACCGCGTAACGGAAGGTAATAATAATAGCATTTATATAGGGGTTAGTGGGGGTTAGACAGATAATAATAATAATTTTACATTTATAACGCGTGGCACATATTCATTCAATGTCGAAGGTATCCGTCGACGAGTGAACGACTCAGAGGCGCGGGATAGATGTTTATTATTAAAGCAGAAAAATACCCAGTGAGCTTGCAAGCTCTTTACGGGACTCCTGCGACGCAACAAGCGTACGAGTTGCTGACAATAATTAAAATATATTCAACGGTTTTTTTGTAGTTTTTTTTACAGATAGATGCTTATTATTATTATTACAGCAGAAAATTACACAGTCAGCTTTTGCATGCTCTTTACGGAATTCGTGCGTGGACACAACGTACAAGCGAAAGGACAACAATAAATAATGATAGTGTAAAAATCACAAATTAACCGAACAAAAACTATGGGCGGCATGGTGAGTAACACTGCCGCCTCGCAACAAGAAGGCCCCGGGTTCGAATCCCGGCTCGGGTGCCTTTCTGTGCGGAATTTGCATGTTCTCCCCATGTCCGCGTGGGTTTTCGCCGGGCACTCCGGTTTCCTGCCACAGTCCAAAGACATGCTGCTCTTCTTTCGGGATAGCCGTGCCGAGCGATCTCCCTCTCTCCTTCGCGACTATTCAGTGTGCCGATCTGGCTATGACCCAAGTTCGATTCCCGCTCACCACCAACACCAGCAACGATATTCAGAACCGGTCCTGCGCCTCGCCTAGGTCGACTCAGCCTCAAACGACTACCTGCTGCGGTGTGTAAACATAGCGGCCGGGCATTGGTCCTGGCCACCCACCCCCTCGTGTGCCGTGGCGGCCTTCACAGGTGCTACCCACAAGCGGCACTTGACCCTACAGCCTGTTAGGGCTACACGGGGGATCTTTTATCTTTGACCATGGTAGGGTCCCTCAATGCATCGCGAGCGTAAGAGTCTACTTGATTGATGGGTCACTCCGGGCTGGGTTGACAGCTCCGCGTCGACCTCCCCACTTATCCCCCCTCGCCGCTCCCCGGCCCCCGCACACCCCTGCCCTCGTCCGACCCCTTGGGCCCGTCCAGAGAGCCGCCAAGCCCCGTCGCCCCCCGTGTGACACCCCCCCTCGGGTCCACGTCTCCTGGGCTCTCCCAGCCAGGCCCCACCCCTTCATTCCCACACTCCGCCCCCTCCGCACCAAGCCCCGCCTCCTCATTACCAGGCCCCACCCCCTCCACGCCAGGCCCCACCCCCTCGACGCCAGGCACCGCGGCAAAATCCTCGGAGTCCTCGGTGGGCACGCGTTTGACGCGCTCCCCACGGGCGGCCAGGATCTCCTCGATGTTCCTGCCAACACAACAGGGGTCAGGGGTCACGGACGAGGTCAGGGGTCAGATACGGGGTCGGGCCGAAGGTCACACGGACGCACGTGCTTAGGAGGTGGTTTCAAGGGCCGCATATGCGTTTTCGTTGTAGTCAGAACAAGCTTCATCAACTTATTTCCATTGGACGGACTGGCGTCCCATCCTCGGTATAACCCTGCCAAGCGCACCGCTTGCCCTCCAGGTCCGAGAACCAGCGCAGGTTGTCGGCGATGACGTGGTGGTTGCGGCAGCCGGGGCAGGTGACGATGACCACCCCGCGGTGGTACGCCACCTTCGATATGCGCTTGGACGAGCGGGTGCTGCACACCTGCTCTCGCGCACAACACAAAGATGCCCCCCCCGTGTAGCCTTAACAGACCGTAGGTGTCAAGTGCCGTTAGCGAGTAGCACCTATTCAATTCAATTCAACTTTATTGTCAATCCTGCCATATGTACAAGACATATCGAAATTTCGATTCTCTCAGACCCCGGTGTTGGTACATACATGGAAACAACAAACGTTTAAAAATACGAGGGTAAAAAAAAAAATACAGCCATAACTCGCCCAACGTCACCAACCGGCCCCAAAAGCTGTGACGCAACCCGCTTCCCGACGCAAACCGGACGCAATGCCCCAAAAAAATATTAAGGTCGACACGGCACAAGAGGAGGTGGGTGACCAGCACCACGCCCGGCCGCCTTTGTCTCCCCAGTGGCAATGTTTACACACCGCATCAGGCCGAGTCGACCTAGGGGATATCCAGGACCGGTTTTGGAAAATCGTCACTGGTGTTGGCCGCGAGCGGGATGCGAACTCGGCTCGCAGCCGGGTTCGTAGCCCAGCGTAGCGCGAATACACCAGGCCACACACGGACGCACGCACGCGGGAGCTCACCTTGCAGGTGTACACCAGCTGGTAGTGCGACTGCTTCACCGCCCCGAGCGCCGTCTCCGGGTCGCCGGCCGCTCCGTCGCACAGGCTCCGTCTCGCTCGCTGTCGCCACGGCGACGACGACGCCGCGCCGGGCGGGGACCGCGACGCCGGCCTGCACCGCGGGCGGAGAATTATAACGTGTAACTCAAGGTAGAGGCGTTCACGTCGCGATCCCTGTCAAGTAGTAACTCGGTATTTACCTGCAAATTCTACCGAACACTTCGAAGCCGAGGAGCTGAAAGTCAACGATGTCCGGAAGCTCAACGGATGCCAGAAGCCCCCTCGGTCCGGAGCAAGAAGAGAGGCCAATGTCCGCCCGCCTTTAAGGCCAGCACTGACTGCTATATCTCTAAATGTTGAAGGGCTGTCTGCAACTAAAGAAGAACTTGTTGCAATGGGAAACTGTCGTCTAACCATCACGCTTCGAAGAATAGAATCGAAAATTCGACTCACTCATCATTGGTTGTTTTTTTCTTTCGTTGTTGACATGCCGTCATCTTCGCGGCCCTTGTGCAGCGCTTTGTGACCCTCGGGTGAAAGGCGCTATATAAAATGTTATTATTTTCATCACCTCATCTCCATCGTCAGAAACCGTTTGCATGTTTTGCCACAAGCATGTGTGGCTGCTTGCAAATTGGAACCTTTGCAAAAAGGTGTCCATTTAGTGTTTTAAAATCTTAACACTTTTCTCATTGCCAGCAATAATAATAATAGCATTTATAGAGCGCCTTTCACCCGAGGGTCACAAAGCGCTGCACAAGGCTGCGGAGAGAACGACATGTCAACAACGACAGAGAACGGAAAATCAGAAATGTTAAAACCTCGCATATTATAGATTAGCTATCTATCTATATAAAGCCACCCACCAAGAGGCGACGTGACGCGCCGGTGTCTGCAATGCTGGGAGTCCATGCCATCCTCCGCGGACACAGGGGAGCCCCGGCAGCCCCTGCAAGGGGGGCAGTGTTTGCCGGCCTGCCAGCCGCGCCACCATCACCACCAGCCCGCGCATCGCGACACAAACCCAAGAGCCACCGTGGCCTGGCGTCCCAAATTGGGTTTTACACGGGATGGTCCAGGTGTCTCTGTGGCCCTGTGCAAATGAAAAGGCTGGTTCGGGTACAGATGTAGTGAAGCCTTAACCACAGATATACAGGTTCGAACCCATAACCCACAGATCCAGGTCCGAATCTCTTATCACAGATCTATAAAAAAAGACAAGTTCGATCCCAGATCTCAGAACGCACAGATACAGATTCGATCCGAGAACCCGCAGACAACTGGTTCGATCCCAGATCCCGGAAACCCACAGATCCAGGTTACAAATCCCTGATCCCAGAAACCACAAATCCAGGATCGTGTACCCGTGACCCACTCACTCACCGCTCTCACTCAGCCAGCTTGACAAAACACGTGCGTAACCCACATGGGGAGCGTCACACCTCCCCGTATCGGCGATCCCGGTTGGTCGGGTAACCCCGGCGAAGGCGGGGCGCGCGTGTACGGCCGCCTGCGATTCGCTGAGAGCCGCGGCTCCAGGAAGTGACCGAATTCAACTTCGAGCGACCAGGGAACCGGACTGAAACCTGGAGACTTTCTCCTTGATTGTGTCGTTAATTGACCGCTTCGGGTATCTGTTGAGCTTCTAGACATAATTGTCTTTCAGCTCCTTGGCGTCGAAGTGTTTGGTAGAG
>JAZEWU010000031.1:6875108-6908350 GCA_036362915.1 Geotria australis | reverse complement strand
AGCGTGATGGTTACATGACAGTGTGTTCCCCACCGATGCCGGTGACCGGTGCAGGCTGTCGCGGGAGCTACACTGCAAGGAGCGACTCATCGAGGAGTTGCGCGACACGCTCAAGAGGCGACGGCGGGTCGCCGAGACCGCGAAGGCCATCCAAGGCCCGGCCTGCAGCGGTGAGCGACTCTCTCTCTCATCGCAACGTTGCTTAACTGTAACATTGTCCGTGCTTATTTGATACATTTGTGCAATACACAAGGTAAAACCGCCCCGTGATGGAATGGCGTCCCATCACGGGGTAAATAGCCCTGCCTTGCGCCCTGTGTCTGCCGGCATAGGCTCCGGCTCACCGCAAACCCTGTGCAGGATTAAGCGGTTTCTGGCAAAACAAGTTCAAAACCTTGTATATTTAACATTATTTGTACACCGGCAAAAAAAGGTTCTTGTGTCGCTGGAGTCCCGTAAACAGCTTTTTGCAAGCTCACCGGGTATATTTTTTCTGCCGTAATAATAAACATCTATCTATGTCCTATAATTTATCGCGATTGCTTGACTCTCGGTTTATCTGTCTTGATGTTACTGACATGCCGTTCTCTCCGCGGCCTTGTGCAGCGCTTTGTGACCCTCGGGTGAAAGGCGCTCTATAAATGCTATTATTATTATTATATCTATCTCTTTCTCGAGATAATAATAATAACAATGGTACAATTTATCACGGTTGCTGAGTTGAAATATGCGCCGCGCGTTATAAATGAACTTCGATCCTCTATACGTCCTGTACATGTGGTAGAATTGAAAAAAAAAAGTTGAATTGAATTTTTTTTTATATCGTTATCACGACGCCCTCTCACCGCTGACCTCAGACGGGGTCCGGACCCCGCCGGCGCTGGAGGCCGAGCGGGGACCCGACGCGGCGGTGACTTCGGGAGAGAGTGACGAGATGGAGGAGCAGGTGGTGGAGGAGGTGGTTGAGGAGGTGTTGGAGGAGGCGGGCGAGCGGGCGACGGAGAGAGACCTCCCGCGGCTGCGTCGCGGCAACGCGACGGACGATGGAGGGTGCACCTCGGCGCATGTCACGCCCCGGGCCGCGGAGTCGTCCCGCGTCGACAGCCGGTCGTCTCGCCGCCGCCGACAACACTTCGAGGTCTCCCTGTACGAGGTGTCGGTCCGTCACGACGAAGCGTGGCCCCGTCGGGATGCGGCGTCGGATCGGCGGTCCCGGCCGCCCCTTCGCGAGGAGGTGTCTTCGTGTGGTGAAGTCTCACGAGCCGGCGGTGACCGCGGCCCGTTGGAGGACCGCGAGCGCGTCTCCCGTCACCGGGACCAGGTATCCCGGCACGTGGACGAAGCGTCCCATCTGCGCGCCGACGTGACCAAACCGCGCGACGAGGTGTCTCGGCGTCAAGACGAGGTGTCGCGGCATCGCGACGGGGTGTCTCCGCACCGCGACGAGGTGTCGCGGCTGCGCGAAGAGGTGCTTCGTCTGAGAGAGGGTCTGGCCGCGCGGGACGTGCTGCTGTCGATGGCGGTGGCACGCGTGCGCGACAGCAACCGCGCGCGGGCGAACATCGCCCTGGCTCTCGTGCACGCCGGAGTCCCGTAAAAGAGCTTGCAAGCTCGGCGGGTATTTTTTTTTCCTGCTGTAATAATAAACACCTGACATCTAACCTCAACGTTCTCGGTTTCACGGCGAACCCTTTAGTAAGTGTATCAGGATTTTTTTTTTTTTTCCCCTCCGACGTCCCAAAGTCAGAAAATATACTATGGCAAATATCGAAAATTGGGCGGCACGGTGGCGTAGTGGGTAGCGCTGCCGCCTCACAGCAAGAAGGTCCCGTGTTCGAATCTCGGCTCGGGGGGCTTTCTGTGTAGGAGTTTGCATGTTCTCCCCGTGTCCGCGTGGGTTTTCGCCACCGGGCACTCCGGTTTTCTCCCACCGTCCAAAGACACGCTGCCAGGTTAATTGTCGTACTGACTAAATTTCCCCAGGCGCCCTGCGATGGACTGGCGTCCCATCCTCGGTGTTTCCCTGCCTTGCGCCCTGCGTCTTGCCCTCCAAAGTCCTAACACACACATTAACCCACCCACTCACTTGGCCACCCACTCGCTAACCCACCCATTAACTCACCCACTCACTGACCCACCAACTCACTAAAAAAAATATTCAATGATAAATATTGTATAAAAGTAAGTGCAGCAATTGCACTGCACTCCTAAGGCTCCTGTGAACCATACATTGTGTATAAACATGCTTTGAGTATTATTTGTACTTTTTTTACTATCATACTGCAGTAGTAGTAGAGTATGATTATAGTATTAATTTAATGAATACTGTACAGTTATAATGGACCGTGTTATAGTGACCTCTCTTAATTGGCTTCATCGCTTTAACAGATAAGCCTCAAGAACGCATAATAATAATTTTACATTTATAACAAAGACAAAGATCCCCCGTATAGCCTTAACAGAATGTAGGGGCAAGTGCCGTTAACGCGCACACATTCATTCACCGTCGAAAGGTACTCATTCGACGAGAGAACGGTAAAAGAGGGTATGCCTGTACAGTACACACCTTCCTGATTCAAGTTGCGTTTGTGTGGGGGGAGTCGACGACATTTCATAATAAACAGTCATAAACGAAGAGAACAAAGTTGTCTCCGCGTGTTTAAAAATTAGTATTTTTTTGCGCACGTACGCTGTAGTATGGTATCAAGCCGTTCCAGAACACGTGTCGTATTATGAAACCATCGTAAAGTGAGGTCAATAATACTGGCAGCTTGTTTTTTATCGTGATTCGTTCCAAGACCTTGGAAGTTGAGATGTAAACACTGAAAAAGCGCTGCTATTGGCTGAGACGCTACCCAAGCGCATTTGTTTGCATCGCTGATTGGCTGCCGCGCCACCCACACTCACTCGCAGCCATATCGTAACACATATCATAAAGTGAAATTTGATACTAATAATGTTATTTTAGGGCGTATATCCTAAAGTGATTTCATACCATTGTGAGGCCATAGTAAAGCGAATGAACACTATTATTATTATAGTCTAACATGGTCTTAAACACCTTACCAACATGGTCGTAAACTCCTTACCAACATGGTCGTAAACACCTTACCAACATGGTCGTAAACCCCTTACAAATATGGCCACCAAGTGTTCGTGTAAGGGTAAGACGTCATGCCCAGCGTGGGAAATCAATGCGCGGGGTGAACAGGCGGCGTAGGTGATGAGGCGTGTAAGTCCCATGCGTCTCACGCTGTTGCAGTTTAACGTTCCGTGTTGAACCCCGATACAGGTGGAGATCACTAAATCATATTAATTATACTAATAACAACAACAACGTTAAGTGGCAGCAGCAACGACAGTCTACGCTGTTAAGTAAACACGTGTTGTGGCCATGTGTCGTGCGTGGATGGGTTGTTTAAGGTTCCACTCAGGGCCGGTCCACATGTCTTGTGACCCCCGTGTAACGCTCTCACACTTAATATTATTGTATACCAGTGGGGTGTGTGGCGTAGCGGTGAGTAGCGCTGTCTACTACTCACAGCAAGAAGGATCCCAGGTTCGAATCCCGGCTCGGGTGCCTTTCTGTCTGGAGTTTGCATGTTCTCCCCGTGTCCGCGTGGGTTTTCGCCACCGGGCACTCCGGTTTCCTCCCGCAGTCAGAAGACATGCTGCAGCGGACTAAATAGCGCCCGGTGTCCTGTGATGGACTGGATAGATGGATGGTCCTGGGCCTCCCCTAGGTCGGCTCAACCTCAAATGAGTACAGTACCTAGTGCCGTGCGTCAACATCGCCACTAGGGAGACGAAGGCGGCCAGGCGTGGTGTTTGTCCAGTATGCCGTGTCGACCCCCTTCATAGGTGCTCTTCGCTAACAGCCAGCTACTTGACCCTACAGTCTGTTAAAGGCTACACGGGGGACCTTTGTCTGTTGCAGGAGTGAGTGATGGAGGGCAGTAAGAAGAGGAAGACCGCTGTGGGTAAGCTGTTGCTGCCAGTTGTCCACTAGTCGTGAGGTACATCCATCTATTAAAAACGTTTAAAAAGTCACCTCTTCACCGACTCGCAACAATCCGACTGAGCCAGGCTCCGCGCCTCCGAATCAACGGGTGCAACGCGGCCGGAGAATACGCGCGCGTTACAAATCTATACGTGGTTATGATCAGAAACCGCTTGATCCTGTACGGGGTCGCGGTGAGCCGGAGCCTATCCCGGCAGACACAGGGCGCGAGGCAGGGCTATACCCGCGATGGGACGCCAGTCCATCGCATACATTTTTTGTCTGTCGTTGTTGACATGCCGTTCTCTCCACGGCCCTTGTGCAGCGCTTTGTGACCCTCGGGTGAAAGGCGCTATATAAAACGCTATTATTATTATTAGTAAAATAAATTGATTGTTTGTATTCCTCCGCCTCAGATGGAGATGCGGACACGAGAAAGAGGCCCGGCAAGGGGAAGAAGAAGCGGAAAGGGACCCTGGCGGAGGAGCCGGAACCTCAGAGGAACGGGGACGCGACCACAACCGCGACCCCCGGGGATGCAGGTGACCTCCACATCACTAACCCCCGACCTCTCACCTCTCCCCTCTCCAAAGTTCGAAAGTTAAAGGTCCCTTGTACAGGCCGGTCCTCATTTGGACTGGTGTCGCATCCCGGGTATAGTCCTGCCTCGCGCACTGCGTCTGCCGGGATAGGCTCCGGCTTCCCACAAACCTGTACAGGCTTAAACGCTTTCAGACGAACGAACGAATGGATATTTGTAGACTACACACGGTTTAACCCTTTCTGGCAATGAGCAACATGTTAAGATCTTACAACACGAAATGGACACCTTTTTGCTAAAGTTCCAGTTTGCAAGCAGCCACACTACATGCTTGTGGCAAAAACATGCAAACGGATGCTTAAAGGTGTCCATTTCGTGTTGTAAAATCTTAACATGTTTCTCATTGCCAGAGAGGGTTAAACCTCGTGTATTCTGCACTATTTGTCTACCGGCAAAAAAAAAGTTCCAATAGAATGGATATTTTTTTGTTTGTTTACATCGGTGTAACATCGCGACCGCTATTGCCGGCCGGAGTTTCGCAGGGCGGGCGTACACGGTGAGCCTGGCGCTGCCCGGCTCCGTCCTGGACAACGCGCAGTCAGCCGAGCTGCGCTCCTACCTGGCGGGGCAGGTGGCCCGCGCCCTCACCATCTTCTCCGTCGACGAGGTGGTCGTGTTCGAGGAGCAGGGCGACGACCTCAAGTAGGCCGTGGGGGGGGAAAACGTCGCCGCGCGGCACTTGCCGTCGCCGCTCGCTTAAAAATCACGGCATTTTTAAGGCATTACGTCCGGTCAAAACCGGGTTTCACGTCACGGCTTTTGGAACCAATTAATGACGTAGGTCGGGGTATGACCGTATTATTATCACCGATGCCTGCCGCGTCGCGTTGACGCCGCCACCTCGTTCGTTTATAATAAAGCATGAAATGCAAAGTTTGTACCCTTACCGGCAATAAGAGCACAGTGTTAAGATGTTTAATCACCGGGTGAACACCTTGTTTACAACGGTTCCAACGTGCAGGTAGCCACACATACTTGCGGCATAACCACGCAAAAAATAAATGAGTCGCAATGCATCGTCCTTCAAGATTATTGGCCGACACACGACGGCTTTCTTTGTAGCCTAGACGTGGTAAAAGCCAGTTTCCGCTACAAGGCGGACACTGGTCCGTTCCTCTCCGCGCCGCCGCTTCGCAGGAGCGCCGAGGACGAGACTCGCGACGAGGGAAAGCGCACTCCGGGGAGCGTGCAGCTCGCGAGGATTCTACAGTACCTCGAGTGCCCACAGTAAGTGCGTACGCCTGCCCGCGCTACCACTGACGCCACTACCGCCACCGAGAACAGACCGATAGATAGATAATGCAGAATATACGAGGTTTAACCCTTTCCGGCAATGAGAACAAGTGTAAAGATCTTTAAACAGCTAAATGGACACCTTAATGCTATGATAATGCATTGTCCTTCAAACTTATTGGCCCAACACCAGACAGATTTTTTAGAAGCCCAGTCTGTGTTTAGCCAATTGCTGCCAAAATGCAGGCGTTCTTAGGCAATGCAAATATCACTGCATTATTTGTACAACGGCAAACATTTCTCATAGATAGACAGCTTGCGAGCTCACTGGCTAGTTTTCTGCCGTAATAATAACATCTCTCCATCTACCCAGAGGCATCGTCGTCAGATAGATGGATAGATAGATGTTTATTATTACAGCAGCAAAATAACAGGCATCATCTTCAGAGGCCCTGCAGATCATGCCTGTTATTCACACGTTTGGTGGGACGTCGTTCGCGTGCTGTTTCGCAGGTACCTGAGAAAGACGTTCTTCCCAAGGCACAAAGACCTGCAGTATGCAGGTGGGGAGCCATAGTGCTGTAGCCTTCTCTGCGTGGCGGTAACAAACGCGCCTCCTCACACAAGGAAGGTCCTGCCCCTGAGGCGGCTCGATTCCCTCCGCGGGCACCGTTCAGCGAGGCGGAGTTTGTGTGTGTTCTCTCTCCCCCGGTTCTGCGTCGGTTTCCTCCGGGTTCTCCGGGTTTCCTCCCACAACTTAAAAAAAAACACTCATTAATTATTTGGCCGATAACATCCTAATATATAGGAAGCAGTGTCTGGTGGCGATATGGCGCCGGCAAACCGCCTGGCTGCCTCCTCGCTACGCCTCTGAGTCGTTCTCTCGTCGAACGAGTACCTTCGACATTGAATGAATATGTGCCAGGCGTTATAAATGTAACATTGTTAATATTATTATTATTCTGCTGCTGTGGCTGTGTGCTGCCTGTGGCTGGCCAGGGCTGCTGAATCCCGTGGACAGTCCGCACCACATGCGACGCGACGAGGCGAGTCCGTACCGCGAGGGAGTCGTCCTGGAGCAGCCTGGTGACGGCACCGCCGCTAACTGCGGCCTCTACAAGGCACGGTTACCTTGTCTTACATCGCTCGGTCACTCGCAGCAGAGACACAGGATCCCCCACCCCGGGTATAGTCTTGAGATGACATTGGGGCTGGTTTACTCATAGTGAGGCTCTGTTTGTGAGTTTAGGTCATGTGAAAAAGGTGTGTAAGTGAAGTGCACCCGTCCATATGCTGGAGCAAATGAGCGAGCACATGCATCACTTACCTCAAAAGATGGCAACGACGTTTCGCTGAGCTTCCTCTCAGCATATCGACGGGTGCACTTCACTTACACACCTTTTTCACATGACCTAAACTCATAAACAGAGCCTCACTATGAGTAACATTGGTCATGAAAGCCTACGGGCAGGTTTATGTTTACAGGGCGTCCACACCTCTACGAACGCCCGTACGGTGGTCCCTCGCTTTTGCGATGGCCTCACGATATAGTGAAATCGCTTGACGATATACGCTCCGTAAGAACATTAGTATCGCATTACACACCCACACACACACACAGATACATACAGAAACACACACAACATACAGATACACACAGATACGGTGGTCCCTCGCTTTTACGATGGCCTCACAATACGGTGAAATAATTTTACAATACACGCTCTACACGAACATTAGTATCACGTGACAATCAGATTTAATAAACATCTATCTATCTCTTTCCCACGGCGCCTTGGGACCTCTGGGTGTAAATGTAATAAAATAAAGTTGTGTTGCGTGACCGGACAGGAGGTGAAGATTGACAGGAAGCTACAGCCTGGCACGAGGGTCACCGTCCAGATGCAGGGCAAGAGCACCGGTCAGTGTTTACAAACGACAGACAATGATCCCCCGTATAGCCTTAACAGACTGTAGGGTCAAGTGCCGTTAGCGAGTAGCACCTACGAAGGTCTACACGGCACACGACGAGGTGGGTGACCAGCACCACGCCCGGCCGCCTTTCTATCCCTAGTGGCGATGTTTACACACCGCACTAGGTGCTCATTTGAGGCTGAGTCGACCGCGGGGAGGCCCAGGACCGGTTCAGAAAATCGTCACTGGTGTTGGTGTCCGTGAGCGGGATTCGAACTCGGGTCATTGCCAGGTTTGTAGCCCAGCGTAGCGCTAACCACTGAGCCACCGCTTTACGCGTTGCGATACGGCTGCGCGTGAGCGCGGGCGGCGCGGCAGCCAATCGGCGACGCAAACGCACGCCGCTCGGGTAGCTTCTCGGCCAATAGCGGCGCTTTTTTCGTGTTTACGCCTCGGTGTTTACGGCTGTGTCTTGCGGCGCGTGGTGTCGGCAGGCAAGGTGGTGGCGCCTCACGTCCCGCGGACGCGCTCGGGCATCTACTGGGGTTACAGCGTGCGGCTGGCATCGGGCCTCAGTGAGTGCGGGCGGCCGTGAGCCACACACCTCACAGAGCCTGGGTTCCAAGCCAGGTCTCATCCATCCATCCATTATCAGAAACCGCTTAATACTATACAGGGTTGCGGGTGAGCCGGAGCCCATCCCGGCAGAGACAGGGCTATACCCAGCACGGGACGCTCGTCCATCACAGGGCACCGGGGGTAATTTAGTCAGCAGGCCAATTAACCTATGCAGCAGCATATCTCTGGACTGTGTTCATTATTATTATTTAACACTAATCACGACACTGAGATCCTGGGTTCGAACCCCGGTGTCAGCTCGGGTGCGTGAGTGTTTTTTCACCGCTTCCCTAACCCCCCCACCGGCAGGCGCAGTTTTAACCGAGTGTCCTTACAAGAGCGGCTACGACCTGACCATCGGCACGTCCGAGAGGGGGGCGAGTGTGGACGACGTGAGCCTGCCTCCGTTCAGGTGACGGCGCGGTCGGCGGTCTGCGCACGCACGGCCTTGACCGCACGAATGTTAAAACGTATCCGCACGCGGTACCCCGACTTACGAACGCTCGTACTAACAAATTAGCTCCCATCCATCCATTACCTAAGCCGCTTGTTGTGCGTTGGTGATAAGGTGTAACACAATCATCTTTACTACCCCTACGTGGGTTCGCTCTCCAACATACCGGTGTGCTGAGGTAGTAAAGGATCGGCACGTTTTGTTCACCTGACAAACCTTACTAACTGGCTGTGTCGGGTGGAGGTAGGTTTACGACACTTGCATTTTTTTTACGTGACTGATCCCATTAAAGGGATAAACTATGTGTGTAAATGGGTTTTTTTTGCGTTTTGTTAAGTTGTTATTTTTATTTTCATTTTTGTCAAATTAGCATGTTGGTCGTGTCAATGCAGGAATCCCGTAAAGAGCTCACAAACTCGCTGGGTATTTTTCTGCTGTAAATAATTAGCACCTATCTACGGATTTCAACATTCATCCATCCATCCATTTTCTAAACCGCATGTCCTGGTGAGGGTCGCGGTGAGAGTGGACCAGACATCCCTTTCCTGAGCTGAGGATTTCAACATTCAGTTGTAAAAATCCCGTTAAACGAGAGAGCCTCCTGCGGGCAAGGCTCGCCGTGGCGTGGCTCGCCGACAGACGACGGTGTGTGTACGATCCCGCAGGCACCTGCTGGTGGTGTTTGGCGGCCTGCAGGGACTGGAGTTCAGCCTGGCGTGCGACCGGAGGCTCCGAGTCGCTGAGCCGAGCCTCCTCTTTGACCTCTACGTAAACACGTGCCCCGGCCAGGCCAGCCGCACCATCCGCACCGAGGTGAAGCCTGCGTGCGGGCCTCGCTGCCCGGCCGGTCTCGGGTGGGCACGGCACGATAATTTCATAATATGTTTACAATTTATAACGCGTGGCACATATTCATTCAATGTCGAAGGTATTCATTCGACGAGAGAACGAGACTCAGAGACGCGAGGCAGTTTGCCGGCGCCATATTGCCACACACTGCGTTTTATATATCATGATGTTGTCGGCCAATTAATGAATGAGTATTTTTTTTTAAGTTGTGGGAGTAAACCGGAGAACCCGGAGGAAACCCACGCGGAACAGGGGTGGAGAGAAGCACACAAACTCCACACAGAAAGGCGCCCGGGGCGGGAATCGAACCGCCTCGGGCAAGACCATTCTTTCTCTGAGGCGCAGATGTTACCACTGCAGATACCATGCCGCTTAAATACACACTGACTGACACGAATGTCGCTCTGTTGTCGCGTGGGACTGCGTGCCGCTGACAGGAGGCCATTCTCATCAGCCTTGCGACGCTGAGGCCCAAGATCAAGGCGGCCGTGGGCACGCAGGCGGGCGACGCCGCCGCCGCCGCCCGATAGAACGGCGCTGCGTTGGGTCGGAAGTCCGATACGCCTGCGACTGTAATGGGGGGCCTGTCGGATGGCCTCTGAGGACGCGGGGTCGCGAGGGGTCGCGATAATGTACGAGCGCTAGGAGAACGCGACGTGTTTGTGTCGCGGGTGTTCTGCACGCGCGTCGCGGGGCGTCCCCGGTACGGCTGCGGTTTGCGTCCTTTTAAAACTCAACATAACTTTTAGAATCGAAACGCAACACGGGGATCTGTCGTTTAAAACGCTGCTTCACTAGAACAACCCAGCAAAAATGTACGCCGCGCATAACACTCACCTGTTCCTGGTTGCTCGATCGGTTCCTAAGTTGGTCACAGAATTTACTCGAGAATCGATTTCCTCGTTAATACACCTCTACACTGCACGGCGACGCGATTACAACTTGTGACTCATTGTACGTGCGCTCACAGCGGTGACATTAGGATCGGCTGGAGGAATCCCGTAAGGAGCTTGCAAGCTCACCGGGTATTATTCTGCCGGAATAATAAAATGTTTCTATCTATCAAGACTCTGGGATCGACTTCTCGCAATCGGCTGGCTAGAGACCGCTGCTCGGAACCAATACGGCAGTGCTTTCAGCAGCAGTTTCTGGCCTGCGTTCATTTCTCGAACTTATGGCTTTTTCATCCATCCATCCATTGTCGGGAACCGCTTAATCCTGTACAGGGTCGCGGTCAGCCGGCGCCTATCCCGGCAGATACAGGGCGCAAGGCAGGTTATACCCAGGATGAGACGCCAGTCCATCCCTGACAGCGGGAACAGAGTTGTTGACCCTGGTTGAGTGAGCAGGAGCGAGTGATTAAACTGGTGACCACATAACATATATGCACGGTTTAACTCAAGCTAGAAGGAACCGTTCAGCTGTGTAGCTCTTTGTAACAGTTGTCCGGCGGGTAGGGGTGAGCAAATTACAACATATAAATGCACCCAGGGTAAGTTCTGTGGGCTAATACATTCTTGAACCAACAACTTCCTTAACAAAGATGGCATCTTCCCTTACCAAAATGTCCACCGGGAGCGTCAGGCGCCCCATAAACACGTTTCCCGCCAGCGGTTGTCAGGGAGACGCGACCGGTCGTAATGGACGCAACTCTGAGGCCACTGAGGGTTCCTCCCGATCTCGAAGTTTACGCCGAGTTTCACGGTCTGTTCGACCTGTACAAGGTGAGTACACCTCATCCACGGGGTGGGACGCGAGCACCAGCGGTGTATGTTGTGCAGTCACCCATTTTGGGAGATTTGTTAACCTGTTGGCACGGCCTGAGGGGACTGGAACGTTCGGGTACGGCTATTCTGAAAAAGCAGCTTTAGAGATAATTTCTCCTCATACAATCGATACGCATTATAAAAAATAATAACAATCTTTCCGTCCATTGTCAGAAACCGCTTAATACTGCACACGGTCGCGGTGAGCCGGAGCCTATCCCGGCAGACACAGGGCGCAAGGCAGGGATATACTCAGACTGGGACGCCAGTCCATCACAGGGGCACCGGGGGCAATTTAATCCGCAGGCCAATTAACCTATGCAGCAGCATGTCTTTGGACTGTGGGAGGAAACCGGAGTGCCCGGCGAGAACCCACGCGGACACGGGGAGAACTGCTGTAATAATAAACGTCGCGAGGAAGAGCGCTCAGTGACACGGCTATAGACTGTATGTATAGACTGTAGAGAGAGGGGGAGCGCTCAGGGACACGGCTATAGACTGTATGTATAGACTGTAGAGAGTGGGGGAGCGCTCAGTGACACGGCTATAGACTGTATGTATAGACTGTAGAGAGTGGGGGAGCGCTCAGTGACACGGCTATCCCGAAAAAACAGCTCTTCTTCTTTGCGATTCTTCTTCTTCTTTGCGATTCTTCGAAGCACGATGGCTAGCTTCTGGACATCGTCGTCTTTCAGCTCTGAAGAGCAACCATCATTTTATCTGTCTATCTTGTGTTCGTCACTCAGAATCTGCTGGAGGAGCTGCTCATACACAAGCCCGACGACCCCATCCAGTTTCTCATCGATGCCCTCAAACGGGACAACCAGGATGGTGAGGAGCCTCCCCCCCGCGGTGGTGGTCAAAATCACCACCTTCATCGCCATCACTGCCAATGCTGCCTTTATGCTGCGTTTACGGTGGCCTGCGGCCAAGGTTCGGTGAGCAGCTACTCCAAGCAAATCGTGTTCCTCTTACCAGTTACTATGTTGTGCTTAACATGGCACGTGTGTATGTGAATGCAGTGCCGAAGATTCTACTACTGGGGCCTCCTGCCTCAGGCAAGACCACGATTGTAAGTCGAGTCTTCGTGAAAGGTTAACCGATAGAGGTGTTGACCTATGGCCCACGACTTAATTTCACACGGCCCCACCGCCACCAGCAGTCTACCCACTTCAGGCCATTTTTGGATAGAGGCGCTCAGTGACACGGCTATCCTGAAAGAGCAGCTTAGAAGAGCAACCATCACGAACTCGAGCTGTGAAAACAGAAATACCCAGTGAGCTTGCAAGTTCTGGATGCGGGATTCCTGCGACGTAACAAACGATCTAACCTATCTCGATAAAATCAGGGAGTAGTACAATTTGTTACTAAACGTAAGCGGGGGGCATCGATGGCGCTGTGTGTCCAGGCAAAGCTTGCGAGTGAGAGGCTGGGAGCGGTGCACGTGAACATGGACAAGCTGGTCTCCAACAAAAGCTCGGATTTTGCGGCGGAAGTGAGACGGTTGCAGGAAAACGGCCAGGTAGGTTGTCCACCTTTGTACACGCGTACACAATGCAAACATCTCCCGTGTAGCCTTTTACAGGCTGTCGGGGCAAGTGCTGTTTGCAAGCATGTGTGAAGGCTGGTACGGCACACAATGGGGTTGGTGGCAGGCATCACGCCCAGCCGTCGTAGTCTCCCCAGTGCTAATGTTTACACACCACGCCTGGCACTTATTTGAGGCCGGGCTGATCCAGGGTCGGTTCACCGGTGTTTTTTCACGAACGGGTATCGGAACTGGATTCTGTTGTGGAGGAAAAGGGATGTCTGGTCCGCTCTCCTTGGACCGCTGCCACCGCGACCCCTCACCAGGACAAGCGGTTTAGAAAATGGATGGATGGGTATCGGAACTCGAATCGCCGGGTTTTTAATTTCGTAGCCGCGCCTGCACAATGTAATACAGGCATTTGGTTTCACAGCACAGTATGCATGCTCACCGATCCAACACCGCTCTAAGCTGTGCTCTGAACCCGGCGACCTGTGTTCGATTCCCGCTCGCGGTCAACACCGGTGACGATTTTCTGAACCGGTCCTGGGCCTTCCCTATATCGACTGAGCCACTAGGGAGACAAAGGCGGCCGGGCGTGGTGCTGGCCATCCACCCGCTCGTGTGCCGTGCCCGTCTTTACAGGTGCTGCTCACTAACAGCATTTATACCCTACATATTGTTCAGGCTCCACGGGAGATCTTTATATTTTTTGGTTCCCGCAGGAAGTGCCGCCCCACCTCTGGGTGAGACTGGTGCAGGACAGGCTGGCCGAGAACGACTGCGTCAAACAGGTGCCACTTCACTCGGCCGCGAGGCCCCAAACTCACCCACACACACACACCTCTCTCTTCCTGTGTCGTGTTTGTTGATAAATAGCAGCCAGTGTTAGAGACAGGAGCCAGTGTTAGATATAGGAGCCAGTGTTAGAGAAAGGAGCCGATCAGGAAGCCCTCATGCACGCAGGCCAAGAAGCAAACGGTTTTTTTTTTGTTACGCGGCCACAAAGCAGCGACACGCGCGCACGGCACGTTGGTTGTGTCAACGCAGGAATCCCGTAAAGAGCTTGCACGCTCACTGGGTATTGTTCTGTTTAAATAATAAAGATCTATATATATATCTAGGAGGGCGAGGGGCCGGTCAACGGTGAGAGTCCTCGCGTGGAAAACACGACCCGGTCCTCCCCCGACCTCCCCTGGCCTCCCTCTGTGTGTGTGTGGCGGTGCGGCAGGGATGGCTGGTTGAGGACTTCCCTCGGACGCGGCCCCAGGCTCTGCTGCTGCAGGAGAAGGGCATCGCCCCCCGTCACGTGGGTGAGAACCGCGTCACCATAAATAGCTTGCAAGCTCACTGGGTATTTTTCTGCTGTCATAATACACATCTATCTATCTATCTACCGGGTTTGCGCCGGGTCCTCCGGTTTATTCCCACACTCCAAAGAACCCGCCGCTGTGCTTCCCTGGGCCAAGGGCGACACGGAAATCCACCCGAGCCGGGATGAAAAATCGGTGACATATAATTTTCGAGAATCGTCGCTAAATGGCGCGTTGCCGTCCCGTGTGCAGTCATGCTGGACGCCCCCGACGCCGTGCTCATAGAACGCAACCAGGGCAAGCGCGTGGACCCGCTGACCGGAGGTACCCACCGCCTCGCAGCCGCCCCGCGCAACGCTCGCCGCGGCCATAGCGAAACGGAAAATCGAGCCGTGAAAACCTACATCGGTGCAGTCCCCGGGTTACGAACGAGTTCCGTTTTTAAGTCCGTCTGTAAGTCGAATTTGTACGTAAGTCGGAACAGTTACGTACCGTTCACACCCAGCGTCGATTAGTATCTAGTATATAGTTGACCTAAAACATCTTAAATATAATAAAACAATAATAATAAACCGCTGAAAACGCGCGGTGTTTTGAGCGTCGCGCAAAGTAGCCCGTCCGTTCGTTAGTCCGAACCATTGTACGTAACTCCATCCATCCATCAATTTTCTAAACCGCTTGTCCTGGTGAGGGTCGCGGTTGCAGCAGTCCGAGGAGAGTGGACCAGACATCCCTTTCCTCAGCAACAGATTCCTCAGCTTTACGGAGGTCGGTACGTAAGTACGGGCGTTCGTGAGCCGGGCGTTCGTAACCCGGGGACTGCCCGTATTGCTTGCGCGTGTGCGCGCGCGCGTCTCGGCCGCAGACGTGTACCACGCCACCTTCGCGTGGCCCGGCGAGCCGAGCGTACGCGCCCGCCTGCTGGCGCCGCCCGACGCCTCCGAGGCGCCCACGGCGGAGCGGCTGCGGCGCCACCGCCGCGACGCCTGGGCCGTGGAGGCCTGCTACCCCGGCTGCCTGCGCAGCGTCAACGCCGACCAGCCGGCGCCCGACATACTGGCACAGGGCAAGCGCCGTCGCGGCACACACACCGGCCAGCGGCGCCGCCACGCGCCGCCCGTGCCGGCGGCGTCCCGAAAGCGTGTTCAGGTCGCGGCGCCATTATGTTGTTGTTGTTGCTTTCGTAAGCAACGGCAACAACATCAACCGCCATTCGCCACTAGTTGGTGGTGGCGTCACCACGGCGCCTGTGCCAGGCCATATGCACCTTGAGGCTATCACGTGAAGTGTCGAAGGCTCGCCGACAAGAGGTCACGGGACAGACCCAGGCGTCACGGGTTTCCTGACCGAGACGACTGGCAGATGCACCACCCGTGCGCCCTGCCGTGGCAACTTGCTGTGTTTTTGGCCGCCCGGCGCTCGGCTCGCCGGTGCGAGCGTCGCTCCTCCGTAAGCGGTGCCTCTTGTGGCAGCCGCTCAGCGTTTCGGCATTCGCGACGAACGCTCGTCGACGTTTGTTCCTTTCCACGTGGCGCGTCGCCGGCAGTGCTGACGCTGGCGGTGGAGCGGGAGCGGTCTCTGGGGCCCGGCACGGCGCGCCTGCTCCTCCTGGGGCCCCCGGGCAGCGGCAAGGAGCTGCAGGCCTCGCGTCTCGCCCTCAAGTACGGCCTGCTCAACGGTGGGTTTCCTCCAAGGATCTGGCTAGTTACCCTCGTTCCTGATGGAGCCGATTGCAACTATTCAATTCAACTGTATTGTGAATTCTGCCATATGTACAGGACATATAGAGGATCGAAATGCCGTTTCTATCAGACCCCGGTGTTGGCATATACGTGGGCTGGAACACAACAACAAGGGTTTGAAAATGCTACGATATAAAAAAAATACTAACAATTTTTTATATTTACGAGTTAACTACCAGCGAAACGTCGTAGCTTCATTGTAAATGTCGTGGGTTCGCTCTCCAACATAGCGGTGTACTGCTGAAGTAGTAATGAATCGGCACGTCTTGTTCACGTGGCTGCGTCGGGTGGAGGCGGGTTTGCGACACTTACCTTGTACGTGACCTAACTCGTAAAAATAGCTATACTATGGATAACATTGGTCACGAAAGCCTTCGTGTCATGTAATTAATTCGTCCGCAATCGCCTTGCGCTTCCCGTAGCGTTTTACGGCTGTGTGAGTGGCCGTGCATGCCGGTGCTGCTGTGGTGCAGTGTCGTACAGGAAGATGCTGTTGGAGGCAGCGGCCGGAGAGACCGTGATGGGTCAGGAGGTCAAGAAACACCTCGACGCTCAGGAACCAGGTGACCGTGCTGTCGGGTCAGATAAAAATAATAATAATAATAGCGTTTTATATAGCGCCTTTCACCCGAGGGTCACAAAGCGCTGCACAAGGGCTGCGACGAGAACGGCATGTCAATAACGAAAGACGAATAAAAACCAAAGGAACAAAAATTTAATTATTAAGGCTGCTTCGAATACACTGAAAGGTCGTGAAACTGGCAATCTTAAGAGCGGAGAAAATCTGCCAGCGTCCCCTAAGATGGCCGTCACTTCCTTAAAAACAAATACGGAGGGAGACAGGGAGGGATGGTGAGCGACAGGGGGAGACATAGGGACACAGAGACAGTTTCCCATTTGAAAAAATATGTAGGTGTTGTATACCCGTCGATATGTTGGAGAATCAAGCGGGCACAAACAGCACTTACCTCAAAAGATGTTACCGACGTTTTGCTGGAACTGACATCTTGCGTCTTCAGGGTTTACAAACAACACTTACATATTTTTTCACATGAACTAAACCCTTAAACTGAGCTTTACTATGGATACCACAGGAAGACAAAGAGACAGACACGAGGGGAACCCGTGCAGTAGTCCCACTGTGCCGTCCCTCTGCATCCGGCTGTGTATCCCGCTGTGTGCCCCTCTGCGTCCCGGCGTGCGTCCCGCGCGGTGCAGTGCCGGACCTGCTTGCGGCCCGGTTGCTGGCGGAGCGGCTGGGCGGGCACGACGCGGCGGCGCGCGGCTGGGTGCTGCACGGGCCCCCTTGCGTCGGCGAGCAGCTGGCGCTGCTGCAGCCCGACGGCATCTTTCCCAACCGGTGCGCGCTCGCCTGGCACAAGCGGCACACCCGCAACTCTCGTCGTCTGGTCTGTTGCTGAGCAAAGGGATGTCTGGTCTAGCCTGCTTAAAGAGCCGTCGCCGCGACCCTTACCAGGACAAGCGGTTTAGAAAATGTAATTCAACTTTATTGTCAATTCTGCTATATGTACAGGACATATAGAGGATCGAAATTCCGTTTCTCTCACGTGACAAACCTCACTAATCGCCCGCGTCGGTTGGAGGCGGCTTTTACGACACTCGACGTGACCTCACCCGTAAATAGGGACGTACTCTGCGTAACGTCGGTCGCGAAAAACCTTCGCGTAAAATCTGTTGCGAGATGAGTGTGCGTGTCGACGCCGTACGAACACGCACAGTGACTCGTGTGTTGTCGGCGTTTACCAACTCGTAGGCTTTCATGACCAATGTTATTCATAGTGAAGCTCTGTTTATGAGTTTAGGTCATGAGTTTAAGGTCATGTGTCGGTGTTTGCGTTCGTGTGTCTCCCCGTTCCCCAGCGTGTTCATCCTGGACGTTCCGGATGACACTGCGGTGGAGCGAACGTCTCTTCGCAAGACAGACCCCGTCACCGGCGAGCGGTGGGTGACGAGCACAACCGGTCGATAGCGGCGCACCCCATTTATCCGCCGTAGCCTCGTGATCAGGCCATCTATCCGTTGTCAGAAACCGCTTAATCCTGTACAGGGTCGCGGGTAAGCCGGAACCCATCCCGGAAGACACAGGGCGCAAGCCATGGCCGTAACCAGGATGGGACGCCGGTCCATCACAGGGCACCGGGAGGCAATTTAGTCAGCAGGCCAATTAACCTATGCAGCAGCAGCAGCATGGCTTTGGACTGTGGGAGGAAACCGGAGTGCCCGGCGAAAACCCACGCGGACACGGGGAGAGAACACGCGCAAACGCCACACAGAAAGGCGCCCCGAGCCGGGATTCGAACCCGGAACCTTCTTGCTGTGAGGCGGCAGCGCTACTCACCGCGCCAATCGCATTCAATCGATGAAATGATAGACAGATAGATGTTTATTATCACAGCAGAAAAATACCCAGTGAGCTAGCAAGCTCTTTTACGGGATTCCTGCATTGACGCAACAAACGCTGCGAATCGCCGACAATAATTGGCGCCGGCAAACCGCTTGGCTGCCTCCTCCGCCTCTCTGCGCTTTCCTCGCGCCTCTGACTCTTTCTCTCGTCGAATGAATACCTCCGCCGTCCGTTCGTCGGCCGCGGCCGCGCAGGTACCACGAGGCGTTCCGACCGGCGCCGGACGCCGCCACTTGGTCCCGCTGCCGACGTCACCCCCGCGACGCGGAGGCCGCGGTGCGCGAGCGCCTGCGCGAGTTCCGCTCGCTGGTGGCCTTGGCGCGGCTGCGGCACCCTCGCGCAGTCACCGTTAACGCCGACCGCGACCCCCACGCCGTGATGGAGCACCTGGAGAGCCGGGTCGTCAATCCGCTGCCCGCCGGCGCCCGCGGCGACGGAGACTGAGGTGGGGCGGCGGCGGTTGGCGGCGCGGCGGTAGCTTCTGAGCCTCCTCGCGGGAAGGAAGGTCCTGACCGAGGCGATTTGATCGCCGTCTCGGGCGCCTCTCTGTGTTGTGTTTGCGTGTTCTCTCCCACCTGTTCTGCGTGGGTTTGTCACGGCTCGATGTATGAGATGTTCTTCAGGATAGCCGTGTCGAGTGTCTTTTTCGCTTTCCTAAGCGATGTTTTGCTCCATTGTTGGAAGCATCAGCAGGCATTTATCAGAATTGTCGCGAAGGAGGGAGAAGGGATTTGACAACTGGGCAGCATGGTGTTTATGCAGCGGTAACATCTGTGCCTCACAGAGAGAAGGTCCTGACCGAAGGTGGTTTGATTCCCACCTCGGGCGCCTTTGCGTGGAATTTGTGTGTTCTCTCCCCCCTGTTTTGCGTGGGTTTCCTCTGGGTTCTCCTGTTTACTGACACAACTAACAAAAAAACCCACTCGTTAATGAATTGGCCGATAACATCATAACATATCGGACGCAGTGTGTGGCAATATGTTGGCGCCAGTTAACCGCCTGGCTGCCTCCTCCGCCACTCTCCGCTTTCCTCGCAACGCCTCTGAATCGTTCTCTCGTCGAATGAATACCTTTGACATTGAATGAATATGTGCGCGTCATAAATGTAAAATTATTATTATTAATATTGAAGGAGAGAGTAATTATCAGTCAATAAAATTGTAATGAAAACTATTTATTTGATTTGTGGCCTATGAAAAAAATAAGACACGTATTCAATGAAAACACCATCCCAATGATATGTGAAGGGCTTTCTCCAGGCAGTCCTTATTTCCTGTCACAATGACACACAGTGTATGGCCAACCATCCCAGGCAGGACCCTCATTGAAAAGTCTTCAGTAGCTTGCCCCCGTGAAATAAGCGACACTGGGAGATTTGTTAAGTCCACACTATGCCCATATTTATTAAAACCTCGTCTACGAAATATGTCATAGACACACGGTATGGCACGTCAAGTCTCTTAACTAAAAGCACACCTGGTTAGGATAAAGTACAACGTTAGCCAGACGCTTCTAGGCAGCAACACGGGCACCCGGCGATGACGGTATCGAGACGAATGCCGGTTTCTCACGGCTCGACGTACGAGAATTGCTCTCCGTAGCTGTTCTTTCGAGATAGCCGTGTCGAGTGTTCTTTGTCCTTTGCAACGTTTCGCCTCCCACGTTGGAGGCATCAGCAGGGGTTTCTCAGAAACGTCGCAAAGGAGAGAGAAGGAACTGGATAACTGGGCAGCAGGGTGTCTATGCAGCGGGAACATCTGCACCTCACAGAGAGAAGGCCCTGTCCGAAGCGGTTCGATTCCCACCTCGGGCGCCTTTCTGTGTGGAGTTCGTGTGTTCTCTCCCCCCTGTTTCCTCAGGGTTCTCCTGTTCCCTCCCACAACTAAAAAAACGTATTAATTAATTGGCCGATAACATCATAATATATAGGATGCAGTGTTTGGCAAATGTTGGCGCCGGCTAACCGCCTGGCTGCCTCCCCTCCCCACCCCTGTGCGGTTTCCCCGCGCCTCTGAGTCGTTCTCTCTTCGAATACCTTCGAAACTGAACTATGTGCCAAGCGTTACAGATTGCATTTATTATTATAGCTACAGAGAGCAATTCTCTGTGTCGATACTAATCGTGCGGTAACCACACACAGCAGAACACAAAATAACAACATCAAGAATACTGAATGAATCTCTAACCACTGGTGACGTTTATCTTACGCATTCTTTGCTTTCATTTACTTTTCAAAAACAATATCTTCTTGGATACTCTGCACCAGTAATCCGACACCGGGATTCCCGTTCGATCCTTCGTTCGAGCGAGTAGCATAGAAAGCTTGGTAACAGTCTGACACATTTACCGGGTGGATACTGGCATCCCATCCCCGTTATAGCCCTGCGCCTTGCGTCCTGTGTCTGCCGGGATAGGCTCTGGTTCACCGCAACCCTGTACAGAATTAAGCGGTTTCTGACAATGGATGGATGGACACCCCACACAGAAAGGCACCTGGATGGATATTTTTAACAGAGCCGTATTAGAGGATTGGGGATGGATAGCGTGGTGGTTCGGGCATCTGGTAAGGATGCCCCCGGGAAGTCTACCAGGTACGGTCCACTGGGCGGAGACCTAGAGGCCGACCCAGGACACGCTGGAGGGATTATATCCTTCGGCTGGCCTGGGAACGCCTGGGAATCCCCCAGGAAGAGCTGGAATCTGTTGCTGAGGAAGGGGATGTCTGGTCCACTCTCCTCAGACTGCTGCCACCGCGACCCTCACCAGGACAAGCGGTTTAGAAAATTTATGGATGGATGGATAAGAGTGCTATATACGACTAGAATGGTGACCGTTGTTTGTCACGGTTACGTCTGATATAGAACAAAGGTCACAGTGAGCCCTGACTCAGGGGGCACGGCGACCATCGATCGCTCAGGTGGTAGCTGTGACATTTGAGGTTGCCGTCGACGGAGATGAGCGGGGAGAGAGAGTTTCTCCTGCGTTCGACCGGATGCCCGGTGGGTGTCGGTGCGACTCCGGTGCGGCGCTCCGTGTGATGTGACCGAACCTGGGCGCGAGCCTCCCACGTTCTTACAGGCTGCTCCTCGGCACTGTGCACACACACACACACACAAGACAAAGATCCTCCGTATAGACTTAATAATAATAATAGCATTTATAGAGCGCCTTTCACCCGAGGGTCACAAAGCGCTGCACAGGGCTGCGGAGAAAACGACAATTCAACAACGACAGAGAACGGTAATCGGCAACAAATTATTATTGTTTTGGGGTTAACAGACTGTAGGGGCAAGTGCCGTTAGCAAGCACCTATGAAGGTCGACACGGCAGACGAGGGGGTGGGTGACCAGCACCACGCCCGGCCGCCTTTGTCTCCCAAGTGGCGATGTTTACACACCGCATTAGGTTACTCATTTTGAGGCTGAGTCGAGCCAGGGGAGGCCTAGGACCGGTTCAGAAAATCGTCACTGGGTGTTGGTGGCCGTGTGCGGGATTCGAACTCGGGTCGTAGCCAGGTTTGTAGCCCAGCATAGCGCTAACCCGCTGAGCTTACTGCTCGTGCGTGCGTGTACACAACACCGCACTCACGCTCGGGGAAGCCGTGAAGCGTGATGTCTCGGTTCGACTCCTGCCCCAGATAGCGTGCGCTCCTCCGCTGTAACGAGACGGCAAAACCGTCGTTCAACCCTCGAAGTGAAACGTCCCATGTGCAAGTGTTTCGCAGGCTTGAGACAAGTGCTGTCGGCGAGCGGCACCTGTTGTGAAGGCCAGTCGTTCTCTCGTCAAATGAGTACCTTCGACAGTTAATGAATATGTGCGCGTTATGAATGTAAAATTATCATTATTTCACCTATCTATGGAAGCGGTTTACACGGCGTCCCGAGACACCTTACGAATCCCCGGCGTACCCACACTGATGCCCCCACATCCTCACCTGCTTGCTGTGGCCACATCGGCACCCAGGCGCGTCGCAGCCGCGGGTCTTACGGGTGTTGCGACACCCGCACTTTCACAGAAACACGATTCCATCCCCCCCACTTTTTCCTGAGGTAGTCTCATATCTACGGGTAGTCCGTCGTAACGAAACCGAGTTGCGGTGCTCATGTCCCACCCCCTAGAAACCCCCCACACTTTGAAAATCGCTGCTCCACCCCTGCCGGCACCCCGTCGACCAGGTGAGAACCTTACCTGTCCGTGGGTCGCCACTCCGGTGAGATGCGGGTCCGGGCAGCTGTGCTCCATCACCTCCTCCACAGCCTCGCTCGAGTCAAACCCCCTTGCATCAAAGACAAAGGATCCCCGACGTGTAGCCTTAATCAGAATGTAGGGCGCAAGTGGCGTTAAGCGGGGAAGCGCCTGTGAAGGTTGACGCGGCACACGAGGGGGTGGGTTACCGGCACCACGCCCGGCCGCCTTTGTCTCCCTAGTGGCGATGTTTACACACCGCACTAGGTACTCATTTAAGGCTGACATGCGCGCGTTCCTTCATTGTAAATGTCGTGGGTTCGCTCTCCAAACATACCGGTGTGATGCTGAAGTACTAAAGAACTGGCACGTTTGACTAAATAACTGTGTCGGGTGGAGGCGGGTTTACGACACTAATATGTAAGTGACATAACCCATTAAACGAGCTATAATATGGAAAACATCAATCTATTTACCAGGGCCAACAACCAATTACGTTTTTCTGCACGAGTGAATTGGCCTGCGGACTACATTGCCCCCCGGTGCCCTGTGATGGACTGGCGTCCCATCCTGGGTATAATAATAATAATAGCATATAGCCCCGCCTTGCGCCCTGTGTCTGCCGGGATAAGCTCCGGCCCACCGCGACCCTGTACAGGATTAAGTGGTGGATGGATAGGGCTGCGAATGTGAGCGACGCAGTAGCGGTTTTGTGGGGGGCGGTTGTGGTTAGGTACCTGTTGTCGCTTCCCGCCGACGGGGCAACGACCTCCCCTGGGGTCGGTCGGGCTGCTCGTGTGGGGGGCAGGGTGAGTGCACAGAACAGAGAGAGGTCAAATATGGGCACGCAAAGTGTCGGCCGTGTCACCAGTGTTAGAGACGGGAGCCAGTGTTAGAGACTGTCACCAGTGTTAGAGACAGGAGCCAGTGTTAGAGACAGGAGCCAGTGTTAGAGACTGTCACCAGTGTTGGAGCCAGTGTTAGAGACAGGAGCCAGTGTTAGAAAGATGAGCCAGTGTTAGAGACAGGAGCCAGTGTTAGAGACTGTCACCAGTGTTAGAGACAGGAGCCAGTGTTAGAGACTGTCACCAGTGTTAGAGACAGGAGCCAGTGTTAGAGACATGAGTCAGTGTTAGAGACAGAGCCCTGAGGGCCTCCGTGCTAAGTTAACGAGCTTGACTCGTATTTTTGAGCCGGTACATTACGGTAAAGTTATCCGAAACATGGGCTGTCAGATGTTCGGACAGGGGCGCGATTTCAGCGGGATAATTTCCGTAGGTACGGCTCCCCGCTCTCGGCACGTACTCGCCGCACAGTCGCGTTCGCGCCACCGCCGCCGAGCGGAGTAGAATCCCATGACGAGGAAGATGAGCAGCAGCGACACGGAGGAGCCCACCACCACCGGGACGTCGTGGGGCTCCAGCAGCCGCCCGGGCGGCGCCGCCGGGGCACGGCGGACCGGGCCGGCGCCGCCGCCACCAGGTACCGGACCCGCCGCGTTTGCCGAACCGGAGACACCGTCGCCGGGAGACGGAGACGTCGCTCGTGGCGGAGGAGACGGAGGTGGCGGAGTTGGTGGTGCAGTTGCGGAGAAGACCGGTGGCGGCGGCTGCCGGCGACACGCAGGAGAGAGAGGTACGTGACCGGCGGCTTGCTTGACGCTCGGTTTGAAAGTCTGAGTAAATGCGATTTTTGTGCGCGGTGGCGCAGCGGTGACCGGCAGTCTAAATAGTATTATAACCCGCATGCGAGTACTGTATCTAGAAATTAACAACCTGCACTAGGTCCCGGGGAAGTGTGCGCGAGGGATTATTGTACGCAATTGCTGCTGTGAGAGGCGGTCCCTAATCAGCTGACATGAATCAATCGGCCGCCCCGCCACCGCCCAGCGGTCTGCAACACGCAAGATCTTGTCCCCCGTCTCTCGGTGCCTTACTGCACGATCACCCCTCTCGGGTCATAGCCAGGTTTGTAGCCCAGCATAGCGCTCACCAATGAGACACCGCTCCCCACCGCTCCACACCGCTACCCACCCATACCCACCAGCGTCATCACCGTTGCTACCATCGTCGCGGTCTCAGTCGTTGGCGCGGGTTTGCATCGCGACGCGACGGGTGGCTCCGTTTCCCAGCTGCGGACCCCCGGCGCCACCGTCTGCGAAGCGACCGGGTACGTTTTGGGACACGGTCGCGAACCGCCATCCGGTGCCGGCACCGGCCCAGGCGGTGTGGTTGACGTCGCGGCGGGAGGTGAGGTCAGGCGCAGCGGCGGTGATGGCGGCGGTGACGGCGCCGCCGGGAGGCCGCCGGTCGGCCGCGAGAGGCCGGAGGTCGGCGGTGTGGGTCGGTGGGCCGCAGATGTCGCCGACGGGATTGGTCGCGACGGTCTCGGTGGCGGCGGCGGCGGTGGCGGCGGCGGTACTACCGATGGCGCGAGTGGTGACGACGACGACAGCCCGCTTGCGGGGGGTTGTTCCGTTCGCGCTTGCGGCGGCCGTGGCGACGTTCGGACGATCTGCGGCGGTCGCGACGCCATCGATGATTTTGTCGTCATCGCCAAAGTTGTCATTATTGCCGGCTGTGTCGACCGTGCGGTCGACCGCGTCCCGGCGGCTGTCACCACGGTCACCATCGTCACCATGGTCACCCCGGCGTCGTCGCGGCTCCTCCTCCGCGGCCGCTCGCGGACGAGCAGGCCGGCGCGCCTGCTGGTGCGCCCGGCCGGGCCCGCCACGGCGCACACGTAGAGGCCCGCGTCGCCCGGCCACACCGCGGGCAGCTCCAGCGACACGCCGCCTGCCGCGACACCGACACTTTCAAACCAAAACAAACCCGCGTTGGAAAGACACACCCGGGACCGGGAATCAAACCCGGGGTACTTCTCGCCGCGAGGCGGCGGCGATACTCACTGCGCCACCCTGCCGCCCTGGTCGACATCTAAATAGATAGATCCTTTCTTCTGATGAAGCTGATTGCAACTATCAGCGAAACGTCGTACCTTTATTATAAATGTCGTGGGCTCGCTCTCCAACATACCGGTGTTCTGAAGTAGTAACGAATTGGCAAGTTTTTGTTCACGTGACAACCCTTTACTGATTGGCTGTGTCGGGTGGAGGCGGGTTTGCGAAACTTATACTTCTTTACGTTACCTAACTCATAAAATGAGATAGACTATGGATAATAATAATAATTTTTATTTCCATTTATAACGCGTGGCACATATTCATTCAATGTCGAAGGTACTCATTCGACGGGAGAACGACTCGGAGGCGCGAGGAAAGTCCAGAGAGGTGGACGAGGCAGCCGGATAGATGTTTATTATTACAGCTGAAAAATACCCAATGAGCTTGTCAGCTCTTTACGGGACTCGTGTGTGGAGCTGCGGGCGACGCGGCCACACACAGCCGTCGCCGATCGCAGGAGATCGCCGGCTCACCGGCATCGCGTCGGAGCTTGGAGTTGGCGGGGAGTGACGGGGCGCCGCCACCAACACCACCGTCACCACCAGCGTCACCACCGCGGCTCCAGGAGTAGTGCAGCGGAGCGTCGCCCACCGCCACGCAGGGCAGCGTCACGGGCGAGCCCGCGTCCACCACCACCGACTCGACGAAGCCCACCACCACCGGCGGCACTGCCAGGAGTGGGGAGCAGACGCCGGACAAGCGGCAGGCGGGAGCGCACGGAACCGGGTAGGGGGGCGAGGCGGCACGGGATTAGATATCCGGAAATGTACCGACGTGGGTTCGTCACGGCCCGGTTAGTGGTGGTCGCTCTTCAGAGCAGTGTCACTGAGCGCTCTCCTGCTCTAATTCGGCAGGACAAAAAAAAACACAGTGAGCTTGCAAGCCCTTTACCGGATTTCTGCATTGACACAACAAGCATGCGAATTGGCAAAAAATAATTCGAACTAAATAAAAACACAAATGTAAAAATAATACATTAAGGAAAAAAAACATTTACACGCGGCATTGAACACATTTTTCAAATAAACAAGTAAAAATGCAGTTATGATGGTGGTGATAGTACAGGTGGTGGTGGTTAGTGTGGGTGGTAGAGGTAGTGGTCGTAATGCTCGCGAACGGTGCTCGCTAACAGCGCTTGACCCTACAGTCTGTTAAGACCACACGGGGGGGATCTTTATCTTTGGTGGTAGCGCAGGTGGTGGAGGTGACGGTGATAGCCACGGGTGGTGGTTGTTAGCTGCCTGCCCGGCCGCTCACCTCCGACGTGAAGGTTGAACACCAGGTTGGCGTCCCCGGCCGCGTTGCTGGCCCGGCAGGCGTAGCGACCCGCGTCACACACCCCCACGTCGCTCAGGTGCAGCGACGCATTCCCCGCCCTGACGCACACACAAAGATCCCCCGCATAGCCGCGGGCTGTTGGGCCAAGTGCCGTCAGATAGATGTTTATTGGCCCAGTGATGGACTGGCGTCCCATCGCCCTGTGTCTGCCGGGATCTCCTCCGGCTCACCGAAACCCTGTACAGGATTAAGTAGTTTCTGACAATTAATGAATGATAAGCACTTATCTATCTGGTTGCTCTTCAGAGCTGTTCTCTCGGGATAGCCGTGTCGAGCGATCTCCCTCTGCCCCTCCCACGTTGATGCCTCTAACGTGGGAGGCGAAACTTCGCGAGCGAGAGATGGAGATCGCTCAGTGACACGGCTATAGACTGTGTGTATAAACTATAGACTGTGTATAGACTGTGTATAGACTGTATGTATAGACTGTAAAGATATGGAGAGCGCTCGGTGACACGGCTATCCCGAGAGAACATTTCTGAAGAGCAACCATCACGAATCGAGCCGGGACGAACCTACATCAGTTCACCTATCTGTCTATCACCATCGCGCCCCGCACACACACGCACACTCGCGCGGACGCGCGGAGACACGGGACAGGCGTCTGACCCGAGCAGCCGGCGCGGCCCCCGCTGCACGGGCCTCCCGTCGTGGCTCCACCGGAGAGAGGGGGCCGGCCGGCCCAGCGCCGGGCACCTCATCGTGACCCCGCGACCCACGGACACACGCAGGGCGCCGTGGGAGGCCGCGCCCGGGAACGACGGAGGAACTGCGGGGGGGCGACACGGAGGCACGCGGCCGGTATTGAGATGACGTAGAGTTTGTCCGGCGAATGTTGGCGCCGGCTAACCGCATGGCTGCCTCCCCCCTCCCCCCCCTTCCCCCGGGTTACGAACGGAACTCGTTCGTAACCCGGGGACTGTCTGTGTACGATGCCTCAGACGCGGGAGGCGAAAACATGACGTCGCCGTGACGTTGCCGTGACGTTGCCGTGACGATGCCCGGTGGCTCACCGAGCACGCGCACGCGGGCACGGAGCGACGTGACCGAGCGCCGCGCCAGCGCGTTCACCGCGCGGCAGAAGTAGACGCCCGCGTCCGATTCGCCGACACTGCATGCGAATTGACAAATATAAATACAAACATGCGAATTGACAAATATAAATACAAATTAAATACAAATATAAAAATAACAAATTAGATCGGTGGTTCCAAAACTTTCTCGGTTCACGGCGCGCTTAGTGCATCGAAAAAAATTCCACGGCGCCCAAAGTCAGAAAATATAATACGGCATATATCGAACATTTGGAATATCCCGCTGCGGCGCCCCTGTGAGTTAGCTGCGGCGCACACTTTGGGAACCACCACGGGCTAAATTACCCCCCGGTGTCTTGTGATGGACTGGCGTCCGATCCTGGGTATAGCGATTTCTGACAATGATTGAACCACTGATTATTAACCAAACATGCCTCCCCCCCCCATGTTGCCGGGTCGCCCGTGTCACCGCGTGGTGCCCCACCTGGGAATGAAGAGGTCCCCTCCACTTGCCGCGGGGAGCCGGGCGCCGTCACGGAACCAGTCGACCCGGGCCGGGGGCCGGCTGCGGGGTGGGCGGCAGCGCAGCGCCAGCGCGGAGCCGAGCCGCACCACCGCGTCCTGGGGGTGACGCTCAAAGTGCCAGCCCATGGCTGTCGCAAGTGAGTGGGTCAATACGAGGGGTGTTCGCGAGCCAGTCAACAGGTGTGTTTAGGATGAATTGTGGGTGAGTTGTGGCTGCGTATGCGTGTGCGCGTGAGGTCGGTAAACAGTGTGGGTGAGTGTGGGCGAGTGTGGGCGAATCCTGTCACCGGCGGTGAGCAGGTGAGCGGGCGCTGAGGAGGCATTGCCCGCACGGTTGGTCGCCTCGCACACGTAGGAGCCCAAGTCCTCCCCGCGTAGGCTTCTGGACGAGATGTTGACGCGACATCAGATTGAGCAAATCATCCATCCTATCTGTCCGTTGTCAGAAACCGCTTAATCAATCAATAATAATAATTTTAAATTTATAACGCGCACGTTTTTTAAGTTGTGGGAGGAAACCGCAGAACCCGGAGGAAACCCACGCAGAACAGGGGGGGAGGGAACACAAACTCCACGCAGAAAGGCGCCCGAGGCAGGAATCATAATGCGATACTAATGTTCTTATACAGCGTATATCGTAAAGTGAGGGACCGATGTGTTTCTGAACCGGAACCGGGCCACGAGCCGTGTGTCGTGCACCCTTGACCAAAAACAAGAGACCGTTTCTGAATCGAAATATTATTTCGCGAGGGCCCACGTGGCCGCATTGGCCGCTCCGGTAATGGCGGCGAGCCTTTGTTGTGTCAATGCAGGAGTCCCGTAAAGAGCTTGCAAGCTCACTGGGTATGTTCCTGCTGTAATAATCAACATATATCTATCTATCTATCCGGCAGGGCGGCACAGTGGTGTAGTGGGTAGCGCTGCCGCCTCACAGCAAGAAGGTTCCGGGTTCGAATCTCGGCTCGGGGGCCTTTCTGTGTTGGAGTTTGCATGTTCTCCCCGTGTCTGCGTGGGTTTTCGCCGGGCAACTCCGGTTTCCTCCCACAGTCCAAAGACATGCTGCCAGGTTACTTGGCCTACTGAGTAAAATTGCCCCGGGTGCCCTGCAATGGACTAGGCGTCCCATCCTCGGTGTTCTCCTGCCTTGCGCCCTGTGTCTGCCGGGGTGGGCTCCGGGGCTCGCCGCGACCCCGTACAGGACTAAGCGGTTTCTGAAAATGGATGGATGGAGGTTTGCGAGGTGGTGGAGCGAGCGCGCGTCACCGGAAGTGCAGCCTCGCGCCGTTCTCCTCCACGGCGACGCGCGTCGTGTTGGCGACGAGGGCCCGTGGGCCCGCGCCCGGCTCGCGGGCCACGCGGAGCCACGCGACGCTGGGCCGCGGAGACCCCGCGACCTCGCAGCTCAGCGAGCACTCGAGGCCGAGGCCGACGGTCTGGTTCGTCGGCCCGGCGACGATGACGGGAGGCGACGGGCGGCCTGCGCGCGCGCGCGAGGGGGTGGTCACGCCGCGTCGTCGAGCTAACAAATTCAATTCAATTTCAACTTCTTTGTCAAGTCTGCCATGTGTACAGGACAATATAGAGGATCGAAATGCCGTTTCTCTCAGACCCCGGTGTTGGCATATGCATGGACTGGAACGCGACAACAAGGGTTTAAAAACGCTAGGATAAAAAAACACCAAAATGCTAACAATTGTTAGCCTTGAGACGGGACAGACCCAGGTTGCCATTTGGCTGCCTGACTGAGATGACTGGCTGGGGCACCATTTCTGACTTTTAGCCACACACACGTCCCACAGTCTAAAGACATGCTGCTGCATAGGTTAATTGGCCTCCGGGACTAAATTGCCGCCGGTGTGCCCTGTTATGGACTGGCGGTACAGCCTTAACATAGCCCTGCCTTGCGCCCTGTGTCTGCCGGGGATAGGCTGCGGCTCACCGCGACCCTGTACAGGATTAAGCGGGTTTCTGACCACGGGATGAGACGAGCCGCACACGCTGCAGTGCCCGGGTTCGACTCTCGGGCCAGCGCGGCCGCGCCGTGTACTCAGCAGGTACACGGCGCTATTCACAGCGGCGCTTTTGTGTGCCTGCGTGTGGAGTGGATGCAGATGAATGGGGGGGCTGGGACCCGGCGTTCATTCATTCACCGCGAGCCTTTGTTGATGCTCCTGTGGAGTGCCTGTGTGCGGGGTGCGTGTGTGGGGGGGTGCGTGTGGGTGGCTGGGGGTGTGTGGGCGTACGGTAGCGGTGGAGAGCGGTGGCCCAGTGGGCTACAAATCTGGCAATGACCCGAGTTCGAATCCCGCTCACGGCCACCAACACCGGTGACGATTTTCCCAACCGGTCCTGGGCCTCCGCTAGGTCGACTCAGCCTGCAATGAGTACCTCAAATGAGTACCTAGTGCGGTGTATAAACATCGCCAGGTGACCAGACACCAATTAGTTTAACGACTCAATATCCTTGCTACGTGTGGAGACGTCTCAGTGCATTGTTTTCAGACTCCAAACACAGATTCTTCTCACCGGCTCGGCTCAGGCCCACCAGGAGCCACAGCGAGGCCATCACGCGCGTGGGGGCCATGGCGGGATGTGGCCTCTTCCACCATCACCACCATCATCACCATCACGCCGCCACCGGCGTTGAACACAATAATCATCACACGCGCGCGCGGAAAAACCCGCGGTTAGAAATCGGAAATTGTGAGAATTTTTGCTCGGAAGAGACGCTCTTTCGAGTTGTCCCTCCGTTTTGTCCCACCTTGGAGGCATCGGCGGGCTCCTGCCAGAGGAGGAATGCCTGATACGGCCATCCCAGAAAGAGCAGCCACTTAAGAGTAATTGTTATACATCGAGCTGAGAGACGCTTACTATACGTAAAATTATTATTATTACACTCACTCGCTCACCACTGGCAGACAGCTGCGTCCGACAGACAACTGCTCTTCACAGCTGCTGTCTCGGGATAGCCGTGTCATAGAGCGTCCCTTCTCTCAGTGAGTGACACGACCGTCCCGAAAGCACATCTGCGGAGAGCAATTCCCCCACAGGGATCCGTGTCGAACCTACACAGGCTCAGCTCTGCGTCTCTGGGGTGGTTGCCCGAGGGGTTACCTGTGGCACGGAGCAGGCCGGCGAGCGTCTCGCGTCCTGCAGAAACAAGAGCTCCGCTCACAGAGAACGCGGAGGGAGAGTGGCGCACACAACCAGGCGTGGATTCGGGACGACGTGAGGGATACGGAGGAGGAAGGAGGCGGGTGGGAGGCAGTTGAGTTGAATGGGGAGCGGTGGCGCAGCGGTTAGCGCACTGGGATACGGACCAGGCGACCGGAGTTTGACATCAGCTCACGAGCAATAAAAGTGTCGGCGATAATAGTTTAATGTTTGAACGGGTACGGATTGATGGATGTTTGTTATTACGGCAGAGAATAAGCCCGGGGTGAGCGTGCATGCTCTGGAAGCGGGATTTCCTGTGACACAACGCTGGATCCTGTCTCTAACAGTGGCTCCTAACTCTAACAGATAGATATAATAATAGCATTTTATAGATTTGTGTTATTATCTTGCAAGCACTGGAAGCGATACAACAAACGGACGAACTAACCAAGAGAATATTAAAAGGACATCCTTTTAGGTCGGCTGACCCTCAAATGACTATCTGGTGCGGTGTGGAAACAGCACGGGCGTGGGGTTAGAGAGAGGGAGAGACAAAGGCGGCCGGGCATGGTATTGGTTCCGCACCGCCTCCGTGCACCTTTCCGTTCTCTCCACTGGCTGCTCGACAGCAACACTTGCCCCAACAGTCCGCTCAAGCCTATCCCGGCAGACACAGGGCGCAAGGTAGGGCTGTACCCAGCTTGGGACGCCAGTCCATCTTAGGGCAGCGGTGGCGATTTAGTCAGCAGGCAATCGTTACCAGGCACCGGTTACCTGGCAACTTTTACAACCATTACCTGGCAACGATTACCTGGCAACCGTTAATTGGCAACCATTACCTAGCAACGGCCGGGTGTCGAACAGTCCCCCATTCCCAAGGGGTGCGGCGCGTCAGGACCAGTCCGCGCGAGTTCCCGGCGGCCATGTTAGGTGGGGGAAGCCAGGCAACAATTGCTTCCACGCTTGCTTTGCCAAGAGTGTCGGTAAAAAAAACGTCAGCAGTCCATTGGCCAGCGATGCAATAGTGTCGCGGCTTGGGTGTCCCTTAGTAAGATGGCCGTGTGGGCGCGTTGCGTGTGGTTTAGGGCGAGGCTCAACACGGTATCAATTGCTACGGTGGCTCTCCGCCTTAAGAGCTTTTGCTCATAATTGACGAGGCAGATAAACTGGTGGTTGTGTTATCGTAGTTTGTTGCGTCTCGCCCTTTTGTCATCGTTTAATCGTGACTCGTATCGCCGAGCCACCCACTGAGACGACCTCGGGCCTACACGTCACCGCGGAGCCTACCGCTTTTCCTAGCGGCTTCCGGCCTGGGGCAACGCGACTCCCCCCGGCGAGATCCGAGCTTCGAGGTACCCTCGGGATTTCGTCAACGGGATCGATTTGGCCCCTGCGGTCTGAATTTCCCCCGGTGCCCCGTGATGGACTGGCGTCCCATCACGGGTATAACACTGCCTTGCGCCCTGTGTCCGCTGGGATAGGCTCCGGTTCACCGCGACCCTGTACAGGATCTTCTTCGAAGCACCATGGTCAGCTTCTGGACATCGTTGTCTTTCAGCTCGGCTTCGAAGTGTTTGGTAGAATTCGCAGGCAACACCA
>JAZEWU010000031.1:6864015-6875015 GCA_036362915.1 Geotria australis | reverse complement strand
TCCAGTTTGGAAGCAGCCACACATACGTGTGGCAAAAACATGCAAAATAATGAATACGTGTGGCTGCTTGCAAACTGGAACCTTTGCAAAAAGGTGTCCATTTGGTGTTTTAAGATCTTAACACGTCTCTCATTGCCAGAAATGACGAAACCTTATATATATATTCTACATTATTTGTTTACTGGCAAAAAAGGTGCCCATATGCGAATTGCTGACAATAAAATTGCTGACGAGATGCCACAGAGGCTGAAACTGAGAGACGGAGTGGTGTGCCTGGACACTGATGGGCGCCAAGACATGCAGAGAGACACGGACAACACAGAGAGGGACAGAGAAAGATGCGAGCGGATGCTGAGAGACGGAGAGAGACTGACGGACGGGGGGACACTTGAGAGATAGATGTTTATTATTACGGCAGAAAAATACCCAGTGACCTTGCAAGCTCTTTACGGGACTCCTGCGACACAACAAATGGAGGGACACTGAGAGACACGAACGTTTGCAAACTGTGTGGTTCCATCTGATTCACTTCTGTAGCTGCGCACCGATATAATCCGCTTAAGTTTAGCCTAGTCCTGACTGTAATCGGTGTTGCGTCGTCCTTGTTTCAGCACATAATCATCATCTCGTGCGGTGTGTAAACATTGCCACTAGGGAGACAATTGCGGCCGGGGCGTGGTGCTGGTCACCCACCTCCTCGTGTGCCATGTCGACTGTCATCGCTGCTACTCGCTAAGAGCACTTGACCCTGCAGTCTGTTAAGGCTATCCGGGGGGGATCTTTGTCTCTCATCCATCCATTTTCTAAACCGCTTGTCCTGGTGAGGGTCGCGGTGACAGCAGTCCAAGGGGAGTGGACCAGATATCCCTTTCCTCAGCAACAGATTCCAGCTCTTCCTGGGGGGATTCCCAGCCGTTCCCAGGCAAGCCGAAGGATATAATCCCTCCAACGTGTCCTGGGTCGGCCTCTATGTCTCCGCCCAGTGGGCCGCGCCTGGAATACCTCCCGCGGGAGCCTTCCGGGGGCATCCTTACCAGATGCCCGAACCATCTTTGTCTGTATTAAGCATGAACACGGTCACTGATATAAAACCGTATTTTCAACGGCCGTGACAATAAACACCAAGTATTAATAATGAAACATGAACACGCCTCGCACTGTACAAATCGCGCCGCAAACGGCTGCTCTCCCCCCCGAATCCCCTCCGCGTCTCCGCACAGGATCGCGTTCGGGTAATCCGCGCCGGCCTCCGACCGCTGATCCCCCACCCCGCCGCCACCGCCGCCATCTGCCGCGGCCAGCCGACTGCCGGGTCCGGTCGCCTACGTGCGTTCGTCGCCGCGCCGATCCGCTCGAGCAGGGACGCCGAGGGACGCCGACCCGGTGAGTGGAGCTGTACGGGGCGAGACGGGGCGTGCTGGCGGAATGACCGTAACCTGGCCGTCACCTCAGCAGCTATCTCTGCGACACCCGTGTCTTCGTTGCCGTTCTCCTCGTACGAGCCTCCGGTCTCGCGAACCCGGCTCGGACCGCCTCGGCTTCCCGCGACGCGCGGATGCCGTTACCGCCGCAGACAGACCACCCAGCTGACCCCCTTCCTCCCGTTGCGTCGCTGTCTCCCAGCGCCATGGCGACCCTGGACGACAAGCTGCTGGGGGAGAAGATGCACTACTACTGCAGCAGCAGCAGCGAGAGCGACGGGGAGGAGGACGGAGCCGGGCCGCAAGGCGCGCCCCAGGGCGTGGGCCCTCCCGCTCCGCCGCAGGGAACCGCCAGCAACACCGGTGAGCGAGCGCGCGCGCGTGTGTGTTTGGCCGGATAGCGGAGGGGGATAAACGGGCGCGGCACGGGCTAGAAAAGAGATGGACCGATGCGGCACAGGAGGATCTGGAGCTGGGTGGACTTGCTGAAAACCGGTACCGGCGGTGTCAAGATCGACCTCTGTAGAGGAGGTTCGTGAAGGACGCTACCGGGCAGTCGGAGGCGGTCGCCCTCCGGCAACAACGGGGGGCAGAAGGTCGACGCTCGCAACGGCGAGCCGAGCGCCGAGCGGCCAAAGTGCAGCTAGTTGGCACGGCAGAGAGCTCAGGTGGTTCATCTGCCGGTCATCTCGGTCAGGCAGCCCGCGACACCTGGGTCTGTCCCGTGACCGCCTGTCAGCGACCCTTCGACACTTCAGGTGTTCTCAAAGTGCCACGCGTTATAAATTCAAAAAACAGTATTATTTATTACTATTTATTAACCACCGAGCCACCGCTCCCCGCACACCACACCGCGCTCGCGACACAGGCCCCAAGGGCGTGCTGGCCGACTGGCGCCGCTACAAGCAGCTGGAGGCGGAGGGTCGCGAGGAGGCTCGGCGCGACCGAGAGCGGCTGCAGCGCCGCTTCGCCTTCGCCTGCCAGCCCTACGGCGACGAGCAGCGGGAGGAGCGCGACATCCGCGACGGCATCGCCAACAAGGTGCGAGGCGGCGCGACACGGGTCCGACGCCGGAACCCGTGACGGATGCTGGGGGGTGGCGCCGCGTGTTTTTAACAACGGGACGGAAATTGTTTTCGTACGCGATTTAGTTGCACGCGGAGGCGCAACTAGATCGGGTGTGTTTCGAGCGACGTTTGGTTTGCGCGTCCCACGAGCAATCATCGGCATCCTTCACTTTTTTTTCCCTTTTTAATACATAAGCTCGTACGTTACCGCACACAATTGTTCCGCACCGAGTTTTGAGAGAGAGCGCGAGAGGCGCCATCAAAAGAAACGCGCTTTCACCGACTCGCAACAAACCGATTTTACATATATAGATTATTTCCTTTCGCCAGCTGACGCTCAAGGATGCCGGCGACGAGGAGGAGGAGGAGGAGATGGACGCCGACGACGCGGCCTTCATGAGCGAGTACCGCGAGCGGCGCATGGCGGAGCTGCGCCGGCGCCTCTCGTCGGGCCCCCGCTACGGCTCGGTGGCCGAGCTGGCCGGCGGCGAGGCCCTGCTGCGCGCCGTCGACGAGTCCCCGCCGCGCACGCCCGTCCTGGTGCACGTCTACGACGGCGCGCTGCCGGCCTGCGCCGCGCTGGACGGCTGCCTGCGCCGCCTCGCGCCTCGCTTCCCCTCGGCTCGGGTGTGCCGCGTGCGGGCCGCCGCCGTGTCGGGCCTGAGCGCCGCGTTCGCCAGCCGCGCCCTGCCGGCGCTGCTGGTGTACCGCGGCGGCGAGCTGGTGGGCAACTTCGTGCGGCTGTCCGACCAGCTGGGCGACGACTTCTTCGCCGACGACCTGGAGAGCTTCCTGGCCGAGCACGGCCTGCTGCCAGAGCGGGAGGAGGGCGCGGGCGCAGGCGGGGAGGGAGCCGGCGCGTGCCGGCGCGGCGGCTCGGGGGCCGCCGTCGCAAGCGATGAGAGCGACCTGGATATAGACTAGTAGGCGCGGGCGCGGTGCCGGCCAGGGGGATGCGAGAGCCGTCTTGTGTACCGGGCTGCCCGTCGCGATGGCGCCTGCGGTGCGTCGCTGGTACGCACCGTGTGTAACTGTGTCCTCCCCCCCGTGTGTCTGCCGCCCCCTCGTGTGTCCTCCCCGTGGCCCTCTCCCCCCGCTCCACCGGGCGCCACCACCGCCACCGCCGCTCACGATCATCCAGGGGAAAAGAGTTAAGAGTCGTGACGGGCGAGGTCGGGGGTCGGCGGACTGTGGGGGCGGGCGCGTCGTGTTTAATATTGTAACCGTTCCGCCAATCGCCGATTCGTGTCGCGAGCGCGTTTGTACCAATCCGATACGGCAATGAGAAATAATAATAATAATAATACACGTGCATGTTGGGAGTACCGTTGTGCGGCGCAGTTTGTTTCGGTCGCGCGGCGAGTCGCCGCCGAGCTTCGGCACGGAGCCGACAGCTCACGGGCCGGGCGCGAACCGGTACTTTGGTTTCGTAAGGCTGCCGCTACTACAAGCGCGCGCGCGCTCTCGCACGCAAGCCGTTTGCGAGTTGTTCAAAATTCCCTTCCTTCTCTGATCTCTACACTATATACTACGTACACTATACACTAAATAATAATAATAATAATAGCATTTTATATAGCGCCTTTCACCCGAGGGTCACAAAGCGCTGCACATGGGCTGCGAAGAGAACGGCATGTCAACAACGAAAGAAAAAAACAACCAATAAAGACCAAAACTACAAAAAATAAATGATTAAGGCTGCTTCGAATACACCGAAAGATCGTGAAACTGGCAATCTTAAGAGCGGCAAAAATCTGCCACACTACAGTGACTACACTATACACTACGTTATGCACAACACTACTACATACAATATATACTGCACTATACAATACACACGCTACACTACATGCTACGTACACAACATCCAACATAAGACGAAAACCCAAACTAAGGGCATCGCGAGGGGCTGGGTGTCGAACTGGTGCGGGCACAGCTCCGAGGCCGCGTTCACAGCCAGACCACGAGCAACCAGCAAAGCAGGGGGAGGAAGCCGCTGTGTTGGCATTGAGCAGCCAGGCCCGGGCCTGCTGAGCCTGCGTTGCCATGGCCGCGGGTCTGATGGTGGTGGTGGTGGTCGTCACAGCCGGACAGCGCGTGACCTACACACACACAGGCGGGTCACAGCCGCGGGTGTTGTGACACCCGCACTTTCACAGAAACACGATACCATCCCCCCCCACTTTTTCCTGAGGTCGTCTCATATCTATGGGTAGTCTGACGAAACGAAACTGAGTTCCCAACACGTGGAAACCTATCGGTGAAGATATATTAATGGAACGGCCATCCGACCAATCACAGCCATTTGACCGACCCACTAGGCCAGCAGGGTGGGAAGAGTAAACAGTCGAAGTACGGTACGTGCGGGGGGCCGAAGGCGGGGGTTGCCGTGCTCGTGTCCCACCCCCTAGAACCCTCCACACTTTTTAAATCGCTGCTTCACCCCTACACACACGGACAAAGGTCCCCCGTATAGCCTTGGAGACCATTGGGGCAAGTGCTCGTTTCAGGCGGTGAACACACTTGACCACGAACGGTGCCGATGTTGCCCGCTCACGTTGGGGGTCAATGTAGAAGCGTTCACGTCGCGATCTGTCAGGTAACACTTGGTATTGCCTGCGAATTCTACCAAACACTTCGAAGCCGAGCTGAAAAACAACGATGTCCAGAGGCTGAGCATCGTGCTTCGAAGAATCGAAAAGAATTACAGCAGAAAAATAACGTGTGAGCTTGCACGCTCTGGAAGCGGGATTCCTCCGATACGACACCGGCTGTAACACTTAGTGTTAGGGCGAGGAGCCAGTGTTAGGGACGTGAACCAGTGTTAAGAGACAGAAACCAGCGTTCGAGTCAGCAGTAGAGACAGGAGCCAGTGTTAGGTCCGTGGGCATCACAAATGATCCGAGATTCCGTCTTCACCCAGCAGGAGGCAGCACCTTCCCACCTCGCGCTGCCCAATGAGAGTCACGTATATCGTCAGGACAAAGATAAAGATTCCCCGTATAGCCTTAAGCTGTAGGGTCAAGTGCCGCAAGCGAGTAGCACCTATGAAGGTCGACACGGCACACGAGGAGGTGGGTGACCAGCACCACGCCCGACCGCCTTTATCTCTCATCTATAACACTGTGACTCCCATCTCTTACACCACTGTGACTTCCATCTCTAACACTGTGACTCCCATATCCAACACTGTGACTTCCATCTCCAACACTGTGACTTCCATCTCTAACACCGTGACTCCCATTTCTAACAATGTGACTCCCATCTCAACGGTGCCTTCCAGCTTGCATACGACTCCCGTGTCTACCACTGTGACTCCCATCCCGAACACCAGCTCCCATCTCTAACGCCGTGGCTCCCATCTCAAAGACTGACTCCCCATCTCTAACCCTTCCGTGCCAGACACATGTTCAAAAAAACCATCCGCACAGCTCAACGCTGGGGGTCAAGGTAGAAGCGTTCACGTCGCGATCCCTGTCGGGTAAATTACTTGGTATTGCCTGCGAATTCTACCAAACACTTCGACGCCGAGCTGAAAGACAACGATGTCCAGAAGCTGACCAATCGTGCTTCGAAGAATCGCAAAGAAGAAGAAGCTCAACGTTTCCTTCCAGCTCAAGTCAAAACCGCCCCAACAATCGGCACATGGTGGTGATGGTGGTTGATGGTGGTGGTTGTGCATTCACCGGTACACATGAACACGGCCGGTACACAGCGGGGTGGGTGGGTAGGCGGTGGGTCGCCAGTCTTACCAGCGCCGTGCTCTGGTCTCCGCGCGTCACCTCGGAGCGCCACCAGCGCCTGGGTGAGGTTCTCAACCCGCGCCTTCAGGGCGGCGTTCTCCTCTCGCAGCGAGCCCAGCGCGTCGTGAAGCTGGAAGGCTGCCGCCCCGGGCGTCCCGGGCAGCAGCAAGGGCAGCATCAGGGGCAGCAGCAAGGGCAGCAGGAGTGGCAACCGGGCGGGAGGCGAGCGACGGGCGCCACATGCCCGGGCGTGCCCCGGTGTGTTGCGGGTAACAGACATCACGCTGGCTCCCATTGCTTGTTGTTCTTGCTGCTGGGATGGTTTGGATGGTTGTGATGGATGAGAGCGGTAGCAGGAGATGACACGGCACCACCGGGCACGTCACTTATTGAGCGGGTGGTGGTGGTGGCTGGTGGTGGTGGGAGTGGGCTGTGCCGGTGGGGGGTTGAGTGGGTGTTGGGTTGGTGGGGTGGGCTGGCATGCCCGGCCACCGTATGCAAAAGCAACTTTTGTTTGGTCGGACAGAGGGGGCGAAACGGGCACAGCACGGGCTGGAGAAGAGATAGACTGATGTGGTGCGGAAGAGATGCACAGCTGTATCCTGCCTGCCCAGCCACCACATACGTGAGCAGGTGAGTGGTTGAGTAGGTGAGTGGTTGAGTGGTTGAGTAGGTGAGTGGGTGAGTGTTAAAGCTACACGGCAGAGTTAGTTACTCAGCACGGATTTCCCGCTTTGACAAACGGGAGCCCTGCCTGCGTTTATTTAAGCGAATGCGCAAATTCATCTCGCGTGACAAGTAAACAAGTGTTTTGTCTTCCGTGCGCCCCATCCCATCCCGTCCGCCGTTAGTAAACAAAGCCGGGCGTCGCGACACGAGCCGAGCTGCCGAACCAACGTCTCGTCCGCGTTCAAACTTTTACAAAAATAAGCACCAGCGGGCGGGATGGGGGGAAGGTTAGAGAATCGAAGCGGCAGAAAAGCGACTTCGGAAGAATCCCCGGCGGGTGCCTCCAGACGTGGGAGGCGAAACGTCGCGAGGGAGACAGGGAGACAGAGCGAGAGAGGGGGGGGAGAAGCGCTCAGTAACGCGGCTGTCCCGAAAAGAACAGCTCTGAAGAGCGACCGTCGCGAATCGAGCCACCCTGAAAAACCTACATCGGTACAGGGAAGTGTTTCCGTTTAGGTAACCCGTCGGCAGCGCGGCCTTATGCGATTCCATCTTAGCGGCAGCGGTTTCAAAAGCGCAAGAAAAACTCCGGAGCGGTTTCAGACATGCGACGGTGCCACCCAGGGCGGGACGGGCAATATTTCCCCCCGTTTGGCGCAAAATCGCGGGGAAGTGTGCCCCCCCCAACTCGCTAGCGGCAACTAATAATAATTGTAGTAATTACTGTTTGGATCATGGGTGTAGCCCTGCCTTGCGCCCTGTGTCTTCCGGGATAGGCTGCGGCTCACCGCGACCCTGTCCAGGATTAAGCGGTTTCTGACAACGAGGTGAGATGAATTGCTATTTGTAACACGTGGCACGTATCGGTTAAATTTCGAAGGTGGGAGAGCGAGAGAAGGAAGGCTGCCACGTGGTTAGCCGGCGCCAAAATTACGCAACACACTGCCGCCCTAACTCGAAGGCTTTCATGACCAATGTTTATTCATAGTGAGGTTCCGTTTATGAGTTTAGGTCATGTGAAAAGGTGTGTAAATCACAGCAAGCTTGCTGTAATGCCAGCGAAACATCGGTGCCATCATTTGAGGTAAGTGATGTATGTGCCCACTCGTTTGCTCCGGCATACCGACGGGTGCACTTCACTTACGCACCTTTTCACATGACCTAAACTCATAAGCAGAATCTCACTACGCTGCCGCCCTGTATATTTTGACGTTGCCGCCCAATTAACGAACGCGGCTTTTGTTCTGTTCTGGCCGCAGATGGAGTTTACCAGCCGCCCATCCCGCGGGCCTCCGCGGCGCGGGGAGAGGCCCGCATTCCCCTCCGCGTCCCGCCGCCCGCCCACGCGGCGTGACCTTGTGACCTTGTTCCTCGTAACAGCTGCGGAGCGACCGGAACGATCGGGCTGCGGGGTGAGTGTGGGAGGGGGGTTTAATCCCCCGCTCGCCGAGTGGCCATGACGGTGGAGGACAGGGGGCTGGCTGGCAGGGGCGTGGGGGGTTGATCGAGCGGAGGAGGCGATGCGGAAACAGACCGTCGCTCCATCTGGGTCATCATCGCAGGGCGCCGCGTCGTCACCGTGTCGTCGCCACCCCTGCTACCATTAACGGTGCCGTGACCTAAATAAATAGTCCCGGCCGGAAGGCTGCTGGGGAGGGGTGGGGGCTAACGGGTCACCCCTCACAGTGAAACCCTCAATGTAACGGGCATCTGTTCAACCGACTTTGGAAGCCACAGACGCCGTCTCTAACGCGGGCCTCCTGTCTCGAACGCGGGCTCACGTCTCTAACACTGGCTCCTGTCTCTAACACTCGCTCCTCTGTCTAACACTGGCTCCTGTTTCTAACACTGGCTGCCGTACCTAACGCTGGCTCACGTCCGTAACGCCGGCTCCCGTCTCTAACGCCGGCCCCCCGTTTCTCACGGCGGCTCCCGTCTCGAACGAGCTGTCTGCTACTTCCGAGACAGCGCTCTGTATTGTAAATAATGTAAATATGAATTTATTTATGTTAGTGTTAGATACATGTACGACCATGTTTAATTGTGTTCATATGTCCAGATTGAATGGACTTTCCCAGGTTGAAATCCCGGCTCGGGTGCCTTTCCGTGCGGAGTTTGCATGCGGAGTTTGCATGTTCTCTCGCGGCCCGTGTCCGCGTGGGCTTTCGTCGGGCACTCCGGTTTCCCCCTGACAGTCCAAAGACATTCTGCTGCATAATTGACCTGCGGACTAAATCGGCCGTCTCACCTCGCGTCCTCCCTCCTCTCTCTGCCCGCTCCCGTTTTCGTAAAGCTCTCCCTCGCGTCGCTCCGCCCTTAGCGACCTACGTCTCCCGGGGTAACACGGCGGCTCGTCGCCAACGACGACCGCCGCGTTCCTCCGCAAACGCCCGCTCTCGAACGACGAGGCCCGCTTCAATCCCGACGTCAAAAAACTCTAAATCCCAGCACCGTGTTATTAAAAAAAAAAAAAATACCTCGCGGCGTTTTGTCGATGGCCTACCGGTACAAAGGGCCATGGCGGCCCACCGCCCGAGTCGACCGTGCCGCTCCGAGGCGGCAAAGCAAGCAACTCGTTCCATACGCCGCCCCGCGTCAAAACCGCGGCCGGGAAACTCGAAGCTGGCGTCGAGTCGGCGTCGCCGGCCGCTCACCACTGCGTGGCCTCCCACGGCGCGCGTCGAGGCATCGTGCCGGGCCCGGCGTCGGCGTCGGCGCCCGCGGGCCCCGCGCCGGCCAGGGCGTCGTGCATGTCGTCGAGGGCCGCCTCGACCGCGAGCGCCAGCGCGGAGGCGTGCGTGTGGCTGCAGCTGTGCAGCGCGGTGACGCTGAGCGCCACGCTGGCGGGCAGCGGGTTGTAGCACACGCCGTATCCGTCGGGCACCACCGGGCCCTGGCACATCACCGCCTCCATGTGCGCGGGCACCTGCGGCCCGGGTGGGGTAAGGGCGGGCGGCACGGGGAGAACGTGGGGAGAGGCGGGGAGACGTGGGGGAGAGATGTGGGGAGAGAGGTGGGGAGTTATGGGGAGAGACGGGTAGACGCGGGGAAGATGTGGAGAGAAACGCGAAGGGTCGCAGGGAGTTGTGGGAAGAGGCGGGGAGATGCGGGGAGAGACGGGGGGAGACGCGGGGGAGACACGGAGGGAATCACCGGGGCCGGTCCCGGTGAGCGGCTAGCGGCGCACCTGCTTGGTGAAGAGGCGGAAGTGCGTGGCGATGGCGTAGGAGGTGTCCATGAAGATGTGCGGGATGCTGTGGCCGTCCTCGATGGCCTGCAGCTTGAGGCCCAGCAGGTGAGCGTCGATAGCCTGGCCCGTCACGGCCTGGCAAGCACACGGCGGCCGTGACGCGAGTTGTGTGTGTGTGTGGCCTCAAAGCGTGTGGCCTTACGTGCAAGGATGCCGCCCTTTTGTTATAATAAAGAATACAAATTAATAAAAATACAGGTGATATTTAAAAAAATACAAGGTTTGATGGTTGCTCTTCAGAGCTGTTCTTTCGGCATAGCCGTGTCACTGAGCGCTCTCCATCTCTCTACAGTCTATACACACAGCCTGTAAGTCTCTACACAACAGTCTATAATCTACACGTATCGTCTATGGCCGTGTCACTGAGCGATGTCCATCTCTCCCTCGCGACGTTTCGCCTCCCGCGTTGGAGGCGTCATCAGGCGTCGGCCCAGCAATGCGCCCGGCCGCCTTTGTCTCCCGGTGCAGCTGTACCGGTGTCATGAGCGGTGAGGTGTGCCGGTCCCGCGTGCGGTGCCGCGTGCGGTGTGCGGTGCGCGGGCGCCGTGCCCCCCACCTGCTCCGTGTACTCCATGTGGGCGCGGATCGCCGCCCGCAGCAGCGCCAGCTTCTCGGCGTCCTGGCGGGGGAATCGCGCGAATTTACAAAAATAGATAACAAATATTTAAAACAACAAATAACAAATTACACGCAGCATTTAAACATTCTTGACCAAATAAATAAAAATACAGTTAAACATTGAGGGCGGTGGTGAAGGTGGTGATCAGGGGTGGTAACGATCATGGCAATGTTGCAAACGCTGATGGTGACGATGATCATGATAGTGTTATTGATGGTCATAGTGAGGTTC
>JAZEWU010000031.1:6831734-6841813 GCA_036362915.1 Geotria australis | reverse complement strand
CCCGGTTGCCTTGAGGTATTGTAACTTGTTTACCCTTCCCGGCTGGGCAACTTTTCAAAAAGAGCTACGTAGCTCAACAGTTCCTTCCTGCTTGAATACAAATTGACTCGGGTGTATATAACCCAGTGGTCTTGTCAGCCAATGACACGATGTATGTACTAAATATTTTAAAACATTTGGTCTGTTGTGGACTATCAGAATGGTAATTATGTTACCCACGCCTAGGAGACGTTTACATTATAATGGAGTGGGCGTAGGTTGTTGTAGCATCAGTTATCCAGCGCAGAGGGGTAAGCAAGTTACAACATCTCAGGGCACCCGGGGGCAATTTTAGATAGATGTTTATTATTACAGCAGAAATTACCTCGTGAGCTTGAAAGCTCTGTAAGCGGTATTCCTGTGATACAACGTAATATTCTTCTTTGCGATTCTTCGAAGCACGATGGTCAGCTTCTGGACATCGTTGTCTTTCAGCTCGGCTTCGACATTGACATTGGTCATGAAAGCCTACGAGTTAATTCAACGTAATAACTGTATACTGTAATGGGTATGGCAGTTCAATGTCCAAGGTGTTTGTTATGATGTTATCGGCCAAGTATAACGAGTGGTTTATTAACGGGAGGAAATCAGAGAATCAGGTTGGAAGCCAACGTAGAACAGGGGGGAGAACACACACACTCCAACACAGAGAGGCGCCCGAGGTGGGAATTCAACCACCTACTCGGGTCGGACCTTCTTTCTGTGAAGAGGCACTAATGTTACCAACTGCGCCGCCTGAGAGAAAGGCCGTTCGTGGCTAGACCACAAAGACAAACATACCCACCCACCCCCCGTATAACCCTAACAGACTGTAGGGTGAAGTGCTTCTATCGAATAGCGCCTATAAAGACCGCCACGGCACACGCGACCGAGTGGCGTGAGCCAAGCACCGGACCACGCCCGCCCGGCCGCCTTTGTCTCCCCAGTGATGAGGTTCACAACACAAACCCGCCCCAAAAAAATGGTTGCTGATTTTTCGTTCTCTGTTGTTGTTGACGTGTCGTTCTCTCCGCGGCCTTGTGCAGCGCTTTGTGACCCTCGGGTGAAAGGCGCTCTATAAATGCTATTATTATTATTACGCTAGCTCCTCCATTTGGGGATAGCGGCAACAACAATAACCCGCTGTTCCCCTACCGAGTGTCGGTGACGTCACCGCGGCGCTTAGTGCCAGGCCCTGTGCACCCTTTGCGGCCACGTGGAGGAAATGGCACACACACACACGTGTGTGCGTGCACCGCGTGTTGGATTAGATTGCGTAGAGCGCTTAAGCTGCAGCGCGGTTCTCCCTTGGGAAGCGTGCGGTGGCCACGTGTGGCGTGCACGGCCAATGGGGTGAAGTGCCCCTTCACCACTAAGCGCCCGCAGTTGCCCTAAGCGCGCTATCATATCTTAACGCGTTGCGGGCGTGGGGCCATGCATGCATCCATTTTCAGAAACCGCTTAATCCCGTACAGGGTTGCGCGGTGAGCCGGAGCCTATCCCGGCAGACACAGGGAGCAAGGTAGGGTGTATACCGGTGGGTCGCGACCCATCAGTGGGCCGGGAGCGCCACTTAGTGGTCCGTGGAGAGCTAGACCCCGAGTTGGCCTTCAGGTGCAAAAGATTGAGAATCTCTGGTTTAGGGTAGTAGCGCTGCCGCTTCACAGCAAGTAGGACCCGGGTTCGAATCTCGGCTCGGGGGGACCTTTCTGTGTGGAGTTTGCACGTTCGCTCCCCGTGTCCGCGTGGGTTTTCGCCGCCGGGCACTCCAGTTTCCTGCGACAGTCCAAAGACAAGCTGCCAGGTTAATTGGACTACTGACTAAATTTACCCCTCGGTGTTCCCCAGCCTTGCGCCCTGTGTCTGCCGGGATAGGCTCCGGCTCACCGCGCGACCCGGTACGGGATTAAGCGGTTTCTGAAAATTGAATGGATGGATTGTACGGGCATTGTCAGTCCCACTGCTGTATCGCAGGAATCCACGCTTTCAGAGCTTGCAAGCTCGCGTGGTGTTTTTCCGCTCTAGTAATAACAGAATTTCACCCGAGGGTCACAAAGCGTCTAAACATCTATTGCAAGACGCTTGCACCGTGCCTATCGGTTATTGCACAAGTGTACGTGAAGCAACAGCTGTTAAATACTGTATGAACGTGTGCAGACAGTCGTTTTATATGGCAATAAAAAAAACACTCATTAATTGAATTAATTGGCCAATAACATCATAATATATAGGACGCAGTGTATGGCAATATGTTGGCACTGGATAACTGCCTGGCAGCATCCTCCACTTCTGCGGTTTCCTCGCTACGCCTCTGAGTCGTTCTCTCTCCGAATTAATACATTCTAAATTGAATATGTGCCACGCGTTATAAAAATAGCATCCATCTATCTCAGTCTAATTGTATTTGATGTCCGTTTTCTACGACTGGTTCTCAGTAGCTGCTCATTCGGGATAACCGTGTCGAGCGTTCTTCCTCGTGAAAAGAACGGGCCTGAAGAGCAGCCATCATGAATCGAGCCTTTTTAAACCTACATCTGTTCAATCATTGCACGTACTTGAAAAATCATCGCGCTTCGAAGAATCGCAAAGAAGATTTGAAAAATGTGTGCAATGCTATATATGTGTGTCTGTTTTTTTGTTGGTTGATTTACATTTTTTGGCTGTTTATTAATCTTGTATATATTCTAATTATTGTCAGCAATTCACATGTTTGTTGTGTCTCGGGAGGCCCGTAAAGAGCTTGCAAGCTCACTGGGTATTTTGTTCTGCAATGATCTTTTTCTTCTTTGCGATTCTTCGAAGCACGATGGTCAGCCCTCTGGACATCATTGTCTTTCAGCTCAGCCTCGAAGTGTTTGGTAGAATTCGCAGGCAATACCAAGTGTTACCTGACAGGGATCGCGACGTGAACGCTTCTACCTTGACCCCCTTTGCAATAATAATAGCGTTTTATATAGCGCCTTTCACCCGAGGGTCACAAAGCGCTGCACAAGGGCCGCGAAGAGAACGGCATGTCAAGAATGAAAGAAAAAAACAACCAATAAAAACCAAAGGAACACAAATTTAATGCTTCAGGCTGCTTAGAATATACCGAAAGGTCGTGAAACGTCTATCTGTCATCTCTCGTTGATACTCTAATATGTGTTGTTTTACGATCCACGTATATTCTATCGAGCAAACGTGCATGCTTTCGCTGTCTAAGTAAAGGTCACAGTGTGTGCCTCAAGGTGAGGCGTGAAACGAGTTTGCAAATTTGTATCGCTGGTCAGCGATTTTAAAATCGATTAGTTGGCACGCAATACAGTACCGCACACACGCCACCTGATAATCGTTGGTGCCAGATTGCGAGTCGTTCAGACACGCCACAGAAATATCCATCCATTTTTTTAAACCGCTTGGTCCTGGTGAGGGTCGCGGTGGCAGCAGTCCAAGGAGAGTGGACCAGACATCCCTTTCCTCAGCAACATATTCCAGCTCTTCCTGAGGGGGGGATTCCCATTCGTTCCCAGGCCAGCCGAAGGATATAATCCCTCCAGCGTGTCCTGGGTCGGCCTCTAGGTTTCCGCCCAGTGGGCCGCTCCTGGAAAGGCACCCGAGCACTGCCCCCTTCTCGTGTTTTTCACATGTAGGAAAGCTTTTATGCAGCCGTCGAAAGACAAAGTCTAATGACGTTCCTGCACCACGCAGGACGTCATTAGTTTTAAGTAATGAGAACGCATTACGTTATTTGATGAATTTTTAATCTCGTTTGATGGCCTATAAATCTTTACCGACAATGGCACATTTTAAAAGTAGGTAAATTGTAATGACGGTACACTGTTTGTCGTTATTGTTATACAGAAGCGCCTCGATTTTAATGGACTAACGTTGGGGGGGGGGAAGTGTGTCGGAAGTCTTGTTAATTCCTGATGTTTACACGACGATCTTATCTACAGAGCGATGACCGTATCTTGTGTCAACCTATGGTATTATGAACACTATTAAACAGAGTAATGCATGTATCCAATAGCCGCAAGACGGAAATAAAACCTGTTATTATTATTTCCAATGCAGACTGCTATCGTTGAATGGAGAGGTCCGTTAAATCGAGGTTTTAACTCTATTATACTTAACAGCATTATTAAGCACATTGCTCAGGTCTATTTTTTCTGGTATTTGTTTCGGTAGAAGGTCTCTAGTTCGAATCCCGGCTCGGGTGCCTTTCTGTGTGGAGTTTGCATGTTCTCCCCTTGTCCGCGTGGGTTTTCACCACCGGGCACTCCGGTTTCCTCCCAACGTCCAAAGACATGCTGCCAGGTTAATTGGCCTACCGAGTAAATTGCCTCAGGTGCCCTGCGATGGACTGGCGTCCCATCCTCGGTATACCCCTGCCTTGCGTCCTGTGTCTGCCGGTATAGGCTCCGGCTCACCGCGACCCTGTTACAGGAGTAAGCGGTTGTGCCAGGTCATTCCGTATCCCATTTCTGGTCTCAACCACATATCGGTGATTTTTTTTGTACTTCATCTCCAGGATTTGTACTCCTTCTTTCTTCTTTGCGATTCTTCGTAGCACGATGGCTAGCTTCTGGACATCGTCGTCTTTCAGCTTGGCTTCGAAGTGTTTGGTAGAATTCGCAGGCAATACCAAGTACTACCTGACAGGGATCGCGACGTGAACGCTTCTACCGACTGCTTGGATCATAGCACAGTGTTGTAAGCCTCTCGAATTCGATTCTTCGAAGCGTGATGGTTATGACAGTTTCCCATTGCAACAAGTTATTCTTTAGTTGGAGACAGCCCTTCAACATTTAGAGATATAATAGTCAGTGGCTGGCCTTAAAGGCAGACGGGCATTGGCCTCTCTTCTTGCTCCAAACTGAGGAGCTTCTGGCATCTGTTGAGCTTCTGGGCATCGTTGTCTTTCAGCTCCTCGGCTTCGAAGTGTTTGGTAGAATTTACAGGTTAATACCAAGTATTACTTGACAGGGATCGCGACGTGAACGCTCCTACCTTTAGCCCCTGTAAGCCTCTGATCTTCTCCGTAGCCCGCACGGATTGTTAGGGCAAGTACGGTCACTTACTTAACGCCAGCTCGGTATTTTGAGGTTAGGACCACGCCTGACTGACGTTCATTCGGCCAGTGTTGACGTTTTACACACCCATTATCAACCAGGGAATTTTTACACCGAGTTGAGAGAGTCCCACGAGCAAGTTCATCCATCCATTTTCTGAAACCGCTTAATCCCGGAACCCATCCCGGCAGACACAGGGCGCAAGGCAGGTATATACCCAGGATGGGACGCCAGTCCATCGCATGGCACCTGGGGCAATTTACTTAGTAGGCCAATTAACCTGGCAACATGTCTTTGGACGGTGGGAGGAAACCGGAGTGCCCGGCGGTGAAAACCCACACGGACACGGGGGGGAAACATGAATGTTTATTAATACGGCAGAAAATACCCAGTGAGCTCGCAAGCTCTTCGCGGTATTCCTACACCACAACAAACGCGCGAATGGACTAAAATAAAAATCACAAAAGTTGACACAACGAACCCACGAAAATATATGAAGCAAACGTTTACACACGACATTGCACAAGACGAAATTTGAAAACCCCTGCAACCACACCTCCGCTCTCGTACATAGATAGACACGCGGCACGTTAGAGCACTCGGTTTTTAATTTCGTCTCGATGGGGGGGAAAAAGGTGCGGCTATTTTCCACAGGCCCACATCGCCAGCCGTGGAAACGGCCCCCATAGTGACGACTCGTGGGGTCCCCGTCTTGATAATTGCGAGGCGGTGACGCAGGGGAGATGGGTTAGGGAACATGCCCCAGCTTAGGCCATTTCGCAATTCATAATCCAGCACTCGGGAGCTCGCGGCGTTTCTTGAATGTCAGTGGTAAAACCGGGGGTCAAGGTAGAAGCGTTCACGTTGCGATCCCTGTCAAGTAATTCTCGGTATTTAAGGTAGAAGCGTTCACGTCGCGATCCCTGTCAGGTAATACTTGGTATTGCCTGCGAATTCTACCAAACACTTCGAGGCCGAGCTGAAAGACAACGATGTCCAGAAGCTGACCATCGTGCTCCCTGTCAAGTAATTCTCGGTATTTACCTGCAAATGCTACCAAACACTTCGAAGCCGAGGAGCTGAAAGACAACGATGTCCAGAAGCTCAACAGATGCCAGAAAGAATCCCCCTCAGTCTGGAGCAAAAACAGAGGCCAATGCCTGCCGCCTTTAAGGCCATCCACTGACTATTATATCTCTAAATGTTGAAGGGCTGTCTGCAACTAAAGAAGAACTTGTTGCAATGGGAAACTGTCCTTTAACCATCACGCTTCGAAGAATCGAATAAATAGATAGTGGTAAAACCGGAAAAATATCAGTAGTTGTGTTGTAATGGGAGAAACCGGTTAGCTCTTGACTATTATACGGGATTAACAACAAAAACTGGGGCACGCTTGAATGTGGGTCGACGCATATCTCTCTCTGTGTGTGTGTGGTACCGATTCGTGAGAAATGTCTCGTTTGGGAAATTACGTTTTTTTTTCCCCTCGGGTTCACAGAATGTTTTTTGGCGCTTAAATTATATCTCCTTTTCTGAGAATTGCTTCCCCGTGGCAGTACTGTCGGGATGGCCGTGTTGAGCGCACCCACTCTCGGTTTCACGACGTTTCGCCACCCACGTTGAAGCCATCCTCAGGCGTTCTGTGCAAGAAGCTACATCAGTTCATCTCGTGTTCGGTTTTAAACCTAATCCATTCGATTCGATTCTTCGAAGCGCGATGGTTTTATGACAGTAGTTTCCCATTGCAACAAGTTATTCTTTAGTTGCAGACAGCCCTTCAACATTTAGAGATATAATAGTCATTGGCTGGCCTTAAAGGCGACGGGCATTGGCCTCTTTTCTTGCTCCAGACTGAGGGGCTTCTGGCATCTGTTGAGCTTCTGGACATCGTTGTCTTTCAGCTCGGCTTAGAAGTGTTTGGTAGAATTTGCAGGTAATACCGAGTATTACTTGACAGGGATCGCGACGTGAACGCTTCTATACCTTGATCCCCAACCTAATCCATTGGCAGGACCTCACTGGCCTCCCCCCTGTACAGTTAGTCAATGATTTATCATGATTTGATCGGTTAATTGAATTATTGTCCGTTTTGTCTTCTAAGTAATGTATTACTCTTTTCTGGACTTTCTGCGTTAGCAGTTGGTTCCATTTTGTGTACTGTCTGACCTTGTTTTATTTAGTCTTAATAATAATAATAGCATTTATAGAGCGTCTTTCACCCGAGGGTCACAAAGCGCTGCACGAGGCTGTGGAGAGAACGGCATGTCAACAACATTAAAAATAAAATGCCGAGATCCAGTGCTCTCCAGACACGAAGCAGACAGCCGGCTTGTATTGATGAGTTTTGTCGTGGATATTTGCTACTACCCTGGGCTGGGGTACGGCTTGTTGCAAGCGGCTCAGAAAATAATATTTGCACCATTGAAGACCTTCGGTTGTTTTTGCAACAAAAATTCCACCGCTCGGCAAGGGGAAGTTTGTGTTTTGTATGCGCCACATGGCTTTGGCGGGGCTGCTAAAATATGAATTTTTTTTTATTCCGTACAGTATTGGCGCGCTAGTGCAGAATTTTAATAAACTCTGTGGCGGCGGCGGTGGTGGTGGCGATGATATTTTGTCACGACGCAGACATTTACGTTGCCAAACAAAGATGGCATTAAACCCATCATCTGAGCATTGAGGAAACTAACAAAAAATAGCTCTTGGGAGCGAACAGCGTTATACTTTACACCATTGGACCTTTTTTGCCGTTGTACAAAAAAATGTCCAGTGATGTAGACAGCTCGACCCGAGCTTCATGCAGTGATACTTGCATTGTCCTAAGAACGTCTGCCTTATAGCGGCAATTGTCTATCACAGACTGGGCTCCTGAAAAAGTTGTCTGGTGATTGGCCAATAAGTTTGAAGGACATTGCATTATCATAGCATTTCTGTTGCATGTTTTTGCCACAAGTATGTGTGGTTGCTTGCAAATTGGATCCTTTGCAAAAAAGGTGTCCATTTAGTGTTTTTAAGATACACTTTTTCTCATTGCCGGAAAGGGTTAAACCTAGCATTATAGTTTCTTCTCAATTCCATTAAGAGCCGTACAGTGCGCCGTCATTTCCACCGGCAGTTTTAATAATAATAATAATAATAGTTTTTACATTTATAACGCGCACATATTCATTCAGTGTCGAAGGTGTACTCATCGACGAGAGAACGTATATAAAATTCCATGCACTTAAATGATTCGACGTTTTCCACTTGAGCTTTCAGCACACGTAGCTTAAATTCTTACATGTTTTTCTCATTGCTTCGCCACTTAACAGGATTTTCCATCCGTTTCGGCGCGCTGCAACAGGAGCGTACAGTACACTCGTGAATTTGCCAGTCGTCGTTCCACTGCCAGGAATTGTTTGTTACAGCAATTGGGTATATTTTAAGCGTCTTGTTAGTATCATTTAGCAGACACCCTTTTCCAGGTCGACTTACAAATTCAAAACAAGCAATGCAATCGAAACCACAATCACTCTGCAGGTTGATAATTTCACAAATACGGAGGGATTGCCAGCGATACTCTGTGCAGCGCTTTGTGACCCTCGGGTGAAAGGCACTATAAATGCTGCTATTATTATTACTCGCCGTTACTCCTGACGTAATCACCTGGCTCAAACCCGCAACCTAAACGTACTCTTATAATAATAATAGTACGTTTAGGCAGCCAGACGAAAGAACAGCTCATTCGAATTCGATTCTTCGAAGCGTGATGGTTATATGACAGTTTCCCATTGCAACAAGTTCTTCTTTAGTTGCAGGCAGCCCTTCAACATTTAGAGATATAATAGTCAGTGCTGGCCTTAAAGGCGGGCGGGCATTGGCCTCTCTTCTTGCTCCAGACCGAGGGGGCTTCTGGCATCTGTTGAGCTTCCGGACATCGTTGTCTTTCAGCTCCTTGGCTTCGAAGTGTTTGGTAGAATTTGCAGGTAAATACCGAGTATTACTTGACAGGGATCGCGACGTGAACGCTTCTACCTTGATCCCCCAAACAGCTCATGAAATGAGCGGGACAGACTTGAAACTTTTGCTTTCAAACCGTCACACATCATTGAATCACATGAGGTCTAGTCAACAACAGGGCGAATATTGACTCATCTGAAGGCTTGGTTACGTAACGTAGTTTGAATACAGGCGTGGTGTGGTTCAATTGCCTTCCGTTTGTCTCTGCTCGTTAGATTTGTACCTGTCACAGTGAGGCATGACCGAACAGCACCCGTGTGACACGGGGGTCAAGGTAGAAGCGTTCACGTCGCGATCCCTGTCAGGTAATACTTGGTGTAATACTTGGTGTTGCCTGCGAATTCTACCAAACACTTCGAGGCCGAGCTGAAAGACAACGATGTCCAGAAGCTGACCGTCGTGCTTCGAAGCATCGCAAAGAAGAAGACCCGTGTGACATTCCGCTGAAGAGACCCCACTCCTAGGGTCGGCACGGTGGCGTAGTGGCTAATAATAATAATATCAATTTATATAGCGCCTTTCACCCGAGGGTCACAAAGCGCTGCACAAGGGCCGCGAAGAAAACGGCATGTCAACAACGAAAGAAAAAAAACAATAAAAACCAAAGCAACAAAAAATAAATGATTAAGGCTGCTTCGAAATATACTGAAAGGTAGTGAAACTGGCAATTTTAAGAGCGGCAAAAATCTGCCGCCTCCAAAGACACGCCGCCAGGTTAATTGGCGTGCTGACTAAATTTCCCCAGGCGCCCTGCGATGGACCGGCGTCCCATCCTGGATATAGCCCTGCCTTGCACCCTGCGTCTGCCGGGATGGGCTCCGGCTCACCGCGACCCTGTAGAGCCAGACAGCTGTACGTGCGTAAATCTGTCTGCTCGGTTAAAACCCCAGCTCTGCAGAGGGCGCGCTCTTGAGCCGATTAATTGTCGCATCGTGACAAAGGCAGCAGATTTTTTGCTTCATTGGGGGGGGGAAAATCCCCACAATTCTTTTGTGGGCAGACAACAATGGG
>JAZEWU010000031.1:6815162-6831671 GCA_036362915.1 Geotria australis | reverse complement strand
CAATTATCGTACATCCATCCATTTTCTAAACCGCTTGTCCTGGTGAGGGTCGCGGTGGCAGCTGTCCAAGGAGAGAGCACCAGACATCCCTTTCTTCGGCAACAGATTCCAGCTTTTCCTGAGGGGGGATTCCCAGGCGTTCCCAGGCCGGCCGATGGATATAATCCCTCTAGCGTATCCTGGGTCGGCCTCTAGGTCTCCGCCCAGTGGGCCGTGCCTGGTAGACTTCCCGGGGTAGCCTTCCAGGGGGCATCCTTACCAGATGCCCGAACCACCTCAACTGGCTCCTCTCAATCCGAAGGAGCAGCGACTCTACTCTGAGCTTCTCCCGGATTTCTGTGCTCCTCACTTTGTCACGGAGAGTGGGCCCAGCAATTCTCGTACATCGAGCCGTGAAAACCCATCACATTACATTACACCGTGCCGCTGCATCGTGTGGGTTGGTGATAGGTTTGTGGGTGGCTGGTGCGAGGACCCAGTACTTCTTCTTCTTTGCGATTCTTCGAAGCACGATGGTCAGCTTCTGGACATCGTTGTCTTTCAGCTCCTCGGCCTCGAAGTGTTTGGTAGAATTCGCAGGCAATACCAAGTATTACCTGACAGGGATCGCGACGTGAACGCTTCCTACTTGATCCCCGGACCCAGTACTCGGAGCTCTCGATCACTGATGTCAGCTCTGGCCGCAAGTTGAACTCCGGATCATTGCTCTGTGGGTCTAACCGCTGTTTGGCCGTGTCCTTCACGCGCTAGAATGTAAAACAAAACAACGGTGTAAGTGGGGGGAGGTACAGTACATAGTTCATACGCTCGGCTGCTCATGCTTGACAGATCCCAACCGACTGAATAGGAACGGTTTGTGTGTTCGTTAACTGTGGCTTTTTCTGTGTCCTGTGTAAACCTGTTTGCATTGCACTTCCGTTTTTTCCATATCGATGGGGTTTTTTTTTGTTCACGCGCTCGTGGTCAGCTTCCGTCCCTCTCGAGTGGAGAGTCCATCCATCCGTTTTCATAAACCACTTAATCCTGTGTAGGTTCGCGGTGAGCTGGAGCCTATCCCGGCAGACACATGGCACAAGGCAGGGGAACACCGAGGATGGGACGGCAGTCCACCGCAGGGCGCCTGGGGAAATTTAGGCAGTACGCATATTAATCTGGCAGCGTGTTTTTGGACGGTGGGAGGAAACCGGAGTGCCGGCGGCGAAAACCCACGCGGACACGGGGAGAACGTGCAAACTCCACACACAGAAAAAGGCCCCGAGCCGAGATTCGAACCCGGGCCTTCTTGCTGTGAGGCGGCAGCGCTACCCGCTACGCCACCGTGCCGCCCCTGTTTGCATTCACTCCCTTTTTTTCCATATCGACGGGTTTTTTTTGTTCACGCGCTTTGTGGTCCCCGCTTCCGTCCCTCTCGAGTGGAGACTCGTCATTCGGTTTTGTGTCGAGCACGCTGTTGTTTATCTTGTTCCGAACGCGTTTTCACATCGTGTGGTGTTGGTACAATTACACAGTCCGGTCACCGTGATCGTGTTTTTTTTCTTTATTCCCCAGTTGCAATTTCGACAACGAGAACATTTTATTTTTAACAATTCATCCGTGCCGTCAAAATAACGCGCGGCACCATCGGAGAGACGCGTAACCGTGTGTCTCTCCGCAGCAATGCTATTTGTTATTTTTTTGTCGTTTGATTTAAATTTGGTTACGTATTAATCTTGCGACACCACCGGGGGTCTCACAAGATTCACAGCCTTGTGCAGCGCTTTGTGACCCTCGGGTGAAAGGCGCACTAGGTGGCAGCAGTCCAAGGAGAGTGGGACCAGACATCCCTTTCCTCAGCAACAGATTCCAGCTCTTCCTGAGCGGGGGGGATTCCCAGGCGTTCCCAGGCCATGTTTTTTTATCCTAGTATTTTTAACATTTCTTGTTGTGTTCCAGTCCACGTATATGCCAACACTGCGGTCTGAGAGAAACGGCATTTCGATCCTCTGTATGCCCTGTACATATGGCAGAATTGACAATAAAGTTGAATTGAATTGAGGATATTTAAGTTAACGCATTGGTATAAATGTTACCGCTGCAACACGAGGTGGTGTAGCTTCTAACACGCAATGGACGGTGTTCGCCACATGGCAGGCAAACACGTGGCTGCCTGGAATTTGAACCCAGCTTACAGAGCGATGCCAACTCGGTTCTCGGAGTTGACCACATGGCTCAGAGGACACTGTCCTTTATTTTCTGAGCGTTGGGGCTAATCGGTGGAAGCATACTCAAGTCTGAAAACGTGATTTTCTGCCGCAAGTTCCCCTTATGTTGCGTCATTCGTGTCATGAACCAGTGTTTTTTCCGTCTGGGTTTACGAAAATGTGCAGCAGGATGGATGTATGCTTATTAAACCTATACTGCTGAATAATATTGGTCTGGAAAGGCGATTGACTCGTGTGGACTAAAATATATATCTATATATTTTTGTGGGTAGAAAGAATGGAGGGTCTGTTTTATTACCTTTGACACGCACTGCACAATGTGAAAAAGTTGTATTCACGTTTCTCAAGAAGACCTTTGAGCTAGTTTTATATGCAGCTGGCATACGGTGGCAAGTTTTACAAACGTTCTTTTGGTTTAAAGTGTCGCTTTCTTCTCAACAAATAACGTTTACATCTTCGGTGTTTTCTTCCCAATTTTGGCAGTCTAAAAAAACTATTTAGTGTCGGAGGAATCCCCTAAAGAGCTTGCAAGCTCACTGGGTATTTTCTGCTGATAGATTTATAATTTGGATAGTAAAGCAAAGAGCTTGCTTTACTATCCATAGTAAAGCTCTGTTTAAAGGTTTAGATGTACCCGTCAATATGTTGGAGCTTGATTCTCCAACATTTCGACAGGTACACAACACTTACATATCTTTTCACATGACCTAAACCCTTTAACAGAGCTTTACTATGAATAACATTGGTCGATCAACGGGTGCAATGCGCCCGGAGAAAATGCACCCGTTACAAAAGTAGATTATTATTATTATTTTCACATGAGTTAAACCCTTAAAAAGCCTTTGTTGTTTTTCGCAAGGTCATAACTTCGAAACTTTGGTACAGTCACAAGATTAAGTGCCGGTTTCCTGTATCATAGTCTTTACTGCTGTCATTTTCTGAGTAGTATTGAGTAGGTCTGTTGTGGAATGTTGTGTGCCTGCGGTTCGTGCCAGGACAATAAAAAGCCTAGATTGTGCCCTGTGTCTTGATTTGTATTACGCGCGTTTTTAACTTTTTTTTTTGTTCCTTTTGTATTTCAGCCAAAACCTGACAGTGGTACAAGGATTCTATAGCCTTGGTGGAACATTCTACATATCATCCCCTTCCATATTTACTTTTTTTATATATATATATATATAATTGTACATCCGTTGTACATCCACTCCACTACCCCCATCTGCAGGACGAGCACAATTTGACAATCTTGCACGGATTTTCAGTTTTGACTATTAAACATTTTTTTCCCACTCCCTGTCAAAGCCATACATCGACAAATATTAGAATTTTAAAATAGCTGGTGTTGGCTGGCGTTCACATTTTCAGATCGTATTATCTTCAATTGACAAAATATATTTTAGTTCCTTTGTTAAATTATTTGTTGTTTTTGCACAAACCCTGCGATCTACTTGAAAAGTTTCATTCCATCGATTTTCAAGACCTGCAAAGTCACCCTTGGTACGTATGCTGTTTCACTTCTGCTAAAACGCTGCGTCCTGTATATTGAGATATCGGCCAATTACTTAATGAGTGTTTTTTGTAAAGTTGCGGGAGGAAATTGGAGAACTCGGAGGAAACCCACGCAGAACAGGGGGAGAGAACTGGCAGCGCTTTGTGACCCTCGGGTGAAAGGAGCTATATAAATTGATATTATTATATTATTAGACTTCACACAGAAAGGCGCCTGAGGCGGGAATCTAACCTTCTTGGGCGAGACCATTCTTTCTGTGAGGCACATATGTTACCACTGCGTCAGAGATACAAAGTGTTTAGAAACCATCCATTAAAGAACCCAGCACATTAAATGATTGACCTCTTTATTTTAACAAATACTCCACTGTAAAAGGATAATTTTGTCTAATTTTACTAGTGAGAACCGATTTACAGAATCCTTCATTTGGATTCTAGTCCATACCTTTTATCTACAAACTGACCACCATCATAACAGACCACCATGAACTATTACGTCAACTGATGGGCATCCCAAGTTCAATTCCAAGCCCATTGACCAGAGTTGAGAAGTATAATCAACCCCCGTGACCCAAAATTCCTAGCAAGGGAGGACTTCATCCAGCAGCGGATTGATCAAGGAACGTACAGAGCAATGCTAAATTTCGTTTGCGTTCAACACTGCGATTACAGTACCACCTGGCCCTCTCTCTGTTCATGAGGGATTTCAAGTAGAATTCTTGGACCTTTTTTTCAGTGTGTGTGTGTACGTGTGTATGTGTGTGTTATTTTTCAAGACTTTTAAACGCAAGTACTTTGCCAAACCTTGAACTTGTTAAAATACACAGGCAGAGCTCTCGGGATGCCGCGAGTTGTTTGAACAAAGTTCTCGAGAAACGTCGCGCTGACTTTTGAGATTTAATCAGCTTGCATCTTTACAGAGAGTTGTGTCAATAGGCCCGTGAAGTGCATTTTCAAGACCACCATTTATTTGAGATGTCTATGGATAAATAGGGAGGGAGAGCACAGTCGTTAGCACATTGCGCTTTGAACTCTGCGACCTGGGTATGATTCCCAGCCACGGGATTGCATTGCCGGTGAGTGAAATCTCGTTCTGGGACTTCTTCCCTTGGTTGAATTGTCCATAGTGAAGCTCTGTTTGAGTTTAAGTCATGTGAAAAAGTATGTAAGTGTTGTGCACCCGTCGATATGTTGGAGAAAACGAGCGAGCACACACAGCACTTACCTTCAAAGATATACTGGGGATCTTTGCCTTTTCGTGGAAATGGTGTTTGCCAACAGCACTTTCCCTCAGACTTTGGAGGCTATACAGGGGACCTTTGTCTTGGTCGTAAATTATGCATGCAGGCGGTCGGTCCCCAGGTTACGAACGGATTCCGTGAACAAGTCGATTTGTTTGCAAGTCGGAACACAATACACTATTTGCCGTTATACTGTGCCGTATACGAAGGGGTAATGCACTCAATGCTTTCGGGATTTGGACATTCGATTCTTCGAAGCATGATGGTTACATAACAGCCTCCCATTGCAACAAGTTCTTCTTTAGTTACAGACAGCCCTTCAACATTTAGAGATATAATAGTCAGTCCTGGCCTTAAAGGTGGGCATTGGCCTCTCTTCTTGCTCCAGACTGAGGGGCCGTCTGTCATCTGTTGAGCTTCTGGACATCGTTGTCTTTCAGCTCGGCTTCAAAGTGTTTGGTAGAATTTGCAAGTAATACCAGGTATTATTTGACAGGGCTCGCGACGTGAACGCTTCTACCTTGATCCCCATTTGGACATTATTTGCACTGGTGCTGTTGGACGTATAGTGGGTGAGATGGGTAAGTTACAGTAAGTCGGGGGGATTGCCTGTGATTCGCTTTGCTCCCCACCCTCTCCCCGTACAGATTTCCCTTCGAACGACGACTACGACCATGATGGCGAACGGCCGCTTTGTGTTTGAGGACGACCACCTCTGGGCCTCCACGGCCGCCAAGCTGAACGCTCTGCGCAAGAGCGGACAGTTCTGCGACGTGCGGCTGCAGGTGGGGGGCATCGCACTCGCAAATAATACGATTCCGGCCGAGTGAAGTAATGATAATAATAATATACTTTTGTAACGCGCGCCTTTTCTCCGGGCGTGTCTTATTCTTTGCGATTCTTAGAAGCACGATGGTCAGCTTCTGGACATCGTTGTCTTTCAGCTCCTCGGCCTCGAAATGTTTGGTAGAATTCGCAGGCAATACCAAGTATTACCTGACAGGGATCGCGACGTGAATGATTTTGGGATGATGAGCAGCTTTTTGACAGTGTTCAAATAATGTAGAATATACGAGGTTTTACCCTTTAATAATAATAATAGCATTTATAGAGCGCCTTTAACCCGCAATCAGCAACAAATAATTGTTTTTGGCGTGAGAAAAGTGTTTAGAGCTCAAAACACTAAATGGACACCTTTGTCCATTATCAATAATAATTTTACATTTATAACGCGTGGCGCATATTCACTCACTGTCGAAGGTTATTCGTTCGACGAGAGAACGACTTGGAGGCGTAGCGAGGAAAGCACAGAGAGGCGGAGGAGGCAGCCGGCGCTATATTGCCACTAGACACTGCTTCCTATATATGAGGATGTTATTGGTCAATTAATTAATGAGTATTATTTTAAGTTGTGGGAGGAAACTGGAGAGCCCGGAGGAAACCCACGCAGAACAGGGGGAGAGAACACGCAAACTCCACACAGAAAGGCGCCCAAGGCGGGGATCGAACCTGCTCGGGCAAGACCATTCTTTCTGTGAGGCGCAGATGTTACCACTGTGACCACCTTGAAGTGGCCCGGGTTACCCGGAGGTCAGGGAGCTTAGCCGGCAAACCGCCAGGATCCTGGGTCACCCCTGTGTGTGTGTGTATATATATATATAAATAAATCTGGCGGATTAAAGCTTGGGTTTTCATTTCGTTCGGCGTGTTCCTCCAGCTGAGAGTTTTAACCGTTGCTTCGACTGTTGTGTGATGATTACTGTACAGGCGGTAGAGTGGTGTGAATGTGTAGCCGTCTGTTGCGTTACGAATCTTGAGAATCCCCAGTGCTGTTAATCTGTAGAATCTGCGCCTGTACGAATATGTTGAAGATAATGGTTGCGCTTCAGAGTTGTTCTTTCGGGATAGTCGTATCACTGAGCGCTCTCCCTCGACACACGGCTATCCCAAAAGAACAGCTCTGAAGAGCAACCATCATGAATCGGTGACTGCTGCCACCGTGACCCCCACACGGACTAGTGCTTTAGAAAATGGATGGATGGAATCCATAAAAGCCACATATACATACATAACTATAATCATATACATTGACAATAGTAGGTTTTTAAATGTAGTGTCTTGCATGTGTGTTGCAACTATTAAATAGATATTTTATTATTACGGCAAGAAAATACCCAGTGAGCATGCAAACTCTGGCAGTGGGATTCCTGGGATATAGAAACCCGAGTTTGCTTTGCCAAAGCTACATGCCATCCAGATGGCCTGCCACTGGTTAAAGGCAAATTCTGCTAAAGTCGCAACAGCTGCCGGTGAGGGTATCATCCACACTGAGGCTGTACGTCCTGTGTGTGATTAGTGAACTTGTGGGATTATACCAGCTGGATGTTGGGAACACACACAAGCTCAATACTTTCCTTTTACCCCCTTTTGCCTATGACCAACTGCCTCGATAAAATAGCCATTCCGGTGGTATCTGTACAGCCTTGAGATGGTGTCGCGTTTAGAAGACAAGAAATCCACATTGGATTGCTTTCAGAGTCTACGGAAATGCAAGGGTATGGGTCTATACACGTGTCATCGCGGTGGCTCAGTGGTCAGCGCGCTGGGCTACAGACCTGGCGACCCGAGTTCAAATCTCGCTCACGGCCAACACCAGTGACGATTTTCTGAACCGGTCATGGGCCGGTTGTGATGTCACAACGGCTGTCAACCGGTGAGAGGCCTTGAAATGATCGGTGACCATGCCGAGCCCTGTTATATATATATATCCACCTTCTCACAAGCTGTGCTATGTAGACGTTTGTTCCGTACAAATGAAACCAAATTTTGTTTTATTTATCAGAGCTGCAATACAACCAAGTGAAGTGTCAACCCAAAGTTAATAAGATTTTCTGAGTCATTGGTTACCGAGGCTGAAACTACCGTCCCGTTACACTCGAGTGCCTGGGTTAATCACAATTGGCTTTATCCCAAATCTGAACCCATAATTTTAATGCTGCCGGCCCTGCCTGCCGACACAGCAGTTAGCCTGCTGCAGAACTAGTTCACCTCCTTGTCTGTTAAGTTTATCTACGGTTGTGCCGCGGGCCCTTTATGACACTTGTCACACCACGTGATGGGCGGTCGGCGTGATGCTCTCCTCCCCTAGTCCAGAAATAAGGGTCGGATTATTGCAACTCGGGGTTTTTTTTTGGGTCGCGTGATACATGTCCGTAAGCGCCGACGTGCTGTGGGCCGATGGGCTCCTGATAAGGCTCTGTTTACAAAATGACCGTATCGCGGGTAATACAGGAGAATAGGTACAGCGCGTACTTAGCGCACCCGTCGCAGCGACAGGAGAACTTGGGAATTAAAACGTCGACGCATGCGCTACAACCTCTTACGGCACTTAGTCATTTCATCATTTAATTTTCGTTGCTTTGGTTTTTATAAGCCGTTTTTTTCCCCCTGTCGTTGTTGACATGCTGTTCTCTCCGATGCCCTTGTGCAGCGCTTTGTGACCCTCGGGTGAAAGGCGCTCTATAAAATATTATTATTATAACTGAAGAGCGGCGATCATGTCTAAACTAACGTATAAACATAGAGAACTGTTCGGTCCCAATATTTCAGCTGTTAAAATATTGTGTCAAAATGGCTTTGCACTGTACTTCGTATCAAAGTGATACTTGTCATCAAAGTTATATTTTGCAGCCCTGCAATTCCACGGTCGTGTCACTGCTGGCAGAAAAAACGTCCACCCAGAGAGAGAGCTTTAGTTGAAGAAATGGGAGTACCCACACTTTACCTCACCACACAAGCTGCCTATCAACCAACTGCTGCGTACCTATTTGTGTTGCCGAGTCAACACAGGTGTGGGAATTCAAGAAACCTTCACCTTTGTTTCACCTGTCTCGCAAGTTCGCGAGCGCGCCCGCCGTTACCAGCTCTCGCTCGCTATCGCACCGCCGCAGATCCTCAGTGACGTGAGAACTTTGAATATAATTCGGTATGAAAAGCGGGCTTTTTAACACATCGCCTCCGATGTATTCAGGCGTTGAAAGTCATCTGGAATAGATATAGAAGGTGGCGTGTAGCGTGAAGGCATGCGCACATTTTTATTTTGTGATTGATGTGTTTTAAGCCCTCTTCCAAAAACCGAAATGTGTTTTTTTTTATTAAAAAAAAAAGCTCCCGTTACCATTGCAAGAAATTATTAAACCGCGCTGATATCTTGGCTGCTCGCCTTTTTTATATGCAGACAAGTATAAGTACAGTACTTGAATCTGAGCCAGGAACAGTCACACTTACCAAGGCCACGCTGAACGCCACTGTAATATAATTATTTATAGCCCTTTCGCCAATCTCAAAAGACCTTGCAGAGTTCAATAAAAATGCAAAGAACTGTGTAAAGAAATGGGAAATTGTAATTTAACCATCGCGCTTCTTCGAAGCGCGCAAAGAAGAAGAAGCCAATCTATTGTAACGTGAGACCCCCCCCCCCAATACTTCAGTAAGTGTAGGTTTGAGGTTTGTGAAGAGAAGGTGGTCCAGGACCAGCTAGACTATCGCTCTCGATAGCTGTCCTTTCGGGATAGCCATCGAGAGCATTTCTCATACATCAAGCCGTGAATACCTACATCAGTACAGTTCAGATATCGCTGATGTTAGTTGTGACTTGGAATAGAACTCGGAGTGCCCAGTCTATATAAATACAACCTAATGGAGCAACCCAGCAATGCCTTGCTTTAACCGCTGCTCGCAGAACAGCATTCACTGGAGACATGTCTACAGAGCCCCTTTTAAGAGTCAGCTTGTAAGAGGGGAGAGTACCCACGTTTTTACCCCAACACGTGCCGATCAAATTACTGGCGCGCCCGCTAGTCCTGTTGGGTGGACAGTCAGGTGGGACATTTGAAAAATGTTTAGCATTCAGTTAAATGCTGCGCATGCAACCTCTGGCTTACAAAGCAAGTGTGCTGACCATTACACCGTGGCATTGTCCCCGGGTTCATTGAGTTCCCCTGAAAGTGGCGGGCTCCATACGAGTTTCCGTTTTTGCGTGTCGGCGAATGTTAACGGCATACCGATGTTTCCCCGTCACCAACATCGCGCAGTAAATCGCGAAGACGGCTTTGTCGATAACGTGACGCTGGCTTTTGACAAGATATACCGTTTTCGAGCTCAAAGGCTTTCATGACCAATGTTATCCATAGTATAGCTCTGTTTTATGAGTTTAGGTCACGTGAAAAGGTATGTAAGTGTTGTGTACCCGTCCGTTACGTTGGGAAAAAACGAGCGAGCACACGGTTTTTACTTCAAAGGTGTACCGACGTTTCGCTGGAAGTTCCAGCCAGCGTCATCAGGGTCTTTCTCGCTCGTTTTTTCCAACATCATCGACGGGTACACAACACTTAAATGTCTTTTTACGTGGCGTAAACGCATAAACAGAGCTATACTATGGGTATACCATTTTCGTTGTTGGGGGCATATCCGCATGATTAGTTGCAGACAGCCCTTCAACATTTAGAGATATAATAGTCAGTGCTGGCCTTAAAGGCGGCGGGCATTGGCCTCTCTTCTTGCTCCAGACTGAGGGGCTTTTGGCATCTGTTGAGCTTCTGGACATCGTTGTCTTTCAGCTCCTCGGCTTCGAAGTGTTCGGTAGAATTTGCAAGTAAACACCAAGTATTAATTGACGGGAATCGCTACGTCAACGCTTCTACCTTGATCCGCATGATGCCAGGATAGGATTTAGCTAGTTTGACAAACTTTTACTGCGCGCTCTTAAATTATCCTGTCCACCCCTCTCTCTCGCTGCTTCGTTGACGTGAACGCGTGCGATTGTGTGTGCTCGTACGGATTCTTTCAAATGTCGGTCGCCGGTGACCTTAGAAACAGTCGAGCCAGCGCCTGCTGCTAATGCAATTGGGTTTGGCGGACTAAACTATGTTCTCACCAGCGTGCGGTTTTTTTTGTTACGCGTCGCACTGAATCCTCTAATCTGTGTGTTCTCTCCCCGCGTCCAACCGCGTTTGGCTGACCATGCCAAAACATTTTTGGTTTATCAATCACGTTGTATCGCGTCTGCTTCCTTTTTGTTTTATATGTGGCGGCACTTGGATAAGTTTCCTTGATCGGGGGTCATGGTTTGATTCAGGAATTGATTACTTTTTTTTTACGATTGTTGCTCTTCGGAGCTGTTCTGTCGGGATAGCCGTGTCACTGAGCGGCGGCTCTGCCCTCTCTCCCTCGCGACGTTTCACTTCCCACGTTGGAAGCATCATCGGGCGTTCCGACGTGGGAGGCAAAACGTCACGAGGGAGAGAGGGAGATCGCTCAAGGACGGCTATCCAGAAAGAACAGCTCTAATTTTTTTTTATTTTACATTTATAACGCGTGGCACATAATCATTCACTGTCGAAGGTACTCATTCGATGAGAGAACGACTCAGAGGCGTAGTGAGGAAAGCGCAGAGAGACTGAGGAGGCAGCCAGGCGGTGTAGCCGGCGCCATATTGCCACACACTGCTTCATATATACGATGTTATTGGCCAAATAATTAATGAGTGTTTTTTTTAAGAGCAACCATAGTGATCGAATCGTTACATGCTGACTTATGCAGCTTTTAAACGGTAGTCATATTTTAAGCTCAAGGTGAAATGGCCCATTCTGTCGGTTCCCACCTCTGGGGGCCCCACTGTCCAGTTAGTTTTCACTTACACAATTCAGCTGCCCTCAAAATAGAAGGTGTAATCAGAGACTGGACATAACTCGCAAAACTGGATGCAGACCGGCCCCTGCTATGTTCGTGTGATTGCACTCAAGCTATTTCCATCACAAAGTTAATGTGTTGTTGCAAATTATCCATGCATTCTTTTTCGCATACCGCGGCTGCTGCGGTGTAATTGTTAACACACTGGACTCGCGGTCCAGAATTGTTGTCAGGAGCTGCTATTTCCAGATCGCTGTGTCGAGCGTTCCTCCTCTAACCTTCATGACGTTTCGCCTCCCACGTTGGAAGCATGTCGTCAAGCTTCTGACTAGTTTAGGCTAAACCAGTGCGAAGCCTGACGCTGCTTCCTCTTTGCGATTCTTCGAAGTGCGATGGTTAAATTACAGTTTCCCATTTCTGTACACAGTTCTTTGCATTTTTATTGAACTCTACAAGGTCTTTTGAGCTGCAGAGGTTGGGTAGTAGAGCGCAGACAAGGCGCAGTGTTCCATAGTATGGTCTGCTTCTCCACATTCACAGGTGGTTGGGCCAGTCTTGTAGCCCCATCTGACCAAAGCATCTTTTGATCGTCCCGTTCTAGTTCTCAGGTGGTTGAGTGTCTTCCACTGAATCCACGGTGCTTCTGAGCCAGGAGGGAGGTCTTCAGCAGGGAGGATTCCCATGCCAGTTGGAGGAGGGTCACTCTCAAGCTAAAGTTTAGCCAAACCAGTTGGAAGCCTGAGGAAAACAAACCAATTGAAATGTGTATTATGCAACCAGCGAGCTAGCTATACATATTTCCCTTGTTGTGACCTTGTTTGGCTGTGTATAAACATGTTTGTATTTTGTATTGTGTCAACACGAGCATTGGCAAAACATTAGGTTCGTACTTCACGTGCTCTTGCTGGTGGCATGTGGTCACGAGCAGTGTTTACCCCCTATCAGTTTAGTCAGCCTTTTTATACCCGGTTTCTATATTACCAGTTTGTTCTTCTTCTTTTCAATTCTTCGAAGCGTGATGGTTATGACAGTTTCCCATTTCTTTACAGTTCTTTGCATTTTTATTGAACTCTGCAAGGTATTTTGAGCTGCAGAGGTTGTGTAGTAGAGCGCAGACAAGGCAGTGTTGCATAGTATGGTCTGCTTCTCCACATTCACGGGTGGTTGGGCTGGTCTTGTAGCCCCATCTGACCAAAGCATCTTTTGATCGTCCCGTTCTAGTTCTCAGGCAGTTGAGTGACTTGGTCATAAAAGCCTTTGAGTTAATTTTTGGGGTGATCATCGTTGTTGTTGTTACGTGTGCCGTCTGTCAGGTGTGCGGGCACGAGATCTACGCCCACCGCGCCGTGCTGGCCTGCTCCAGCCCCTACCTGTTTGAAGCCTTCAACAGCGAAGTCCTGGACAACACCGGCTGCTCCATGATCCGCTTTGAGGACCTCAACCCCGAGGCCATGGAAGTCCTGCTCAACTACGCCTACACCGCTCGGTACGCTGCGCTCGCTCGCGACTCGCGTTTCACTCGTCGTCTCTCAATCCCCTGACTGAGCAGGGCTCCGCGCCTCCGAATCAACGGGTGCAACGCGCCCGGAGAAAATGCGCGCGTTACAAAAGTAGAGGGTCCTGTCCGAAGCGGTTCGATTACTGTCTTGGGCACCTTTCTGTGAGGCGTTTGTGTAATAATTTAAAATTAGAATTAATAATCACACATTTATAACGCGCACATATTCACTCAATGTCGAAGGTATTCGTTCGACGAGAGAACGACTCAGGAGCGGGGAAAGCGCAGAGAGGCGGCAGAGGAGGCAGCCAGGCGGTTTTCCGCAATCGAACCGCCTCGGGCAAGACCATTCTTTCCGTGAGGCGCAGATGTTACCACTGCGCCACCCGGTTTCCTTCCACAACTAAAAAACACTCGTGAATGAATTGGCCAAAAACATCGTAAAACACGGGAATCGGTGTCTGGAAAATGTTGGCACTGGCTAACGCGTGACTGCCTTCCACCACCCCCCCTCCCCGACTGTCTGCGGTTTCCTCACGGCTTCGAAATGAAATGAACGTGCGTTTTATACGTTATATTTATTTATCATTATCTATCGCAGTCTTTTTTATTTCTTCATTTATCTCTGTCTGCCATCTCTAACGACAGTATGCTTATCACTCTCCATATTGCGTTGCATTCCTTTCACAATAGCGTCCATTTGCCACCCTCCGGAATGCAGCTGTCCGCTATCTTATACGGCGTCTTGAGGTGCCGTTAAGATATGTAGGCTGTTCGTAAATAATAACAATAGCATTTATATACCTTTCAAATAAGATCTTATCATTGTGCGTTTCTGGCAAGCATCAGGATCGCCCCATTTCTTTTACATTTCACTTACACGAGTGGTTATTTTACTATTTGGGTAAACCCGGAAAGGATATTTTCAACCTGGCAGGGACCATTCATAACACTGACTGTGTGTGTCGTGTTTCAGGCTGGAAGCCTCGATTGAACTGGTGAAGGATGTCTACTCCGCTGCCAGGAAGCTAAAGATGGACCGTGTGAGACAGGTAACACTGCAACAGCGATTTTTTGTCTCAACCCAAGCTCAAGACGTAATCATGGCCCAAGCCGTTCGTGCCATCACACTATGCCAACGCCTTCTCTATATTGTAAATATAATTTCTAACATGCACATATTCATTCAGGTAATACCAAGTGTTACTTGACAGGCATCGCGACGTGAGCGCTGCTACCTTGATCACCGCCCGTGCTTTGAAATTCCTCTAATGCTGGTCGTATTTTTCTCTGGGATCAGGCGTGCGGAGACTACCTTCTGTCCCGCGTGGACGGCACCAACTGCATCTCGTACCGAAACTTTGCCGGGCACATGGATGACTCGCGGCTGCTCGCCCAGGTGGACGCCTTCATCCAAACCCACCTGGTGGACATTTCTGCGGGGGAGGAATTCCTCAAGCTGCCTCGTCTGCAGGTGAGGACGATGAGCTTCGGGACTCGGGACCGGTTCCCCGTGTCCCCTGCGGTTGCCGCCAGCTCGCTCCCTGCCACAGCCGCCGAAATGGTCTCCGTTTGTACGGACGTCTGGAGTACCTCTCTAGAGGTGTAAACAGTCTACAAGGTTTTACCTTTTCTGGCAATGAGACAAGTGTTAAGATCTCAACACCAAATGGACACCTTTTTCCAACGTGGGAGCCAAAACGTCGGGAGGGAGAGAGGGAGACAGCTCGACAACGGCTTTCCCGAAAGAACAGCTCCTGAAGAGCAAACAACATTAATCGAGCCGTATCAACCTACACAAGTACATGAATTGTATCACTATTATTATTCGTATGATGATGACAATACAGACAACAATATCATTCTTCTTTGCGATTCTTCGAAGCACGATGGTCAGCTTCTGACTCTTTATAATTATGACGGCAGTGAGAATGGCGTCCCAGTTTGAATGACAATGCATACATAATCATAGCATACGTTTGCATGTTTTTGCCACAAGCATGTGTGGCTGCTTGCAAACTGGAACCTTTGCAAAAAGGTGTCCATTTGGTGTTTTAATATCTTAACACTTGTCTCATTGCCAGAAAAGGTAACACGTTGTACATTTTACATTAGTAACCGTTTTCCCGTTGGCTTCAGGTGGAGATTGTCCTGGAGGAGAACGTCTGGCTGCCCAGTAACGGCAAACTCTGCACCAAGGTGATAGACTGGGTGCAGCGCAGCATCTGGGAGAAGGGCGAACGCCTGGAAGACCTCCTGCAGAAGGTTTGTGGGGTGCCTCGCCGCCCACCTGGGGGCCACTCGCAACCGCATCTAGCAGCGGAGCGCGTAGAGTTCGTCGCCCATCGCCCCCTCACCTCTCTCGCCCTCTTCTGTTCTCCTTCCTTCTCTCTGCTTACACCCTCGGCCCCCCTTCGCAGCCATGACCGTAACCGACCGGGAGATTTTTTTGCAGCGTTTTGTTTAGCGCGGGTGGCGGATTTCGGCGAGAGTTTGAGAAGAGAGCGGGCGGTTAGGAGGGCGCCGTTAACCTCGCGTGCCCGTTTGCTGCGCGGAAAAATCCGCGCGTAGGGAAAATGCACTGCGAACGTTGTTTTTCCGTCGGTTGACTGTAAACAGTCGGCTTTGGTGCTCGTAGAGTTTGCATAGCCGCAACATTTTGTCGTTTGTAGTTATTTTCGCGACACAGGGCAGTTTTGTTGCCGGCGCTGATGGTTAGAAGGCATGGTTTGTAATGTGCCGGCGATTTACGTTTACAAATTTACCGCGGTCAACGTTTTCGAGAATTGCGGGGTGTTTAAATGTGCGCGCGATGGTCTCCGTTGCCAAGTATTTTTTCACCCGTTAAGCCGTCGTGTGCCCGTGACACATTCGGTGCAAAGGGCACAATGGTTTGTTTTTTTGGTCGTTGTGGACATGCCGTTCTCTCCGGCCCTTGTGCAACGCTTTGTGACTCTCGGGTGAAAGGCGCTCTATAAATTTCTGCTATTATTATTATTATTAATGGGAATCCGGCTATAGATACAGCATCCTTAATTTTATTACACCTCCTTTGGAATATGTGAAGGAATATGCGGCCTAAATAAACAAGTGTTTTTTTGGTAGATAGGTCAACTTCAGAACAGCTCTCATTTAACGAAGCGTTAAACTTGTGTCGCATCGTAGGATCGGTATTTACATTATGTGAGCGCCTCTGTTCGTTTAAGGCTACACCTTTCGCCACCACCGTATGTAATGTGGCGTTGGGATGGTGATGAGCCGGTAACTGATCGTGAAACAAAGTGCCGGTCTCGTGTGTCGGTGATCGAACGAGACCGCTGCAAAATTATCCCGGTCGGTTTCACTTCATGGCATCAGCCGCGCTTAAAAC
>JAZEWU010000031.1:6801939-6815132 GCA_036362915.1 Geotria australis | reverse complement strand
GGGGGGGGGGGGGATGACGGATTTGTCCGCCGGGCCCCCTGTGTGTCCACAGGCTGCGGTGTGCAAAAGTGCGATTTGATTGCTGTACCGTTGTCGAATGACCGAGCGCACTGAGCAGCGGGAGCGGTTACAAAAGGACGGCAAGCGTTGTCATGGGCCGCGACGAAATCCCTGCGGTCAGGAATCCTGAAGCTTGCGCGGCCGCACACTTAAAAACGGCGATCGGCGTGAACCGTACGGGTTCAACCTTACGTAAGCGTTATTCCACGACGCCTTTTCTTAACAACCGAACGCGTTGCAATGAGCGCGCCGAATTGTTGACGCGGAATTCTTGCTGCGCGGTGAAGGGCGACGCGAGGAAGATCGCCTGCTTTAACCGTTTTGTTCGTAACGCTGCGGTTAAAGCTTTTGGGCACCTGACCGTAGGGACAAAAGTAGGCAACCATGTCACGCAAGCTGTCTAAGATTATTGATCCGCTGCCCGCAAACTGCATACGCGATTGCCTCCTAACCGTTTACAGAATGTTTGAGACATAGTTAAGAAGGTGATGTGTGTGTGTGCGCGAGACGAAACAACCACCATATTTTCAAGATGTTTTGAAGATATCGGGTTTTCAAATGACGATGCTGTTTGATGCAATTGTTCGCTTGTGATGCGTTGCGTGTACGAGATTGACCGTTGCTGTTTGTTTATTTTGATTTGATTTATTTAAATTCACCGTCGTTTTATTTTCGATCCTGAAAACGTTGGGGTTAAACGGAAAGGAAACTATTTTTTATTTATTATTTGTTTCCCCCCCCACCAGGATGCTCAGGTGAGGTTGTCAAATCTTGTTCGAGCTGCCAAGCTTCCCCCGAGCGGATTTATAGTCTTGTTTCAAATGTACGCAACGTGCAGTGTTATCGCAGCGGGAGAGGCCTTAACATCTTTACATCCAAATGTTACCCGAGACCCTTAATATATATATTTTTTTCTGTTTGTTATTGCATTGCCTTCTCTACCGTGGGTTGTGCTTTTTGCAGACGACTCTTCCCCAGCCTCCGGTGCTGTGGGTTCTGCTTGGCTTCAAGTCATAATATTGACGTGGTAAACGTGAAATTGCAAGCATGTGGTTTGCCGTAGTTTTTAACGCGCCGAAGATGAAGGGCACTAACGGTTTTACTTTTTATTTTTTCCCGTGGGGTACATTTTGCCTAATAGGTAGGGCTTGTTACGTGCATAAGCTTGCTTTGACTTTTGAGTTTGTTTTTGTTTTCTGTTGATTTTTTTTTCTGCTTTGCCGAGACCTAACATTATTGAGCGGCAGCGTTTGTATTGTCTCTATTTTTTTTTGGTTTGTTTTGGGGGGGTGGGGGGGTGGCAAAAAGAAAAAAGAAAACCCGCAGCAGTGGAAGTCATTTAGATCCTAATTTTTCGTTTTTTTTCTCACTTAATTTCCTTCCCAGGTGTAAGCCACTGAAAGGTAAGGAACGTCCCAGGTGTGCGGTTGCTGTGGAGATGGAGTGTTGGAACGACGGTGGAACAAGTTAACGACACTCCAGCCTGCAAGATTGCATTTGGAACATTTCCAAAGCAGAGCAAATGGCTCGTAGATGATATTTACCCGTTTATTATTTTCAATTTTTTTTTTTATCCAAAACACACCGAGCAACACAGATACTTTTTTTTCTAGCTAGAAAATAATTGGACACCTTTTTTTTCTTCTCTATAACCCCCCCCCACCTTGTAGCCTGCATTTTACAATCGAATTCGTCTGCCGAGAATGTCAAGATATTCACGCTTAGTCACTACTCACCGACAGCTCCCACTGTTACAGACTGACAGGACACCTGGTATATTTATACGCCCAGCTCGGCTTTGCTTACCTGAACACGATACCTTTCTGAGGGGGTGTTAAGTCACCCACTGTCCCACTTGTGGAGGATTCAAGAACCCAACCCACTTCAGTTTTTTTTTTCTGGTTTTTCTCCCGCAAAATTAAGTCCCAAGTTTGCTGCCATGGAAAATTAGCAGCCGCAGACCTTGTGTTTTTCGGAAATGCCATAATACCAAAAGCGAACGTGAAATTGGCAATACGTATAATCCGCACGTTTGTGTGATCTGATCTCTTTGCTCAAAGATAAACTCAACACAGATATGTAGATATGCAGTCTACAGAATCTGGCCAAAAGATGTCTGTGGTGTTTCCTTTTTTACGTAAAATATTTAACCTGGATAATCCCTAGAGCGACAACAACACTTTGGCAATGGTTGCCCAGCTTGTCAAGTGACGCAAAACGGAAAACGTACAGACAATTTTCTTAAAAAAAAAATAATTCTTTAATATTTTTCCTGAAAACAAGAGAATTATTTCCCATCAACTTTTTTTTTTCTAAAGAAACACCGCACCTGCAACACCACACACACATTAACCATCAAGTGCCGCAAGTATAAATACACGCGCAAGTTTGCACGATGCAGGAGCATCCACATCGCCACCACAACTAAAACAACCTCCTTCTATTGGCCAGGAATGTGTTGATGGAAAAAGCTCAACACGCGTAACGCAAGCGTTGCTCATCTGCCAATGAAACGCACCTACTGCCCGTGACTAATTTCCTCTGGCATACATGGGTCAGACGTTTAAAGATTTCCCCTGGCGGTAGCGCTAATGTTAGAGCTGTTTAGAGCAGGGAGGGGGGACCTATGGTGCGTGATTTCATCTCGTATGGCCCGACGGCCGCGTTAATTAGGCGTACCGTATCAAATTGCGATTTATTCGTCACTGCGAGTATCTTAGCCGCACTAATGCTGTACTAGACGGAATTGTGGTTTTTTTTCCAACCTGGCAAGAACAGTTTTTCATTTTAGCGTTCACCGGTCGCTGTTGTCACTGTAACAGCTCTGCAAGCTTGTTAGATTATTCTGTTGTGTGTTAATGTGTAGCCTGCTGCCAAGCTATATTTGAACGTTCCTGTTTGGCCGTCAGGAGAAGTTTTTTTACCAACCCCCCGTTTTGTGTAAAAAACAAAAACCACAACGCCTTCCTTGGTGTTAAATGTGGTCTCTTGATAAATTGGGCCCTTATGTTTCCACGGGGATGTGGGAGGTTTGAGTAGGCGGTAGCCCTTCACGAGTAAATGGCAGATATAGGGCATTTTATGTTTACTACACACTTGATATTTTTTGTTTGTTTTCAAACACTCGAGGGATTCTGGATAATTGTATTTTATTATCAGCGGAGTAGGTGAGGGGGGGGGGTCCAAGGATAAACATCTCTCTTTGGGTGGCTGGAGAATCGGAGAGCAAGCCACATTTTGATTTTGTAGTTTTAGTTTTTTTTACAACTTTTCACTGATGAATTTGCTGAGCGCAAACGCCTCGAGAGAACCGTGATCCTACGTCATGCACCGTTAACCGCAAAACCAGCCCCGACAAATCTCCACAAATATATAAAAATCCAGCTGGTTATCAAAAGACAAACTAGCGGCGCATGTAAGCATGGTTTAATTTGGCTGCGACGGTTTTCAGACCGGTCAATTAATTTTCATGAGGATGTAATTGGGTTTCCAATTTTTGCGAGTACTGATGTACATTGCACATTACATACTGCTACATTTTTACCATAATTCTTTACCGACCTTTACGGTGTTGGTTAGCATTATTATAAAGAAGATTGTCAGACTTTCCACATCTTGGATGAGATAGTAGTCCAAGCTCCTGGAATTTTTATTTTTTTATTTTTTTACCAACGAATACAGGACATGCCTGCCTCTACTCAACCTTTTTGGCGTAGTTAAGATTTTTAAAAAATGTGAATGGTATTTTACTTTCACCAGTTATAAAAGGTTAAGATCGGTAACCCGATTTAACTTTTCCTTTTCCGACATGTGGCGGCGATGAGAGGGCACTGTGTTCGTTCGGACGCTGCCGTCTTAATTGACATAAATTATTTTCCTACTAATCATCCCTTAAGTGAAGCACCTGGCAAGAAGACTGAAGAAAATGCGGTCGTTAGGCTTTAAAATAACTAATTGAGCAGGTCGCCCTGCTCTGCGTGACCATATCATTTGTTTCGCTAACTTACCCTCCCCGAATGCAGCTGTTGCCGAGGTAAGTCGCAAGCCACTTCGCCGGACCAGTCTCACGATGTTATTGGACGACAACCCCCCCGACTTTTTGCCCGCTCACCCCAGTGTGCGCGTGTGTGTGTCGCGTGACCTGTGAAGCGTGAGCGAGTTGAGCGAGCGTGTGCGCGGGAGAGTGTTTTGCAAACTTGTCTTGCGCAGGAATTGAGAGCCCATCCCACGAACTTGCTCATCCTCTCTCCCCATCTGCCCCGGCTTAACCTGGACCCTGTCCTCTACCACCCACCGCCCCCCCCCCCCCATGTTCCCTCCCTTGTCCTGCTAATGTTACCCCTTTTTTGCTTTCCAGGTTCAGTGCTGCGCTTTTGGAGGGCATAGATAGTGTTTGTACGTGTGACGTTGGACCGCTAAAACCGTTAAGCGAAAGCGGTTGGCATTACGAAAGCGTTGGCAGCGCGAACCCAAACTGGCAACAACCTTATCGCCACAGTCGTTAGTACTGCGTTGCAGTGGATGTTTACATAGTAGGATAACATGGTGGGAAGTGGCCTAGTTTGCATCTCTTTAAGACCGCTGGCCATTGCCCCTAAATGTTGTCAGACTATCTATGTACGTCTTGCAAGGCAGCGTTAATGGCGATGGCGGTTGGGTGTTTTCCGGTTTGTGTTTGACGGCCGGCCGATGAACTACTAACAACTTAAGTATTGATCATGGTTAGGTCGTGCAGGCAAGACAAAAATGAGAACATTTCCCCCTTGTGAAGTGAAAACACAACCCGGTAATTGGAATGTGAAATTAAACGGAAATGTAAGCTATCAAGCCCGAGGGCTAAGAACTAAACATTCGTGAATTATATTTTTTATATTTTGACCCTTTAAATTGGCTTGAAGGGAAACACAAACCAAAAAAACAGATCTTGTAGATACATTTCCTTTATACCCTGGGCTGTTTGACACAAGGTTGAATCTTTGTTAATGAAGAGACTAAACCAATCCAACACACCACTATAGCCAAGGGTGATGTCACTGCATTGGCATATTAAACCTGAGTGACACCGCAGCGATGACAATATATGGGGCTGTTAACTTTAGCATATAAAGAAAATCCGATACAAACACGTTTAGTGTAACGTTTTATTAGGCACTTGCCGTACAGAAAACTAGCCAAGTTGTTCAAAGATTTTCCCAAAATTTGGCGAAGTAAAAAACCAGCGCAAAAATGTTCGTCTTACCGGTTAAAGCGGTGATGTCAATGTGCGACCATTGCTAGGTGACGATGTTATTATCACGTAGTTTTGAGGATGTTGTAAAGCGTTACAGAATCAATGCGCGGGCATTTTTGTTCTCGTTTAACAAGAAAAGTTTGAGCTCGGCCAAAGGAGAATATTTTTACTCTACGTTTTTTTTTTCTCTCTCTCTCAATAACAAAGGTTCAACCTCGTGACGCACAGCCCGGTGGTTACTCGTCTACAAAGCGACATCTGTTTGCTTCTGGCGTCGTGCCATCCCTTTAAGCCAATTATTCTTCTCCGTCTTGAGTTGGTCTCTCGTTAGCCAGCGTCAACTGCAGAAAACTAACAACTTAGACGCGCCGGCTGACCGCAGCTCAACAGAGATGGCGTTGAGCGGCGGTTTTGCTACGGTTAGGCGTACGAGCGCTGGGAGGTACTACACAGTGTGTCGCCCCTTGTCTCTCCCCCCCTCTCTGCCTTCCCTCTCCCGTCTCTCTTACCCCTTGGGATCTCTTGGCCCCCGGTTTCTCCTGGCGTGGTCGCGTGCGATCAGGTTCAGAAGCTGTACTTCTCGGCCGAACACAAGCTGCTCGAAAGGAGCCACCCGGAGTCCCCTCAAGACAGTTCGAGCGAGGGCGAGGATGCCGCTAATAACACGAAGGTGAGCGTTTTATCCGCGTTTTACGCTACGTTTTATCTACGGGATCAAGGTAGAAGCGTTCACGTCGTGATCCCTGTCAATTAATACTTGGTATTACCTGCAAATTCTACCCAAACACTTTGAAGCCGAGCCGAAACACAACGATGTCCAGAAGCTCAACAGATGCCAGAAGCCCCCTCAGTCTGAAGCAAAAAGAGAGGCCAGTACCCACCTCCTTTAAGGCCAGCACTGACTATTAGATCTCTAAATGTTGAAGGGCTGTCTGCAACTAAAGAAGAGCTTGTTGCAACGGGAAACTGTCGTATAACCATCACGCTTCGAAGAATCGAGTCGAATTCGAATACGGGCTGATTGATGCGTAGATACAAATATAGTTCATCATTATTGCTGTTAAAAAATAACGGCGAGAGCGAGACTTGAGCGTTTTGCGGCGGCGCCGCCGCGCTGTTTCCCCCGCAGAAAGACTTCCAGCGTGAGGGCAAGCGCAAGAAGAGCGGCGTCGCCACCACCAACGGGACCTCGCACCTCAACACTGGCGACGTCAAGTCTCCCTGCAAGTCCCTGACCACCGCGGCTCGCAACCTCCTCCAGCAGCAGCAGCACAGTCAGAACGGCGGTGGCACCGGCAACGGTGGCAGCGGTGGCGGCAACATCTTCAGCAAGCACGAGTGGAAGATCATCGCTTCTGAAAAAAGCTCCGGTGATTACCGTTATTATCAATATATTTTTTTAAAAATAATCCGTTAATTAGTTGGCCGATGACATCGAAATATATATTCCAAGCAGTTTGTGGCAGTATGGCGCCGGCAAACCGCCTGGCTGCCTCCTCCGCCTCTCTGCGGTTTCCTCGTGCCTCCGAGTCGTTTTCTCGTCAAATGAATATGTGCCACGCGTTATAAATGTAAAATTATTATTTAATTTTAAATTTATAACGCGTGGCACATATTCGTTTCAGTGTCGAAGGTATTCATTCGACTGAGCAGCACAATGACTAGCAGTGGAATGACTAAAATGGACCTCACACGTAAAAAAATGTTCTTGTACAACAAGAGAGTCGTTTAAATCGACTTTCATTGCACAATGGGCCTATTGTGAAAGTTGCATAGAATTCGACACCAGCGTTGGCTTGTTAAATAATCATGGCCAGTGTGTGTGTGTGTGCTTGTGCGTCATTGCTCAGATTACAGTGTGGCTGTCCGGCTAGCCACGGGTTGCCAAGGTTGTCCTTGAAAACAAAAACGTAATGCCGCGGCTTAAGTGTCCGGAGATTGATTTGTTTGCCTTCAACGCATTATGCCGCGTCGATACGGGAATGCAATTTGTGAATTTTTAGTCGTTTTGTCTCGTCGTCGGCTGGGAGACGGAGAGAGGTTTAGAGCCTGTGAATTTCAGTCTTAAAATCGAGAATCCTATTGTCAATTCGGGGTCGACTTGCTGAATTGGCAATATAAAAACACTTGTTAATTAACTGTAATGTATCCCCCTTTTTATGGGTTGGGTCACATAAACAATATGAGTGTCGTAAACCCGCCACCACTCGACAGACAGTAAGGTTTATCACGTGAACAAAACGTTCCGATTTTTTACTACTTCAGCACACCAAGCGGTTTCTGACAACGGATGGATGAAGCCACGTATCTATGTCTCCTGTCTGTCACTCACCCTCCCTCCCTGTCTCCCTCCGTGTTTGTCTTTAAGGAAGTGACGGCCATCTTAGGGGACGCTGGCAGATTTTTGCCGCTCTTAAGATTGCCAGTTTCACGACCTTTCAGTGCATTCGAAGCAACCTTAATCATTTAATTTTCGTTGCTTTGGTTTTTATTAGCCGGCCCACCGGGCGGAGACCTAGAGGCCGACCTAGGACACGTTGGAGGGATTATATCCTTCGGCTTGCCTGGGAACCGCTGGGAATCCCCCGGGAAGAGCTGGAGTCTGTTGCTGAGGAAAGGGATGTCTGGTCCACTCTCCTTGGACTGCTGTCACCGCGACCCTCACCAGGACAAGCGGTTTAGAAAATGGATGGATGGATGGTTTTTATTAGCCGTTTTTGTCCTGTCGTTGTTGACATGCCATTCTCTCCTTGGCCCTTGTGCAGCGCTTTGTGACCCTTGGGTGAAAGACGCTCTATAAAATGCTATTATTATTATAAAATACTATTATTATCTATCCATAAGCCTCGTGTTTCCTTCCCGTGCCCCCGCCTGCCCACCCACCCGCTCGCAGACATGCAGTACCTGTCGCTGGCGGTGCTGAGCGGCACGCTGTGCGCCATCTCTCTGCACGGCCGCGCGTCCAGCCCGCGCGTCTCCCCGGCCACCACCCCCGTGCTCTCCAAGAGCTCCAGCCTGGAGACCGGCCTGGACCTGGAGGAGCCCGACGCGGCGCTGCTCTGCGGCATGCACTACGAGCGCTGCGGCCTGGGCGCGGCATCGCTCAACGGCAGCCTCATCGCCGCCGGTAACGCCAGCGCTCCGTCGAGCGGAGCGGCTTAATTCGTAGTGAAGCTCTGTTTGTGAGTTTAGGTCATGTGAAAAAAGTGTGTAAGTGTTGTGCACCCGTCGATATGTTGGCGAAAACGAGAGAGCACACACAGCACAAAACAGCCGCCCTTCATTCAGATTGATCGCGAAACTTTAACGTCGCGTAAAGATAGTTATGTGTCGCAAACCCGCCTCCACCCGACACAGCAAATGAGTAAAGGGTCGTCACATGAACAAAAACGTGCCGATTCGTTACTACTTCAGCACGGCGGTATGTTGAAGAGCGAGCCCACATAACTTACAAACGTTAGTTTCAAGAAACACTACGCGGCTAGCGTCATCTGCTGCCTTGTCGTGGTTTCTCTCCCGTCTCGCGTCGCCGCGCAGGCGGGTACAACCGCGAGGAGTGCCTTCGCACGGTGGAACGCTACGACGCCAGCACGGACAGCTGGTCCTTCATAGCGCCCATGAACACGCCGCGCGCCCGCTTCCAGATGGCGACACTCATGGTACGAGAACCCCCCACCGTCTCTCCTCCGACTCGATCGCTCCCCCACTCCCCCGCACCTCCCCCCACACACAGGGTTTCTGCCCCGGCGTTGTGGTGTCGCAAGGCGGTCGCGGTTTGTCAGTTGACGTGGATGTTTACGCCCGATCGCGCGTGAAAATCACGATGTTTTTGTGTGTTTGTTTCGTGACGCGGGGAACTAGTAACCTTGTCTCGTTTGTGGTGGTGGTCGGCGTGTTTCAGTACACCCCCCAGAGCTATGTCACCTGGAGGTTAGCACCTCCTTCTAGGGTCTCCCTTGTTGAACATGTCTCGAGTCGAACGCTCCTGCTAAGGGTCTCCCTTGGTGAGCAGGTCTGGAGTCTAGCACTCCTGCTAGGGGTCTCCCTTGGAGAACACGGAAGTTTCAGACAAATAACGATCCGAATACCTTCCGACTAAAGGAGGTTGGCTTCAGGAAGGGCACTTGCCCGTGAGATTCGGCAACCGGCCAACCCGGGTCAACCTGGACAGCGGCCGTTTAAACCGGCAACATACTGTACTTCTATGTTCCCATGTCTGTTCCCCTCCGTCACCAACTTGTACTGACCAGAACGATTAAGTATAGTCAAATAACCTCCTGCAAGGCATGGGGAAGCTTTTTACCTTAATATCCGTTTTAAAAACCCATCTGATTTCAACGCAATTTAATTTGACTACTTAAACTTTGGACTGTTTTAAAACAGTAGGGTTGGTCACATATTGCTGTGGCGGTTAGTTAGCGGGAAGTAGCTCCCCCACTGACATCCTGGGTTCGATACCAGACGACAGACATCCGTGATTAAACTCGGTTCCGGCTCGTCGTGTTATCTACAGAGTTCTGGAGGCGGCTGCAGTGTGTGCGTGTTTGTAACCCAACACTAATCCTGTAACACTACCGTAAGCTAAACTGCGTGACCTTCTGTGATCCGCATTATTCTACCGGTATTGTAAGCCGGCTCCCCCGCATATAGACATTTACAAAAGCATTGTTTACGAGAACAGCAATTACTCCCGCCAGTGGCTCGTTCAGACTGAAAAATACCGGCTCGCTCACTGTACGAACGTGAGACCTAAAGCGCTTACGATTACGTGGAACATTAGCTTCTGCTAAATACAAATTAATGTTCTTTCACTAAAACTCAGATGAGAAGATTACCATCGGTCTTAGCGGTAATGTGGCGATTACTGTTAGGAATATTCTGTCCTAAAAAACGCGCGTAATTGTTAAACGGCAAGCTGGCGCACGCATTTATAAATAGGCTGGCGGAAAATATTTCCTCGTGACGCATTGCCACCCAAGGTCGCTCGTACTTTAACGCAAAACATGAATGCCTTGAGCTGATCTGTTGGCGCACTCTGCCATAAACTCAGATATCTGGGTTTGGTTCCCGGCTGTGGCTAAAATTGGTGACGGTTGATAGCCGCACCAACCAGCGTGGTGAAATGTGGTCAAACGACCCCCATGCCCCAACGTGGTGTGTGTGTGGAGGCCGTCATCCCTCCTGGCTCAGAAGCACCATGGATTCAGTGGAAGACACTCAACCCCATGAGAACTAGAACGGAACGATCAAAAGATGCTGCTTTGGTCAGATGGGGCTACAAAACCGGCCCAACCACCTGTGAATGTGGAGAAGCAGACCGTACTATGGAGCACTTCCCTTGTCTCCGCTCTACTACCCAACCTCTGCAGCTCAAAAGACCTGCTCGCAGAGTTCAATAAAAATGCAAAGAACTGTGTTAAAGAAATGGGAAACTTTCGTATAACCATCACGCTTCTAAGAATCGAAAAGAAGACGATTGACAGACGGCTGTGATTTATTAGAATATTTCGCATCACAGGATCTTTAGCGGCGCTCGGATTTTGACGCTGGCTGGTTTTCGGTCGCAGGGCAAGCTGTTTGCTCTCGGCGGCTCCAACGGACACTCGGACGAGCTGAGCGCGGGCGAGGTTTACGATCCGGATGCCGACCAGTGGATGTCCGTCCCCGAGCTCCGCACCAACCGCTGCAACGCAGGTCAGCTGTCTTGTGTTGTTGTCGTGTTTTTCGTGACGTCGCCCGCTCGGTACAAGCGGTCCCTCGCTTTTACGATATTTAATCCAGTCGCGGAACGCGTACCGTAATGTGCAACCGTCGTAAAGTGAGACCGGTGGTACTGTTCATAGTTTTATGCGTTTCAAACGAAGGAGAAGTAAACGCTTAAAAGCGCCGCTATTGGCTGAGAAGCTACCCGAGCGGCGTGCGTTTGCGTCGCCGATTGTCCGCTGCGCCGCTCAGGTGCAGCCACATTGTAACACACAGGTGATACGAATGTTCTTCCATCCATCCATTTTCTAAACCGCTTGTCCTGGTGAGGGTCGCGGTGACAGCAGTCCAAGGAGAGTGGACCAGACATCACTTTCCTCAGTAACAGATTCCAGCTCTTCCTGGGGGATTCCTAGGCGTTCCCAGGCCAGCTGAAGGATATCATTAAGAGATTTCATCGTATTGCGAGGTCATCGTAAAGCGAGGGACCCACTGTCTCTCCTATACAATACCATGCCACCCACCGTTTCTTTACAGCTTCTTGCAAAACGGTCACATTTTACGTCCGTCCGCTGTCTATTGCTTTTACGGCATCCTTTGATGTGCTCGCGTACAGACGCAATATAAACCCACACTGTGCTGTATTGCAACGTCGATCTAGTCCTTGATCTACGCGTGAACCCCCACACACACCCGTGTTGCCTTCGCAGGATAGGCTGTACGTTACTTTGTATTGCATTTTAATGCGTCCTTTGACGCACTCTCATTTAGACGCAGTATAATCCACGTTGTATTTTATTAAACCACCCATCTGTTCTGCATCTGCATTGGAACATCAACACCTCTGTTGCTCTCTCAGGTGTAGCCACGCTGAACGAATAGACTGTATATTATATTGTATTGCCTTTTACTGCGTACTTTGATGCACTCTCGCTTAGACGCAGTATAAATCGACATTGTAACATCGTAAAACATCTGTCTGGTCTCTGCATGTGAAACCCCCCCACACCCCTGTGGCCCTCTCAGGAGTAGCCGTGCTGAAGGATAGGCTGTACATTGTCGGTGGGTCGGACCCCTACGGCCAAAAGGGTCTGAGGAGCTGCGATGCCTTCGACCCGATCTCCAAGACCTGGATCACTTGCTCGCCAACAAACACTCGTAAGCGGTGCTCGATTCTCCCGTGCTTTCTCCCGATAAACGAGCAGCGAAACGTCCTATCTTCATCGTACATGTCGTGGGTTCGCTCTCTCAAAACATACCGGTGTGATTCAATTCAATTCAACTTTATTTGTCAACTCTACCATATGTACAGGACATACAGAGAATCGACATACCGTTTCTCTCAGACCCCAGCGTTGTTTACTGTCGTTCTGCAAATGACTCGCACAAACCGACGGTTATACTTGTTACTTGATGAAAACGTAGACAAAAAACGAACATGAAACCATGAAGACACCACACTGTTTGGGTTTGGCTAGACTTGGCTTGGCATGGCTTGGCTACAGCTCTTCCTGGGGGATTCCTCGGTGTTCCCAGGCCAGCTGAAGGATATAGGAAGCAGTGTCTAGTGGCAATACGTTGGTGCCGGCAAAACCGCCTGGCTGCCTCCTCCTCCGCCTCTCTGCGCTTTCCTCACTGCACCTCCTGAGTCGTGCGCTCTTAGAATGAATAACCTTCGACATTGAACGAATGTGTGTCCCACGTTATAAATTTAAAATATTATATTGCCAAAGAACGCCTGTCTTTTGGCAGCAATTGGCTAAACACTGAGACTGGGCTACAATAAAAGCCGTCTCTGGTGTTAATAATAATAATAGCATGTATAGAGCGCCTTTCACCGGAGGGTCACAAAGCGCTGCACAGGGCTGCGGAGAGAACGACAAATCAACAACGACAGAGAACAGTAATCAGCAACAAATTATTATTGTTTTTGGGGTTTTATTTTTATCCGAGCTGCGGAGAGAACGGCATGTTAACAACGGGGAGACCAAATAACCGAGAGTGAAGCAATAGCTATAAACCATAAGACATAGGACACAAAAACAACAGGAAAATAATAATAATTCTACAGCCAATAAGTTTGAAGGACAATGCATTATTATACCACAGCACACACATTAAGATCTACTGCTCTGGCCTTGTGCTATTCCTCTGCGGAGTATGCATGTCCTGTCTGGGAGAGGTCAACCCATGCCAAGAA
>JAZEWU010000031.1:6758641-6774510 GCA_036362915.1 Geotria australis | reverse complement strand
TGAGGCTAACGTTCTTGTAGAGCGTATATCGTAAAGTGCTTCCATCTTATTGCGAGGGCATCGTGAGGCCAGGGACGGCGGTGTCGTGAGTGCGTCGCTGTGCTGTCGCGCTCAGATCTGCCAGGTGCTCCGGACTTTCACGCAGCTGCTGGAGAGCATCGCCTACGTCCCGTCGGAAGAAGTCCGCCGCTTGATGGACGGGGAGGCCATGGTGACCATCCACGTAGCTCCCGACTAAGTGACGCCGGCGTCATCAACATCATCATGTCGTCATCGTCATCATGTCGTCATCATTAATGTCGTCACCATCATCGTCATCATGATCATGTCGTCATCGTCATCATTATTGTCGTCATCATCATCGTCATCATGTCGTCATCATCATCATGATGCTTCTTTACTCTGAAGCACTGATGTTACCGCTGTGCCACCCTGCCTAACAGGCTTAGATAGATAGACCATGCATCCATCAATTTTCTAAACCGCTTGTCCTGGTGTGGGTTGCGGTGACAGCAGTCTGAGGAGAGTGGACCAGATATCCCTTTCCTCAGCAACAGATTCCAGCTCTTCCTGGGGGGTATTCCCAGCCGTTCCCAGGCAAGCCGAAGGATATAATCCCTCCAGCGTGTCTTAGCAATTTTGTTGCATGTTTTTGCCACAAGTATGTGTGGCTGCTTGCAAATTGGAACCTTTGTCAAAAGGTGTCCATCTAGTGTTTTTAAGATCTTAACACTTTTTGTCTCATTGCCGGAAAGGGATAAACCTCGTATATTTTATAGTTAGATAGGTAGCTAGACGTTCATCATTACAGCAGAAAACACCCAGTGAGCTTGCAAGCTCTTTACGGGGGATTCCTGCATTGACACAACTAGGAATCCCGGGGCTTGACCGACATGCCTTGATCGCCGCCGAACAACCGTGTATTTCTCTCGTCTCCTCCTCCGCCGCTCGCCGCCCAAGATGCTGAATCAGGCGCTGGTGGCGAACCGACGGGCGCTGTCCCGCCTGTCGCTGCACCTGGCCGAGTCGGGCCTGCAGCTCGAGGCCTCGCTCAGGAAACGCTGGGAGGAGGCCGTGCGGGCGTGGAGAGGCCTCCGACGGGAGGCCGCGACGCGGGGATTCTGGTCAGTGACTCGCTCCGTTTGGCTCCGGCACCAGGGCCGTCGCGACCGTTAGGCCAACCAGGCAGCCGCCTGAGGTGCACACCTCAGAGGAGAGCATTACCTTTAAATAATAATAATAATTTTACATTTATAACGCGCCACATATTCATTCAATGTCGAAGATATCCATTCGACGAGAGACGGACCGGTGTAAGAGTGGTATCGCGACCCCCCATTCCGGCCCGTACCGTACCCAACGCTTCGGCGGCTTTCTAACCGGCGTGCCGTACCGGTGGGACCATACCGCCTTACTTTCACCTCTGCCCGTGCCTCCCCCCGCGCGCAGCGAGTTCATGCGGGTTGAGGAGGGTCGCGGCGCAGCCGGGGCCGACGCGGTCGTCCAGGAGATGGTCGACGGGCAGCGGGAGGTGAACGAGCAACGCGTCCGGCTCCTCAACTCACTCGAGTGCGTCGTTAGTGTGTTGTGGTTCCATACGTCAGCGTGTTGCGGTTCCGAGCGTCGCGCGCCCGTCTCTCCCCCGCGCGTCGCTCACCCGCCGCGCGCGTCGCTCCGTCCGCGCAGGGACCTCAAACCGCCGGGCGTGACCGCGGAGGCGGTTGCCGCGTGGAGCTCTGCGCTGGACGGCCTCAACCGCCGGATGGGTACGGAGGCTGCCGCGCGCGACGCGGCGCGGCCACCGCTCTATCGCTCGCTCGCTCGCATCGCATCGCGGTCAAGCACGGAGGAAATTGTTGAGCTTAGATGTGTATCTCCGCGAGTCTCTATGCACCTCTGTGAGTCTCTGTGTATCTGCCTAGCTATCACTGTGTCTTTCAGCTCCTCGGCTTCGAAGTGTTTGGTAGAATTTGCAGGTAATACCGAGTATTACTTGACAGGGATCGCGACGTGAACGCCTCTACCTTGATCCCTCACTTCTCCGTTCTTCTCGCCGGCAGACGAACTGAACGTGCGCCACGTGGAGAGGCTGCGCGCGGAGTTTGAGTCGGCTTGCCGCCGATATCTGGACGAGGTGGATCGGTGCCGGGTGAGCGGTTCGGGTTCTCTGTGGGTCTCTGTGTATCTCTACGAGTCTCTATATATCTCTATGTGTCTCTGTGGCCTGGCACTTTGGGTTTGAGATCGTTCCCGGGGTTCGAACCCCGGGAACGGACGCCGGTGTATTTTTTGTTACGGGAGCAAAGCGGACAACCCGGAGGAAGCCCGCGCGCAACAGCGGGAGAGAATGCAGAAACTCCGCGCGGAGCGAGGCCCGGGGCGGGAATCACAACCTGCTCGTTGTTGCCCCTCAGGAGGATCTGCTGGCGAGCGGAGCTTGCGCGGAGGAGGAGGAGGCGTGGGAGCTGGTGCGGACTCACATGCTCCCACTGGTCGGAGAGAGACAGCGCGGCTACGAGGAGACCATCGCATCCATGGAGGTTAAAAAAAAAATTACGATAATCATCCAGCCGTTGTGAGAAACTAACTGCTCGATCCTCTACAGGGTCACGGTGAGCTGGAGCTCACCCCAAAAAAATTGTTGCTGATTTTCCGTGCTCTGTCGTTGTTGACATGTCGTTCTCTCTGCAGCTTTGTGCAGCGCTTTGTGACCCTCGGGTGAAAGGCGCTATATAAATGCTATTATTATTATTACGCCACCGTGCCGCCCCGTTTAGTAATCTTAAAAAAAATAATAGCAATTTATATTAGAATAATATTACTAAACCCTTTTTTTTCTCATTGCTTGAAAGGGTAAAACCTCGTATTTTCTACATTATTAGAATAATAGTTGTACTGATGTAGGTTTGTCACGGCTCGATTCATGGTGGTCGCTCTTCAGAGATGTTCATTCGGGACAGCCGTGTCGAGCAGTTTTGGACAATGCAAATATCAATGCGTCAGTAGCTCGGGTCTGGCTGTTAAGACTGCGAGCACTGCTTCGTCAACACTTGGCTAACACTAATAATAATAATCTACTTTTGTAACGCGAGGCGCATTTTCTCCGGGCGCGTTGCACCCGTTGATTCGGAGGCGCGGAGACACCCTGCTCAGTCGGTTTGTTGTGAGTCGGTGAAGAGGTGACTTTTTAAGAGTTTTTTGAAGGCTGTGGGGGACTGTGTTTGACGCAATAGGTGCGGCAGGCTGTTCCAAGGTTGTGGGCGTCGCGACCGAGACTAGGCAATAAAGAGAGCTGTCTCTGGTGTGGGCCCGTCAGTTTCAAGGACAATGTATTTATGTTATCACAATATTTTGTTTGCATCTTTTTGTCACAAGCACCTGTGGCTTCTCGCAAACTGGACCCTTTGCGAAAAGGTGCCTGGTGTTTTTTTTAAAGATCTTAACACTTGTCTCGTCGCCAAAAAAAATATTGATTTTTTTTTTTTCCAATTTCCGAACGTCACGACTGTCGCCGCCGCCGTGACCCAGACGGCGCTGGAGCTGCGGGCGCGGGAATCGGCGGAGCGGTGCCGGGAGCTTGCTGCCTTCGCCCTCGGGGCGGCGCGGCTGTGGTCGCGGCACGGCGAGGATTTGGCGCGGGCGGAGGGGCGGCTGCGGCGGCTCGCCGAGGAGTCGCGAGCCGAGCACGACACGGCCAACCAGGTTTGACGATCGTCGTTGTTACCGCGGCGGAGAAATGCCCGGCGGCCGGAGCTTGCAAGCTCTTCTGCGGGATTCCTGCCAAAAAAACACTCCGCTTCACCGCTTCACCGACTCGCAACAAACCGACCGAGCAGGGTGTCTCCGCGCCTCCGAATCAACGGGTGCAACTCGCACGGAGAAAATGCGCCACGCGTTACAAAAGCAGATTATCATTATTATTATTATGATGTTATCGGCCAACTCATTGATTGGTATTTTTTTTAAGTTGTGGGAGGAAACCGGAGAACCCGGAGGGAAACCCACGCAGAACACGAGGATAACACACAACCTCCGCACAGAAAGGCGCCGTAAAGGGGCTTTCAAGCTCACTGGGTATTTTTCTGCTGTAATAATAAACATTTATCTTTCTATCTCATCCACCCACCCACCCACCTACCCACCTACCTGTGATCCGTTAGGCGAAGGAGGCGAGTCTCGACCTGGTGATCGATCAGCTGCGGCAGGAGAGCTCGGACGCGGCGCTTGAGGCCAGCCTGCAGCGCGCAATCGCAAAGCTGGACGCCATCGAGGCAGGGTGAGAAAAATACCCAGTGAGCGTGCAAGCTCTTTACGGGACTCCTGGGGATCAAGGTAGAAGTGTTCACGTCGCGATCCCTGTCAAGTAATACTCGGTATTACCTGCAAATTCTACCAAACACTTCGAAGGTGAGCCGAAAGACAACGATGTCCAGAAGCTCAACAGATGCCAGAAGCCCCTCAGTCTGGAGCAAGAAGAGAGGCCAATGCCCGCCGCCTTTAAGGCCAGCACTGACTATTATATCTATAAATGTTGAAGGGCTGTCTGTAACTAAAGAAGAACTTGTTGCAATGGGAGGCTGTCATGTAACCATCACGCTTCGAAGAATCGAATCTCTAACACTGGCTCCTATCTCTAACACTACGGTGTTTACATTGACGGTCGCGTTCCAGGTACAAGGATTTCCGTGACCAGCAGGTGGCGATAGTGAACAGCTACCCGTGCTCCGTGGTGGAGGAGCTGGAGGCTTACAGCGTGGCCGTGCGGGAGTACTTCAAGAGTCGGGAGTCGGTGAGCAACGACACCACTCGCTGCCGCGGGTGTTACGGGTGTTGCGACACCCGCACTTTCACAGAAACAGTATTCCATCCCCCCCCCCACTTTTTTCCTGAGGTAGTCTCATATCATTTAATTAGTTTTGTTCCTTTGGGGTTTTTTTTCATTGGTGACATGCCGTTATCTTTTCGGCCCTTGTGCAGCGCTTTGTGACCCTCGGGTGAAGGGCGCTCTATAAAACGCTATTATTATTACGGGTAAGTCTGATGAAACGAAACTGAGTTCCTACCCATCCATCCATTGTCAGACACCGCTTAATCCTGTGACTGCCAATCCCGGCAGTCACAGGGCGCAAGGCAGGGCTATACCCAGGATGAGACGCCAGTCCATCACAGGGCACTGAGGGCAATTTAGTCTGCAAGCCGAGCCGGGTTCGACTCCCGGCTCGGGTGCCGCCTTTCTGTGTGGAGTTTGCACGTTCTCCCCGTGTCCGCGTGGGTTTTCGCCACCGGGCACTCCGGTTTCCTCCCACCGTCCAAAGACACACTGCCAGGTTAATTGGCCTACTGAGTAAATTGCCCCAGGCGCCCTGCGATGGACTGGCGTCCCATCCTCGGTATACCCCTGCCTTGCGCCCTGTGTCTGCCGGGATAGGCCCCGGCTCACCGCGACCCAATACGGGATTAAGCGGTTTCTGAAAATGGATGGATGGATAATGTAATATTTAGTTGACCGCTTGTGATTGTGTCTCCCGCAGCCCGACGGGACGGGAGACGACGCGGCGTGTGAACCGGGCTCGGCGGGTGACCGCGATGCGGGTGAGTGTCCCCGACGATCCTCACCGTCTCGTCCGCGCCGCACGGAGCCCGTCGCTCACTCGCTCGGACGCTCGATCGCTCGGACGCTCGCTCGTTTCTAAACGCGCATAGACTGACGTTCCGGCCCATAGACTCGCATAGAGACACATGGACTCCCGTAGACTAACATACAGAACCATTAACTCACATCATAATAGCATTTATAGAGCGCCTTTCACCTGAGGGTCACAAAGCGCTGCACAGGGCTGCGGAGAGAACGGCACGCAAACAACGACAGAGAACGGAATGTCAGCAAAAACATTTTTGGGTTTTTTTTTTTTTATCCGAGCTGTGGAGAGAACGGCATGTCAACAACATCAACACAGTTCAACTGCAAGTCAAAATAATAGCGATAAATTATAGGACACATCGGCTAACATAGAGACCCATAGACTCACATACACATAAACGAACATAGAGATCAAAGACTCACATAGAGACGCATAGACGAACATACACATAGACCAACATACTGACCCATAGACTCACATAGAGACCCATAGACTCACTTACAGACCCATAGACTTACATAGAGACCCGTAGATTCATAGACACACAGACTAACATAGAGACCCATAGCTTCACACGCAGACGGGGGTGAAAACACGTTACATTTTTCCACCGGTGTAAAGGTCGCTCCGTCCGCTTCCTGACCGTCACGCCGCTGTGCCGCGCCGCACCGCGCCTCACCGCGCGCGACACAGGTTCGACTCCGGAACTCTGCGACTCCGGAACCCCGACCCGGGACGAGGCGTTGCTGGCGGAGTTGCGGGAGGAGCGGCCGCCCCTCTACCTGCGTCACACGGAGCTCCCGCGGGAACTGCTCGCGGTCGTCCGAGAGATGTACGGCGACGCGCGCGTGTGTGCGTGTTTGTACGTGCGTGTCTTTACGTGGTTTACGTTATGTGTGCGTGTGTGTCTTTGGGGGGCGGCGGCCCAGCGGTTAGCGCACTGGGCTACGAATCTGGCGACCCACGTTCGAATCCCGCTCACGGTCAACACCGGTGACGATTTTCTGAAACCGGTCCTGGGGTCTCCTCCCCTAGGTCGACTCAGCCTCGAATGAGCACATTGCACGGTGTGTAAACATCGCCACTAGGGAGACAAAGGCGGCCGGGCGTGGTGCTGGGTCACCCACCCCTTCGTGTGCCCTGTTGACCTTCATAGACTCTGGAATGCTCTTCCTTTGGAAATTCGTTCAGCGGAGTCCTTGAACATCTTCAAATCTCGTCTTAAAACTTACTTGTTCCGTAAAGCCTTCAAGCCGTCGTGCTAGGACCACTTTGCGGCTCAACGCTGTCTGATTATCGTTCTCTGTCGTTGTTGGTTTGTCGTTCTCTCCGCTGCCTTGTGCGGCGCTTTGTGGCCTTCAGATGCAAGGCTCTCTGTGGCTGCTACTGTTATTGTTTTGATTTTTCTGTTGTCTTTATGATCTATGTCCTATGCTTTGTCGTGGTTGCTTGACTCTCGGTTTATCTGTCCTGATGTTACTGACATGCCGTTCTCTCCGCAGCCTTGTGCAGCGCTTTGTGACCTTCGGGTGAAAGGCGCTCTATAAATGCTATTATTATTATTATAGCTGCTCGCTAACGGCACTTAACCCTACAGTCTGTTAAGGCCACACGGGGGATCTTTGCCTTTACTTCACCGGTCGCGTATGTAAACACACACACAGAGACACACGGCATGCTCTGTGCAAACCTCATTTCATTAGCTCGTGTATTCCCCCACAACCATTAGGCACTAATTCCCAGCTCTCTCTCGTTAGCTCTGTGTTCTCGCTCCGCTGCCCCCCCCCAGCCCCCCACCTTGCCCCCCACCTCCCCATTCATTACCCGCTAATTGGGGGGGCCGAGCGCGGAGGCGAGACAGCGGCGGCAAATTAACGAACGCGCCACGCGGCACAACCCGCCCGCTCCCCCCCGGCTGGCCACAATTCTTGCCGCGCTTCGGGTCGTAAGTCCGCTTTCTGACGCCGAGACCGACCCACCCCCCGCCGCCCACCGCCCCCCCAAAATTATCGGGCCGAGAGCTCGATTAATTTGGGCCTTCGTTAGAATTCACAACGGCGGGCGGAGGTTTTTTTTCTCTGTCGTAGCGAGGCGCGCTCGCGTTTAGAATCTAAAAGCGATCTCTCGCCGGGATCTATCCGTAGCAAATTCTGCGTCGCTGAAAAATAACTCGAAACGGAAAATGTCACGCGGCCCGTAACGCTCTGCCGATTCTTAGATGCATAGATGTTTCTTATTGCAGCAGGGAAATATCCAGTGAGCTTGCAAGCTCTTTACGGGATTCCTGCATTGGACACAACAAACATATGAGTTGCTGAGAATAATTAAAATATATACAAGATTAATCAATAACCGAAATTTAAATCAACCAACAAAAAAACATTTACACATAGCATTGCACGCATTTTTCAAATCCATCCATCCATTTTCTAAACCGCTTGTCCTGGTGAGGGTCGCGGTAACAGATGAAATAGTCCAAAATACATAGCATTGCACGAATGATTATTTTTTACAAAAAAAAACAAATAAGATTAAGGCTGTGCGATAGTGAAAAAAACTACAGCATATTAACGGGTAAACATAATCAACGTTAAGACGGAATAAATGTTTATCATTACGGCGGAAAATACGCAGCGAGCTCGCAATGTGACGATAAACATCACGGTTGCTCCCCGCGTTGGAAGCTCCGACGATGCTTCCAGCGCGGGAGGCGAAACGTCGCGACGGAGAGAGGGACATCGCTCGAAACGGCTGTCCCGAAAGAACATCTCTAGAGAGCAAGAAATCACGAATCGGGCCGTGACAAACATACATCAGTTCTTATTTTCGATTCTTCGAAGCGCAATGGTTATATGACAGTTTCCCATTTCTTTACACAAACATTTAGAGATATAACAGTCAGTGCTGGCCTTAAAGGCGGCAGGCATTGGCCTCTCTTCTTGCTCCAGACTGAGGGGGCTTCTGGCATCTGTTGAGCTTCCGGACATCGTTGTCTTTCAGCTCCTTGGCTTCGAAGTGTTTGGTAGAATTTGCAGGTAATACCGAGTATTACTTGACAGGGATCGCGACGTGAACGCTTCTACCTTGACCCCCACCTACATCAGTACGCAACGAACATCTACGTATATATCTCTCTCTACCTTAACGACGACGGGTAAACTCGCCCGCGTTCACCTTGGAAAGTCGCACTCTTGCGATCGTCGACTCTCGCGACGACCCGCATTAGCGACGGGGCTGACGCGCGGATTCTATTTCACGGGGGGTTTCAGTACGACCGGCCGCTCTCTCTCTGAAGCAGCCGCCCGCCCACCGACCCACACACACACACACATCGAGACACTGACATTTCGCTAGAACGAGTTGGCATATATACACAAACACGCGCGGCTCTCCGTTAGTGTTATTATTCTAAATATCAAGCAGTTCCGGAGGCGGCACCGGTCGGAATTTATTTTTTGCTGACGACAGAATCCATCGCTGGCCCTTTCGTGTCCGGCCCCCGTCGGTTTTTCATCTCGGAGAAGAAAGCGCGGTTGCCGGCGTCGCCGCCGCCGCGCTGCATCGGGGATTTTTGTCTTTGTCTCGGTGTCACAGTGTGTGCGCCGTGTCGACCTTCACGGGTGCTCGCTAACGCCACTTGCCCCAACAGTCTGTTAAGGCTATACGGGGGATCTTTGTCTTTGTAAGGCTTATATGTCGACCTTCATAGGTGCGCGCTAACAACACTTGACCCTACGGTCTGTTAAGGCTATTCAGGGGATCTTTGTCTTGTCACAGTGTGCGTGCGTGCGTGTGTGTGCGTGTCACAGCGGCTAGGTAGCCCGAGCCAATCATCTCACTCAGCCAATGACACCTGGGTCTGCCCCGTGACCTGTCAGCGAGCCTTCGACACTCTGCGTGACCTCCCCAATCCTCACCCCGCCCGTGACCCCCGTAGGCACGCGTGGCGGGCGGAACGTTCGATTCCCCCTCTCGAGCTCCGCCGCCGCCGCGCCCAATCAGGAGTTGGAATCGAACCGGCGACGTATAAGCCTTACTCAAAGAACAAAGATCCCCCGTGTAGCCTCAACAGACTGTAGGGGCAAGTGCCGTTAGCGTAGCAGCACCTATGAAGGTCGACACGGCACACACAGAGGGGGTGGGTGACCAGCACCACGCCCGTCCGCCTTTGTCTCCCCAGTGGCGATGTTTACACACCGAACTAGGTACTCATTTGAGGCCGAGTCGACCTAGGGGAGGAGGCCCAGGACCGGTTAGGAAAATCGTCACTGGGTGTTGGTGGCCGTGAGCGGGATTCGAACTCGGGTCATAGCCGGGTTTGTAGCCCAGCGTAGCGCTAACCACCGAGCCACCGCTCCCCACTCAATCAGACACTCACCATCATCATCATCACAATCACGAAATTGTGTGATAAGCCTTACCACACACTGTGACACACACACGCTGTGACACATGCACGTGCGCGCGCGCAGGCTGGCCTGGGAGTTCTGCGAGCACTCGTCTCGGTGGCGCTCGTCGTCCGAGCAGCGGGCTCTGGGGCTGGCCGCCTCCCGGGCGGAGGAGCTGGAGGCCGAGCTGCAGCTGCGGCTTCACCTGCACGCGCCGCGAAGCGCCCGCGTGCAGAGCGACGTTCGGCGGGCGCGCGCCGGTGAGTGTCGGCGTGCGGCTGCTGGGTTGATTTGTTATAACAGATAATAATAATAACAATAGTGAAGCTCTGTTTATGAGTTTAGGTCATGTGAAAAAGTGTGTAAGTGTAGTGCACCCGTCGCTATGTTGGAGAAAACGAGCGAGCACACACGTTTTGGAACGACACGTTTTCCCCCCCTTTCCCCCGGCGGTTTTCCGGCGCCGGCAGAGGAGCTGCGTCGACACCGCGAAGACGCGGAGCGGCACTGCGCGACGGTGGCTGGCGCGCTCGCCGACCTGCGTGCCGGGGTGGCGCGGCTCGACGCCCGGCACGACGGGCTGGCGCTCGAGCTCGCCCACAAGGTGTCGCGCTACGACGAGAGGTTCCCGCGGGCGGATCGGCCCGACAGGTCAGTGTGGGTCGGGCGTGGTGTTGGTCACCCACCCCCTCGTGTGCCGTGTCGACCTTCATAGGTGCTCGCTAACGGCACTTGCCCCTACAGTCTGTTAGGGCTATACGCGGGGGATCTTTGTGTGGGTGGGTGTGTGGGTGTGCGTGTCTGCGTGGCCTCAAAGTGCACCTGGCCTGGCACAGGAGCCGTGGTGACGTCGCCGCCACTTAGTGGCGCACGGCCGTTGTTGTTCATTCACTCACTAGTCACCCATCCACTCACCCACTCGATCACACATTCAATCGCCCACTCAACCGTCCCTCCATCCGTTTGTCAGAAACCGCTTAATCCTGTGCAGGGTCGCGGTGAGCCGGAGCCTATCCCGGCAGACAACCATCCCCTCTATTCACCCACCCACTCACCCACCAACCAACCCCTAACCCACCCACCCACCAATCTACCTACCCACTCACCCGCCCACCCAGCCACCGACTGCCCCTACTAACCCACTCACAACCCACCCCACCCGCCCACTCAGGCTACAGAAGCTGAGCGACGCGCTGACCCGCGACACGGAGGCGCACATGGGGAGCGTGCGGTCGTCGCTGCGCGCGTTCCGCAGGCACCTCGAGGACTCGGTGTCGAACCTCCGCTGCTCCAACGCGGCGCTCCTCCGCTCGTTCAAGTAGGCGCCCGCTCCCAGCCGGCAGGACGATCGTCGCAATAATGATAATAATTTTAATTTTACATTTATTACGCTGCGTGGCATATAGTCATTCAAAGCACAGAGAGGCGGAGGAGGCGGCCAGGCGGTTTGCCGGCGCCATGTTGCCACACACTGATTCCTATTATAAACTATGATGTTATCGGCCAACTAATTAATGAGTGTTTTTTTTTTGTTGTGGGAGGAAACCGGAGAACCCGGAAGAAACCCACGCAGGGCAGGGGGAGAACACACAAAACTCCACGCGGATAGGCACCCGAGGGCGGGAATCGAACCGCCTCGGGCAAGACCTTCTTTCTGTGAGGCTCTCTCGAAAGAGCGGCTACGGAGGGCAATTCTCATCGCACGTCGAGCCGTTGAAACCTGTGTCTCTGTATCACTGTATCTCCACGTATCTGTGTCTCTGTGTGTTTCTGTATCTGTCTCTCGGTGCGTCGTCCACGCGCGTCTCCCCCCGGCTCGGCTCAGGTTGTTCTCGGAGGGCGGCAGCTTCTCCCCGGACGAGGTGGAGGTGTTCCGCCGGCGCCTCGACAAGCTGTCGCGACAGATCGACGCGGCCGAGGGGCAGATCGCGGCCGGCCTCGAGGGGCTCGGCTCCAAGCGCATGGAGCAGGTGTTGCTGATTTTCCGTTCTCTGTCGTTGTTGACGTGTCGTTCTCTCCGCAGCCATGTACACCGCGTCGCGTGTCGACACTGTGTCTACGTCCGCGCGTGCGGAATGTGCGGGACGTGCGGGATTTGCGGAATGTGCGCCGCAGACCGCCGCCACCGTGGGAAAGTTCGAGGTCACGGTCAAGGTCATGATGTCGGACCTCGTGATGGTGGAGAGGATCGACCGCGGGCTCACCGGCGCGCAGGTCAGGATCAAGACGGAGGTGAGCGGCGGCACCACCGCCATCTTCACAATCATCACCACCATCATCACCACTACCAACAACAACCGCCATTCGCCACTAAGTGGCGGTGACGTCACCACGCCGCCTGTGCCAGGCCATATGCACCTTGACGCTATCACGTGAAGTGTCGAAGGCTCGCCGACAGGCGGTCAAGGGACAGACCCAGGTGTCACGACGGGCTGCCTGACCGAGATGACTGACTACTGTGCCAACTTGCTTCCACCAACACCACCAAAGACAAAGATCCCCCGTATAGCCTTAACATACTGCTGGGGCAAGTGCCGTTAGCGAGCACTTATGAAGGTCGACACGGCACACGAGGGGGTGGGTGACCACCACCACCATCATCACCACCGTCATCACCATCACCGCCACCCACCACAATCCACCGCAGGCCTTTCACTCAAACCCAACGTCGAAACCTGCTGTGGCGGGCGCAGGTTGCAGGGAGCAACGCGCAATCCCACCACATCTCGGGGCTTCTGTCGCGGCTCCGACAGAAGCTCGACGCCTGCTCCTCCCCGCACGTCGACAAGGAGGCAAGTGGCTCCCACCTCTAACGCTGGCTCCTGTCTCGAATGCTGGCTCCTGTCTCTAACGCTTGCTCCTGTCTATAGCACTGGCTGCTGTCTCTAACGCTGGCTGCTATCTCCAACACTAACTCCTGCCTCTAACACTGGCTCCTGTCTCTAACGCTGGCTCCTGCCTCTCACGCTGGCTGCTGTCTCTAACACTAACTCCTGCCTCTAACGCTGGCTCCTATCTCTAACACCGTGCAACGCTACGTGTAAATGTTTATTTTTCGGTTGATTTAACATTTTTTTTTGGTTACTTATGAATCTTGTATATATTTAATTTTTTTGTCAGCGACTCGCATGTTCGTCGTGTCGCCCCAGGAGTTCCCGTAAAGAGCTTGCAAGCTCACTGGGTATTTTTTCTGTTGTAATAATAAACATCTGTAATTCGTGAGCACCTTTTTGCCAGTATACAAACATGCAGAATATACGAGGTTTTACCCTTTCTGGCAATTAGAAAAGTGTTCAGATCTTAAAACACTAAGAGGACACCTTTTTGCAAAGGTTCCAGTTTGCAAGCAGCCACACATCGCTCATAGTGTTAACAGCTTGATCCAAGCTATTAATGTATTGATGTTTGCACTGTCTGAGGACTGCTGCATTTTGGCAGCAATTAGCTAAACCCTGAGATTGAGCTCCAATAAAAGCCTTCTCTAATGTTTGGCCAATAAGTTTGAAGGACAAAGCATTATCATTGCCAGTTTCACGACCTTTCAGTGTATTCGAAGCAACGTTAATCATTTAATCTTTGTTCATTTGGTTTTTATTGGTTGTTTTTTCTTTCGTTGTTGACATGCCGTTCTCTTCGCGGCCCTTGTGCGGCGCTTTGTGACCCTCGGATGAAAGGCGCTATATAAAACGCTATTATTATTATCATAGCATTAATTTGCATGTTTTGCCACAAACATGTGTGGCTGCTTGCAAACTGGAACCTCCATCCATTCCATCTATCCATCTATCCATCAACCCGCATCGTGGGGGGGGGGAGTGCCCGTTTAATCCGAGGGATGTCACCGCGGCGTCAATGTCCGGGCGGCTAAAAATCACGCGGCCTTAGATCCGCGTCGGCGGTTATCGCGTCGGCGTTTGTCAGTTCGTGACGGCGTCAGCGGACGGAGAAAAAATCCGGCCGCAGGAGGATTGTCGGCGGCGATAACGACACAAACAATCGGGCTGAGGAAAAAAAATGTACAAATCGACCAAGGGTGACCCACTAACCCCCCCCCCCCGGGCAGCGGCTCGGAGGTCAGAGCCGCTGAGCCGAGACCGCCGGGATGGATAATTAATAATAATAGCATTTTATAGAGCGCATTTCACCCGAGGTTCACAAAGCGCTGCACAAGGGCCGCGGAGAGAACGGCATGTCAACAACGACAGAATTTTTTTTTTTATAAAAACCAAAGCAACAAAAATTAAATGATTAAGGCTGCTTCGAATATACTTGAAAGGTCGTGAAACTGGCAATCTTAAGAGCGGCAAAAATCTGCCAGCGTCCCCTTATTATAATGCTATTATAATAATAGTATTATAATAATAGCATTCTATTTGCGGCCCCACCGCTCCCCCAACAACAACAACCGTCCTTCGCCACTAAGTGACGGTGACGTCACCACGTCGCCTGTGCCAGGCCATATGCACCTTGAGGCCACGTGAAGTGTCGAAGACCCGTCGACCGCTCCCCCAAAGATCAAAGATCCCCCGTTATAGCCTTAACAGACTGTTGGGGCAAGTGCCGTTAGCGAGCACACGGCACACGAGGGGGTGGGTGACCAGCACCACGCCCGGCCGCCTTTGTCTCCCTAGTGGCGATGTTTACACACCGCACTAGGTACTCATTTTGAGGCTGAGTCGACCTAGGGGAGGCCCAGGACCGGTTTCAGAAATTCGTCACTGGTGTTGGCCGTGAGCGGGATTCGAACTCGGGTCGCCAGATTCGTAGCCCAGTGCGCTAACCACTGGGCTACCGCTCCCCCCGCACTGCCACACACACACTCGCAGCGACCCCACCACAGACACACACAATGACTTAGGCACGCACGTAGAATCCTTAAACACTCGGCTCACCGCGGGAGCGTTAATATTTAAATCATCATAGGGCCACCTCGAGGATGAAGCACACGCGGAGCTGCGTGCCGTAAACCTCGCGCGGAGTGGTCATATATATGGTAATATTATCCGTGCGGCAATTGATAGCGCGGCGGGGGTGGCGCAGCGGTAGCGCCCCGCGCCACAACAGAGAGAAGGTCCTGCCCGAGGCGGTTCGATTGCCCGTCTCGAACGCTGGCGACTGTCTCTAATGCTGGCGACCGTCTCTAACGCTGGGACATGTCTCTAACTCTGGTTCCTGTCTCTAACGCTGGGTCATGTCTCTAGCGCTGGTTCCTGTCTCTAACGCTGGGTCATGTCTCTAACTCTGGCTACTGTCTCTAATGCTGGCTCCGGTCTCTAACGCTGGCTCCGGTCTCTAACGGTGGCGACTATTTCTAACGCAGGCTACTGTCTCTAACGCTGGCCCCTATCACTACCCCTACCAGGGTGTCTTGTGCAGTGGTAACATCCCGTCCAAACAGAGAGAAGGTCCTTCCCGAGGCAGGCCACCCCCCTTCTGCACGCCACTGCGTCCGAGCGACGCTCACGGCTCGTGTCGTGTTTTGTTGACTCCCCAGACGGTGACGGCCGCTGACCTCGTGTGTCACGTGGAGGAGGTGACGGCGGCCGTGCAGGCCCGGGGACGATACCTGCGCTGCCTGGAGGTTTGTTAATAATGATAATAATCTACTTTTGTAATAACGCGTGGCGCATTTTCTCCGGGCGCGTTGCACCCGTTGATTCGGAGGCGCGGAGACACCCCGCTCGGTCGGTTTGTTGTGAGTCGGCGAAGAGGTGCATTTGAAGGCTGTGGGGGACTGTGTTTGACGCAGTAGGCGCGGCAGGCTGTTCCAGGTTGTGGGTGCCGCGACCGAAATTCGGCGTTTCGCGAAGGTTGTACGTGAGCGCCTTTCACCCGAGGG
>JAZEWU010000031.1:6717513-6727933 GCA_036362915.1 Geotria australis | reverse complement strand
CCCGGCTCGTGCCCACCGTTGCCGGTGTCCTCCAGCTCCACCACCACCTCAGCCGGGCGCCTCGTCTCCTCGACGGTGCCCGGCGACCGCGGCGAGGGTTGCCCGCTCGGCGCGGCTGGCACCCGACCCAAACCTGCCACCGTCAAAAAATGTAAGATTTACAAGTTAAGCTAAGCGGCAGGGTGGCGCAAGTATGTGTGGCTGCCTGCACGCTGGAGCCTTTGCACAAAGGTGTCCACTTAGTGTTTAAACAGCTTAACACTGTGTTCTTATTGCCGGAAAGGGTAAAACCTCGTATTTTCCACTTTATGTGAAAAGACAAATTATTTTTCAAATGAATGCATTTAATGATTACATATTTATAATTCGGTTGGCTTGATCTCAACTAAATATGACGATAGAAACGCAATTCGGCAACCAGAAGTGATGTTTACCCTCTCTTGAATGTGGGCTTCAACTCTCCGTTGGTTTGTAATTCAACCAATTCTTCTTGTTATTGGATTTCTGTTGGAATTTTTTCAACACTTAAAAAAATGGGTGTAAAACCCAATCTGGAATCTTCTTGAGGCCCCTGCGGATTGTGAGGCCTTAAGCTGTAGCTTGTTTGGCTTATGGATAAACAATAATAGCGTTTTATATAATAATAATAATAGCGTTTTAGATAGCACCTTTCACCCGAGGGTCACAAAGCGCTACACAAGGGCCGCGGAGAGAACGACATGTCAACAACGACAGAAAAACAACAAACAATAAAAACAAAAAAATAAACAGGAGCGCCTTTCACCCGAGGGTCACAAAGCACTGCATATCCGGCGGTGTGTAGACCGGTGAGAGGCTGCGCGAGAGAGACTCACCGTAACAGTCAAACTCACTCTCCACCTTCACCGTCAGCGGCCACTCGGCACAACCTCCCTTCTCCTCCTCCTTCTCCACCTCGTCGTCGTCGTCATCGCGCTCCTGCTTGATGAGCGGAATCCTGTCGCTCGGCGCGGCGCTCTCCGTCGCCACCGAGCCGGGCGGCAGATCTTCCCTCTCTTCTTCCTTCACCTCCTCCTCCACCTCTTCATCGTCATCATCGCACTCCTGCTTGATGAGCGGTATCCTGTCGTTCGGCTCGACACTCAGCATCGCCGCCGATCCGGGCGGCAGATCTTCCTTCTTCTCTTCCAGCTCTTCCTCCTCCACCTCTTCGACCTCTTCATCCCCCTCCTTATTATTGTCATCATCGCGCTCCTGTTTGATGAGCGGAAAGTTGTCGCTCGGCTCGACGCTCAGCATCGCCACCGAGCCGGTCGGCACCTCTTCCTCCTCCTGCTCCATCTCATCATCACCAGACTCCGTCTCCGTCTCGGTGAGCGCGCCGCTCTTGTCGAACCCGCCGGACGAGGACGACGACGACGAACAAGAAGAAGAATCTGTTGACAAGTCTTCTTCTTCTTCTTCGTCCTGCTCCTCTCTTCGCACGTACCCTCCGCTTACCCGCACCATCTGAACCCTCCTCCTCCCGCCGCGACCGCCGCAACCGCCGCGGCCGCCGCCGCCGCCGCCCGCGCCGGCGGCGCCTTCCCGCGGCCAGAAGTTGGAGACGAGCGTGTACTGGGCCTTGCACTCGGCGGCGCGGCCCCGCGTCTTGCGGGCGCCGTGGCGCGCGTGCTGGTGCGCCTTGAGGTGCGCCACCAGCGTGAAGCGCTCGCCGCACGCGTCGCACCGCCACTGCCACATGTTGCACTCGCTGCCGCGCTGGTGCCGCCCCAGCGCCGACGGCGTCGCGAACGCCGAGCCGCACTTGGCGCACGCGAACCGGCTCCGGGCCGCCCCGGGGTCCCCGGCGCTCGCCGCGGAAGCCGCCGGGGCGCGGCCGCGGTCGGGGCGACGCCGGGCCGCGACGCCCCGGCTCCTCCTGCGGGCGTTGTCCTCCTCCCAGGCGCTCATGACGAGCTGCCGGTTGCAGTGGATGCGCGAGACCTGCGACTGCGACGTGCCGAAGAGCTTCGCGACGGAGTCCTGCGAGCGCTTGCGGTCGAGCAGCTCGATGATCTGGACGCGCTGCACCAGCGTCAGCTCCGTCGGAGGCCGCCTGCCCACTGGCGTCGCGGCACGGGCGGAACGGGAGAGAACGTTTTTAAACACGAGGTTTGTCACGGAGCGATACGGGCCAGTCCCATCCCCGGGTTGTACGCGAGTCGGAACACAGTGCGGTTCGCATCTAGCGTCAATTACTTACATATTCGACTTACGGACAGACCTAAAAACGGAACTCGTTCGTAAACCGGGGACTGCCTGTATCGACCACCGTAGGGTCAAGTGCTATTGGCAAGCACCTACAAAGGCCGACATGGCACACGAGGAGGTGGGTGGCCAGCACCACGCCCGGCAACCTCTGTCTCCCTAGTGGCGATGTTTACACACCGCTTGGGCGGCAGAGTGGCAAAGCGGTAACATCCGCGCCTCATGGAAAGAATGGTCTTGCCCGAGGCGGTTCCATTACCGCCTGTGTGGTTTTAGTGTTTTCTCCCCCTGTTCTGCGTGGGTTTCCTCCGGGTTCTCCGGTTTCCTCCCACAACAAAAAAAACCACTCATTAATTAATTGGCCGATAACATTGTAATATATAGGAAGCAGTGTGTGGCAATGTTGGCGCTGGCAACACCGCCTGGCTGCCTCCTCCTCGGCCTCTCTGCGCTTTCCTCGCTACGCCTCCGAGTCGTTCTCTCGTCATTGAATGAGTACCTTCGACAGTGAATTAATATATGCGCGTTATAAAGTAAAATTATTATTATTATGAGTGTTGGTGGGTGGGCGAGTGAGTAGGTGGGTGAATAGGTGGGTGGGAGACAGTAGCCAGATATTAATCCGACAAGAGAGTCCTCTCGTCGAATTAATATCTTCGACATTGAATGAATATGTGCCACGCAGCGTTATAAATGTAAAAGTCTTATTATTATTATTATTAACATAGCTGGGGATCAAGGTGGAAGCGTTCACGTCGCGATCCCTGTCAAGTAACACTCGGTATTACCTGCGAATTCTACCAAACACTTCGAAGCCGAGGAGCCGAAAGACAACGATGTCCAGAATCTCAACAGATGCCAGAAGCCCCTCAGTCCGGAGCAAGGAGAGAGTCCAACGCCCGCCGCCTTTAAGGCCAGCACTGACTATTATATCTCTAAATGTCGAAGGGCTGTCTGCAACTAAAGAACTTGTTGCAATGGGGAAACTGTCGTGTGGCCATCGCGCTTCGGAGAATCGAATCGAATCACAGCAGAAAAATACCCGGTGAGCCTGCACGCTCTTTACGGGACTCCTGGCATCGACACAACAAATCTCCGGGCCACCCCCCTCCCCCCGGCTCCGGCACCTCTTTTTCCGACTCCAGACGCCGGTCGGTCTTCGTCCTCCTCCCGTTCCCCGGGTGTTCTCGGCGACCGGGGGCCAGGGAGGGCCCGGGGATCCTCCTGCCGAACGCCGGCGCCCAGACCAGGGCCCTTCCGGCCGCCGGCACAGGCCGGGGCGGGCGGGGTCCACGGCCGGCGGTGCCCGGCGTTTGCGATCATGGTGAAGTGCACCTGCGCCTTGCCCGGCCCGGCGCCGCCCGCGTGGTGCGAGCGCAGGTGCGACTTGAGCACGGAGATGGTCGCGAAACCCTCCTTGCACTCGTTGCACTGCCACAGCCACTGCACGGCCTCCCGCGGCTGACGCTGCGGGTGCTGATGGGCGGGTTGATGATGATGCTGATGATGATGATGCTCAGTTTGTTGTTGTAGTTGCTGATGATGATGATGATGCTGTGGCTGTTGGTTCTGCTGTTTCGACTCACGCACCTCCTCGCCCCGTGCTCTCGCCGCTTGCGGGTGAGCGGGCGGGTGAGCATTCAGAATCACCGCTGATTCCCCCAGCAGCCTCTCAGCACCTACACACACACACACATACAAAGATCCCCCGTATAGCCTTAACAGACTGTAGGGGCAAGTGCCGTTAGCGAGTAGCACCTATGAAGGTCGACACACGCACACACATAAATACCCTAGCAGGAGTGCTAGACTCCAGACCTGTTCACCACCAAGGGAGACCCTAGCAGGCGCAAGGCAGGGCTATACCCAGGATGGGACGCCAGTCCATCGCAGGGCACCTGGGGAAATTTTACTCAGTAGGCCAATTAACCTGGCAGCGTGTCTTGTGGGAGGAAACCGGAGTGCCCGGCGAAAAGCTGGAATCTGTTGCTGAGGAATGGGATGTCTGGTCCACTCTCCTTGGACTGCTGCCACCGCGACCCTCACCAGGACAAGCGGTTTACAACATGGATGGATGTATTTGGACGGTGGGAGGAAACCGGAGTGCCCGGTGGCGAAAACCCACGCGGACACGGGGAGAGAGAACGTGAAAACTCCACACGCTTGACTCTCAGTTTATCTGTCTTGATGTTATTGACATGCCGTTCTCTCCACAGCCATGTGCAGCGCTTTGTGACCCTCGGGCAAGCGAGCCGAGATTCGAACCCGGGACCTTCTTGCTGTGAGGCGGCAGCGCTACCCACTGCGCCACCGTGCCGCCCCACCACTGTTACCCTCATCATCACCTGCGTTGTTGTCCGGAGCCACCTCCACCTGGGCAGGTCTCCGTGCAGCGGTTTCCATCCCCTCTCCTTCTCTCTCGCCCGCCGTCTGAGGGAGGGAACCAGGCAGAGACCAAATCACTCACCCAGGGCCGGAAGGGTAGCGCAGTGGTAACATCTGCCGCCTCACAGCAAGAAGGCAACCCCGGGTTCGAATCCCGGCTCGGGTGCCGCCTTTCTGTGTGGAGTTTGCGTGTTATTCTCTATCCCCGTGTCCGCGTGGGTTTTCGCCACCGGGCACTCCGGTTTCCGCCCACCGTCCAAAGGCATGCTGCCAGGTTAACTGACATGCCGTTCTCTCCGCAGTTGAAAGGCGTTCTATAAAATTATATTATTATTAACGCTATTATTTACTGAGTAAATATTGTCCCAGGTGCCCTGCGATGGACTGGCGTCCCATCCTCGGTATCCCCCTGCCCTTGCGTCCTGTGTCTGCCGGGATAGGCTCCGGCTCACCGCGACCCTGTACGGGATTAAGCGGCTTCAGAAAATAGATAGTGTAGTGTCTGAATGCCTGTACAATTTACTCACGGGCTGCCTGCAGTTGCGTCACTTCGATGACTGTAATGAAGCTGCCCACAGGCGCACAGCGACCGAGGTACAGTGTAGCGACGTCACCGTGAGCCGGCCCCGGAACCCGCATGGCGCGTAGAGACAAAGCTCCCCCGTGTAGCCTCACACAAGGCTGCAGGGTCAAGTGCTGTTAGTAGCGAGTAGCGCCTGTGGTGAAGGGCGGCGCGGCACGCGAGGGGGTGGGTGGCCAGCACCACTCACTCGCCTACCCACTCACTCACTCACCCACTCACTGACTCACCCACTCAACCACTCACTCACCCACTAACCTACATATTCACCCAACCACTCACCAACTCACCCACTCACTCACCTACCCACTCACTCACTCACCCACTCACTCATCCACTCACCTACCCACTCACTGACTCACTCACTCATCCACTCAACCACTCACTCACCATAAACAAAGCTCCCCGTATAGCCTGAACAGACTCTCAGGTCAAGTGCTGTGAGTAGCGAGCAGCACCTATGAAGGCCGGCACGGCACACACAGAGGGGGGGGTGGGTGACCAGCTCCATGCCCGGCCGCCTTTGTCTCCCCAGCGACAATGTTTACACACCGCACCAGGTACTCGTTTGAGGCTGAGTCGACCTAGGGGAGGGCACAGCACTCCCATTCCCCTCAGTGTCGGGTGAGCGGCTAGATGTGAGCTAAGTTAGGGAACCACAACCGTGAATGTTTACCGACAAGACACGTTAGGTGTTTGAGAATCGCTCTTGGGAGCTGCTCTTTCGGGATAGCAGTGTCACTGAGCGTTCCTCCTCCTCTCGCCTGCGCGACGTTTCGCCACCTTAGCCAGCGTTAGAGGGAGGAGCAAACGTTAGAGATAGGAGCCAGTGTTATAGACAGGAGCCAGTGTAAGAGATAGGAACCAGTGTTAGAGACAGCAGCCAACGGTTAGAGACAGGAGCTAGCGTTAGAGAGAGGAGCCAATGTTATAGAAAGGAGCCAGTGTTAGACAGGAGCCAGCGTTAGACAGGAGCCAGCGTTAGAGATAGGACCCAGTGTTATAGACAGGAGCCAGCGTTAGAGATAGGAGCCAGTGTTAGAAATAATAGCCAGTGTTATAGAAAGGAGCCAGCGTTAGGGATAGGAGCCAGTGTTATAGACAGGAGCCACAGGGGTACTCACCAAAATCTCCAGCGTTACACGTTGACATCACAATAATAATAATAATTTAACCCAAAACAGACCTTGTAGTGAGTAATGTGGCTATTTATTGAGAACTGCAATCACTGTATTTAATACATGAAAACATGTTGTCTGGAAAACGAGATTAAAAACGAACTAAAACGACCAACGATACATAACGATAAGATATAGATTTATTGTTGAACCCGAGCGGACGATACGATTATAACTGGACGATATATCGTGGCGACATCGCGATATCGCGACCGCCTTGCTTGGCACCTCTCTGCCCCTTCGGTAACGTGTAATAATAATAATATTTTATATAGCGCCTTTCACCCGAGGGTCACAAAGCGCTGCACAAGGGCCGCGAAGAGAACGGCATGTCAACAACGAAAGCAAAAAAACAACCAATCAAAAACCGAAGCAATAAAAAAATAAATGATTAAGGCTGCTTCGAATACACTGAAAGGTCGTGAAACTGGAAATCTTAAGAGCGGCAAAAATCTGCCAGCGTCCCTTAAGATGGCCGTGTCAGGGGTTAGGCAGCCGCCACAACAACAACCTTTCTTCCCCACAAAAAAAAACAAGTCCACAAGTGCACGCTGTTTGTGTCTCGGTAACGTCCTGCCCGAGGCGGTTCGATTCCCGCCTCGGGCGCCTTTCTGTGTGGAGTTTGTGTGTTGTTCTCTCCCCACACCCCCACCCTGTTCTGTGTGGGTTTCCTTCCATCCGGGTTTTCCAGCTTTCTTGCCACAACTCGTGGCGGAGTTTGTGTGTTCTCTCAGCGATTCGCATGTTTGTCGTGTCAATGCAGGAGTCCCGTGAAGAGCTTGCGAGCTCGCTGGGTATGTTTTCTGCTGTAATAATAAACATCTGTCGTAAATTAACTCGTAGGCTTTCATGACCAATGTTATCCACAGTGAAGCTCTGTTCATGAGTTTCGGTCATGTAAAACACTCAGCATGATGCCGAGTGTAAAGCTCAGCAAAACGTCGGTACCATCTTGTAATGTAAGTGATGCATGTGCTCGCTCATTTGCTCCAACATAAAGACGGGTGTACGTTCTGTGTAAGTACGTACGGGTGTACTTCACTTACCCATAAACAGAGCTTCACTATCTATCGTAAGTGCTGTGGGTTCGCTCTCCAACATTCCGGCATGCTGAAGTCGTACAGAATCGGCACGTTCTGTACACCTGACAACCTGATTGTCTGTGTCGGGTGGAGGCGGGTTTACGACACTAATTATTTTACGTGACCCAACCCGCACAAGGGGTACGTTACGGAGCGACAAATCACCGTTTTATTTCCACGAATGCTCCTTATCTCGTTGCTTGCTCCCGGTCGATCCCTCGCTTAGAGTTTAAAAAGCTGCTCAAAAGTTCAACAATGTAAACTGTACAAGGTTGTATCTTTTCTGGCTATGAGAAAAAAGTGTTCAGATCTGTAAATATCAAATGGACACCTCTGTGCAAATGTTCCAGTTCGAATTCGATTCGATTCTTCGAAGCGTGATGGTTATATGACAGTAGTTTCCCATTGCAACAAGTTCTTCTTTAGTTGCAGACAGCCCTTCAACGTTTAGAGATATAATAGTCAGTGCTGGCCTTAAAGGCGGCGGGCATTGGCCTCTCTTCTTGCTCCAGACTGGAGGGGCTTCTGGCATCTGTTGAGCTTCTGGACATCGTTGTCTTTCAACTCCTCGGCTTCGAAGTGTTTAGTAGAATTTGCAGGTAATACCGAGTATTACTTGACAGGGATCGCGACGTGAACGCTTCTACCTTGATCCCACAAGCAAGGTTGTGTGGCTGCTTGCAAACTAGAACCTTTGCACAAAGGTGTCCATTTGGTGTTTTAACATCTTAACGCTTCTCTCATTGCCAGAAAATGTAAAAAGCACCTTGTATATTTTACATTATTTGTACACTTGGCAAAAAAAAGGTGCCCATCGCTTCAAAGTTCGCCGGTTGGAAAAGGGGTCGCTCCGCTCACGATCCGTAAAAAAAACATCGCCGGCCATAAGTTCGAACCGTACGCGAATAAAACTCAGCGGAGAATCCTTCAGCCGTCGCGATTCAACAATCCGCCCTCTCTGCCCAGCCTTCGCTAAAAACTACAGGATACACCGGGGCAAGCGGACACCGGTCCCGTCAAGCACGGAACGTCCCACCGAGCGAGACAGCCTGGCGATTGCAGCTCGCGGCACCGACGAACCTCGTGAAATGTACGAGACTCTAAGAAAAAAAATAAAACACTGGATTTTTAGAGATGGTCTTTCGGGGATAGCCGCGTCATCGAGCGTCCCTTCACCTCTCTCCTTTGCGACGCTTCGCCTTCGTAACAATTAATCGTTTTACATTTATAACGCGCGGCACGTATTCGCTCAGTGCCAAAGGTATTCGTTTGAGCTCGAATACCTTTGGCATTTGAGCTGGGGATCAAGGTAGAAGCGTTCACGTCGCGATCCCTGTCACGTAATACTTGACATTACCTGCAAATTCTACCAAACACTTCGAAGCCGAGCTGCAAGACAACGACGTCCAGAAGCTCAACAGATGCCAGAAGCCCCTCAGTCTGGAGCAAGAAGAGAGGCCAATGCCCGCCGCCTTAAGACTGTACGTATAGACTATAGGCTTTATTTATAGACTATAGACTGCATGTATGGACTGTCGAGTAGGGGGAGCGCTCGGTGACACAGCTATCCCGAAAGAACAGCTCAGAAGAGCAACCGTCATGAGTCGAGCCGTGACGAACCTACATCAGTACACATTTGTATATGTGTGTATAAAAACAGGGCGGCACGGTGGCGCGGTGGGTCGCGCTGCCGCCTCACAGCAAGAAGGTCCCGGGTTCGTATCCCGGCTCGGGGGGCCTTTCCATGCGGAGTTCGCACGTTCTCCCCGTGTCCGCGTGGGTTTCCGCCGCCGGGCACTCCGGTTTCCTCCCGCCGTCCAAAGACACGCCGCCAGGTTAATTGGCGTACCGACTAAGTTTCCCCCGGGCGTCCCGCGATGGACCGGCGTCCCATCCTCGGTGTTCCCCCTGCCTCGCGCCCTGCGTCTGCCGGGATAGGCTCCGGCTCACCGCAACCCTGTACGGGATTAATCGGTTTCTGAAAAAGGATGGATGGAATACAAAGTCTTCTCGCCCCTGGGCGCCCCGCGGATTGTGCTGCTCTGGACGCCGCCATGACAGGCACCAACCCGCCTTCAGGCCGCAGCTTTTCGCAAGCCGCCTCAGCAATTAATACTACTAATAATAGTAGCATTTATAGAACGCCTTTCACCCGAGGGTCGCAAAGCGCTGCACAGGGCTGTGGAGAGAACGGAAAGTCAATGACGTCAAGACAGATTAACCGAGAGTCAAGCAATAGCGATAAATTATAGGACATAGGACGTAAAGACAACAGAAATAAATACTATTCTACAACAAGCAAGGAGGGAGCAGATGTACCCGAGCAGACGCAGATCGGAAGAGAGAGAGAGAAAGCCAACGTCTCGGCACGGCACCGCTGACCCGCACCAACAGACCAAGCCAGAGGAAGGAATAAACGTTCCCGTGGAGGCGCAGGTAGGAAGAGAGCCAACATCCTGGCACCACACCACTGACCCGCACCGACAGTCCGAGCCAGAGGACTTGAAGAAGAGCCACTCGCACTCAAAAGCTCCATTGGAGGCGCGGGTTGAAATCTCTGGGCGCATGGCACCGCTGCGCAACGCTCCCAGGCCACCCTCACTGCTCGTTTCGGTCACTCCCAAAACCCCGACACAATCCCACAATCTCACCCGGTCCCTGTCAGCCTCCACCTCCTCTGGTCCACCAGTTACACTCAAGAGCAAAACACCGTAAAAAAAAAACCACCGTTACAACGTAACATAACAACGCGGGGGAAGAGACGGGGAGCGGCGGCCTGTTTGCGGCCGCCCAGCGCCATCTCCGGCCCCACTCGGGCCAGATCCCCAGCCAGCCGGATTCCCAACCAGTCAGATCCTCAACTAGGCAGATCCCCAGCGAACCAGATCCCCAGCCAGCCAGATCCCCAACCAGTCAGATCCTCAGCCAGCCAGACCACCAGCGAACCAGATACCCGTCCAACCTGA
>JAZEWU010000031.1:6600666-6613406 GCA_036362915.1 Geotria australis | reverse complement strand
AAGGCTGTGGAGAGAACGGCATGTCAGTAACATCAGGACAGATAAACTGAGAGTCAAGCAATCACGATAAACCATAGGACATAGATCATAAAGACGGCGCCGGCAAACCGCCTAGCTGCCTCCTCCGCCTCTCTGCGCTTTCCTCGCTACGCCTCTGAGTCGTTCTCTAGTCGATGAATACCTTCGACATTGAATGAATATGTGCCACGCGTTATAAATGTAAAATTATTATTTATTATTATAAATCCTCCCATAGACTCCAATGTTAAAGTCTCCCATAGACTCCAATGTTAAATCGCTCCCATAGACTCCAATGTTAAAGTCTCCCATAGACGCCAATGTTAAATCGCTCCCATAGACTCCAATGTTAAAGTCTCCCATAGACGCCAATGTTAAATCGCTCCCATAGACTCCAATGTTAAATCACTCCCATAGTCTCCAATGTTAAATCTCGCTGCGCACGAAGCGCCTCTCACCTCCAGATCGTGATCGATCTTCATGCTTGGGTTGGCGTTCACTTCCAGAAGGACGGGCTTCAGATTTCTCAGGAGCAAGATGTCAAAACCCAAGATCTGTCGAGACCAGAGACACAGGGATGCCGGTAATACTTGGTATTTACCTGCGAATTCTACCAAACACTTCGAGGCCGAGCTGAAAGACAACAATGTCCAGAGGCTTCGAAGAATCGCAAAGAAGAAGAAGCAGCAGCGTGTCTTTGGACTGTGGGAGGAAACCGGAGTGCCCGGCAAAAACCCACGCGGACACGGGGAGAAAACGTGCACAGTCCACACAGAAAGGCGGCACCCGAGCCGGGATACGAACCCGGGATCCTTCTTGCTGTGAGGCGGCAGCGCTACTCACCGCTACGCCACCGTGCCGCCGATCAGTTCCCGTAAATGACTCCGAGTCGAGCAATGAGTGTAATAATCCATAGCTTTGGGCCCGTCATCTGTCACTGGCTGTCGTGCCGCTACTGGGTGTTTAAATGTATCCGTGTGTGTGTGCCTGCATTAGTTAGTGGGGAGCGGTAGCTCAGCGGTTAGCGCGCTGAGCTACGAAACTGGCGACCCGATTTCGAATCCCGCTCGTGGCCAACACCAGTGACGATTTTTTGAACCGGTCCTGGGCCTGCCCTAGGTCGACTCAGCCGCAAATGAGTACCTAGCGTGGTGTGAAGACATTTCCACTAGGGAGACAAAGGCGGCCGGGCGTGGTGCTGGACACCCACCCCCTCGTGTGCCGTGTCGGCTTTTATAGGTGCTTGCTAAAGGCACTTGACCCGACAGTCTGTTAAGGCTATACGGGGGAACGTTGATATTTGTGCATTAGTAACACAAGACAATTGTGCCACATAGTGGTGAAAACGGGTCATAACACGTGTGTACAATCCACGTTAGAGATTTACCCATCCATCCATTCTCTAAACCGCTTGTCCTGGTGAGGGTCGCGGTGGCAGCAGCCCAAGGAGAGTGGACCAGACATCCCTTTCCTCAGCAACAGATTCCAACTCTTCTTGAGGGGGGATTCCCAGGCGTTCCCAGATTTATCCCAAGTAAAATATAAAGGGGGCGGGGCGGCAGGGGGGCATAGTGATGAGCAGCGCTGCCGCCTCACACCAAGACGACCCCGGGTTAGAATCCCGGCTCGGGTGCCCTTTGGTGGCAAACAGGTCTGGGGGGAGGTTACAGACAAATAACGATCCAAAGAACCCTCCGACTAAAGGAGGTTGGCCTCAGGAAGGGCATGCAGCCTCTGTGGAAGACACTCAACCGCTTGAGAACTAGAACGGGACGATCAAACGATGATGCTTTGGTCAGACGGGGCTACAAGGCCGGCCCATCCACCTGTGAATGTGGAGAAGCAGACCGTACTACGGAACACTGCCTTGTCTGCGCTCTACTACCCAACCTCTGCAGCCCAAAAAAGACCTAGCAGAGTACAATAAAAATGCAAAGAACCGTGTGAAGAAATGGGAAACTGTAATTTAACCATCACGCTTCGAAGAATCGCAAAGAAGAAGAAGACGGGACAAACCCAGGCGTCACGAGTCGACCGACTGAGACGGCTTGCATGTGTGGTACCGCCCGCCCGCACGCACCTGGAAGCAGGCCGGGCCGTCCCTCCCGGGCCTCGCTCGGGCCTCCGCGTGGTGGCTGACTCGCAGGCCCGGCGCCAGGGCCAGCACGGTCTTGAGCACGAGGGCGGCCAGGTCGCACCAGAGGCGGCGAGCGTCCAGCCCTCGGGCCGCCAGCCGGCCCAGCACGCTGCGCAGGGTGCGCTTGCTGCCGGTCGCGCCCGACTCGGAGTGAACGAAGCGGCCGCTCCGGACGTTCAGCGAGTAGTTGGTCAGGTGCATGTAGAGGCGGTGGAGGTTTTTGGGGTTCGGCTCCTGCGCGGCGCACGGCGGCACGCGGGGGCGACGGACGGGGACGGACAGACAGGTCTGTGTTATTCGTAGTCTAGTTGTGGATCAAGGTAGAAGCGTTCACGTCGCGATCCCTGTCAAGTAATACTCGGTGTTTACCTGCAAATGCTACCGAACACTTCGAAGCCGAGGAGCTGAAAGACAACGATGTTCGGAAGCTCAACAGATGCCAGAAGCCCCCTCAGTCCGGAGCAAGAAGAGAGGCCAATGCCCGCCCGCCTTTAAGGCCAGCACTGACTATTATATCTCTAAATGTTGAAGGGCTGTCTGCGACTAAAGAAGAACTTGTTGCAATGGGAAACCGTCATACAACTAACCATCACGCTTCTGGCATCTGTTGAGCTTCCGGACATCGTTGTCTTTCAGCTCCCTCGGCTTCGAAGTGTTTGGCAGAATTTGCAGGCAATACCGAGTATTACTTGGCAGGGATCGCGACGTGAACGCTTCTACCTTGATCCCCGGTATTTAGGGTGTCCTGTGTGGATAGCGCGGAGAGAGGGGGGGAAGGTCGGGCGAGGGAAGTCACCTGATATATCTCGGTACAGAAGCGGCAGAGGCCCTCTCGAGACACGTAAACCTCGAGCGGGTCGAGCGAGGCCAGCAGCACGTACAGACGGATGTCGAACTTGAGCTTCTCCAGCAACAGGGGCCTCTGCACGTACTCCTGCACGATGGTCGGCCTGCCACGCAGGCATCCGGCCGCCTGCAGGTCCTGGGGGTCAAAATGTGGGACGGGGGGGGGTGAGGGACGGGCAGAGGGGGAGCCGGGTCATTGTTGATACGCAGGCAGTCCCCAGGTTACGAACGAGTTCCGTTTTTAAGTCCGTCTTTAAGTCGAATTTGTACGCAAGTCGGAACAGTTACGGTGCGGTTCACATCTAGCGTAAATTAGTCAAAATGTTTGTCTTAGTATATACAGTGATACCCCGCTTTACGTCATTTCGGGTTCGCCTTTACGCCACTTTTCTAGAGTAAATTTCAGTTCAGCGAACGTCATTACGTCCGACGTTACGTCACTCAGCAACGTCATCTACGTCATAATTGTAAGGGCAAATCACAAGGTAAATAACGTAATTTTATTGTGTTAATTTTTCTTTAAAAAATATTACTAAAATGTGCTAGTTATATTATTTCGATAGTTATGTTCTTTCGCGAGTTATTTACGCTAGTTTTACGGTTTTTGGCCTCATTTTAAGGCATTTTTAAGGCATTACGTCCGGTTTTCGTCCAAAACCGGGTTACGTCACGGCTTTTGGAACAAATTAATGACGTAGGCGGGGTATGACTGTAGCATGTCGTTCTCTCCGCAGCCTTGTGCAGCGCTTTGTGACCCTCGGGTGAAAGGCGCTCTATAAATGCTATTATTATTATATTTTTTACCTAAAACATCTTAAAGATAATAATACGGTAGTAGTAGTAGTAGTACTAAACCGCTGAAAACGCGCAAAGTAGTCCGCCCGTTCGTTAGTCCAAACCATTGCATGCAACTCGACTTTTGAAACGGAGGTCGGTACGTAAGTACGGACCTGTGGGTTGCTGATGAGGAAGATGCCGTCCCCTTGCGAGCCGCCGTCCGGCTTCACGATGAACGTCAGCTTCCGCGAAGGGTCCTTCTCGCGCAGCTTCAACACCTGTGGCCGCGGCAGGCAGGCAGGCAGGCAAGGCCGTGAGTGGGTTCGCAATCGGCCGCGGTCAATCCGCTGCTGGATGATGGGCCACCGCCCCGCAACTCGGCGATCGCGGAACGGTTTGTCTGCCGTTGATCCCGTCCGTTCGTTCGTTATCGGGATAATAATAGCGTTTATATAGCGCCTTTCACCCGAGGGTCACAAAGCGCTGTGCAAGGCTGTGGAGAGAACGACATGTCAACAACGATAGAGAACGGAAAACCAGCAACAAATTATTTTTGGGGATTTTTTTTTTTTATAATCCGAGCTGTGGAGATAGGCTCCGGCTCACCGCGACCCTGTACAGCAGTGGTCCCCAACCACCGGTCCGTGGGTCATTTGGTACCGGGGCCGCACAGAATGAATGAATAAAAAATATATATTATCATCAGTCTGAAAGATGTTTTATTTTGAAAAAATGACCGGATAATTCAGCGTAATGGTGAGTTGTATTTTTTCTGCGCTTTATATTTGTTTGTATGCCGGTCGTATTATTTTATTTCGTCGTATTTATCCCCCCACACACCTTGAAGGCCGGTCCGCGAAAATATTGTCTTACATGAAACCGGTCCGTGACGCAAAAAAGGTTTGCGACCGCTGCTCTACAGGATCAAGCGGTTTCTGAAAATAGATGGATGGAAGATTCAACTGTGCTCTTGTACTGGGCGAATCAAGCAAGCACTAATGAATCTCACGGTTGACTTATGACCCAATATCATAATTCTCAATGTATTAGCCATGATCAATCGACTGCTGCATGTACGCCTCTCTGATCCGCTGCTAGCTCCCACTACCGATCCTGCGATGTTACGGTCCACCGAGCACCCCCCACATCACTCCATCTCCTTGTGGACGTCCGCTTGGATTCGTTCCATTCCTTGCGAGAATATCCACCAATTACTCTCGCCAAAAAAACAACGCGTGGTCACGCTCCAACCCATTTGTGCCTCTCGGTGTAATGCGAAGTGTGTACTCCGCCCACACTTCTTTGCGCACTTTCAAACACTTTGAGTGTTGCTTTAGACAAGCAGCTGGGTGGAAGTGCTGTTTGATAAACTTCGGTGTACTGACGTAGCTTTGCAAGGCTCGATGGGGGTCAAGGTAGAAGCGTTCACGTCGCGATCCCTGTCAAGTAATACTTGGTATTACCTGCGAATTCTACCAAACACTTCGAAGCCGAGGAGCTGAAAGACAACGATGTCCAGAAGCTGACCGTCGCGCTTCGAAGAATCGCAAAGAAAAAGACTCGATGCATGATGCTTGCGTTTCAAACTACAAGACCGGCCCGACCACCTGTGAATGTGGAGACGCAGGCCGTACTACGGAGCACTGCCCTTGCCTGCGCTCTCCTACCCAACCTCTGCAGCTCAAAAGACCTGCTCGCAGAGTTCAACAAAAACGCAAAGAACCGTGTAAAGAAGAAATGGGGAAAACTGTCATATAGCCATCACGCTTCGAAGAATCGAAAATAAGGAGATCCGGAACACGGCTCACACACACACATCAGCCTCGAACAGCGCGAATTCGTCCGGAAGGATCCAGGAGCCCGGGTAGAATCCGTACTCATCCGGAAAGAGCTGCTGCATAGTTCGCAACGCCCGGCTCAGGTTCACCTTGCGCACCAGTTCCGGCATCCCTTGGGGCCACACAGGGGGGAGACAAGCGACAGCAGCGCCGGCGTTCAAGCAGGCAGTCGCCCGGGTTACGAACGCCCGTACTTACGTAATAATAATAATAGCATTTTATAGAGCACCTTTCACCCGAAGGTCACAAAGCGCTGCACAAGGGCCGCGGAGAGAACGGCATGTCGACAACGATAGAAAAAAACAATAAAAACCAAAGCAAGAAAAAATAAATGATTAATGCTGTATCGAATACACCGAAAGGTCGTGAAACTGGCAATCTTAAGAGCGGCAAAAATCTGCCAGTGTCCCCTAAGATGGCCGTCACTTCCTCCGTAAAGCCTATTATTTAAAAAAATCGAGTTGCATACAGTGGTTCGTACTAACGAACGGGCGGACTGCTTTGCGCGACGCTTGAAAGACTTTATGTTTTCAGCGATTTATGATTATTACTGTACTGTATATTGAAGATGTTTTAGGTACTTTATATACTATATACTAAGACAAACATTTGACTAATTGACGCTAGACGTGAACCGTACCGTAACTGTTCCGACTTACGTACAAATTCGACTTACAGACAGACTTAAAAACGGAACTAGTCCGTAACCCGGGAACTGACTGTATGAGAGAAATTGTGGCCGCACGGTGAGTTTTCGACTTTCAAATGGATAATCGGGGAACCGAATCCCGGCTCGGGTGCCGCCTTTCTGTGCGTAGTTTGCGCGTTCTCCCCCCCGCGTCCGCGTGGGTTTTCGCCACCGGGCCCTCCGGTTTCCTCCCACAGCGACCTCCCGTTGCGGTGCTAAAGCGCGGGGCGTTCTTACCGGGGAATTTGTTGACTATGCCGGAGCAGACGTTTTCCGAATCGTGGAAGGAAGTCCCGTGCCAGTAAATGTCGCAAGGTTGTCTCCGGCCAAACGGATACTGCAAAGGCAATGGTAATAATAATAGCATTCGTAAAATAAACTCGAAGGCTTTCCATGACCAATGTTATTCATAGTGAGGTTCTGTTTGTGAGTTTAGGTCATGTGAAGGTGTGTAAGTGAAGTGCACCCGGTCGATATGCCGGAGCAAACGAGTGAGCACATGCATCACTTACCTCAAGAGATGGCACCGACGTTTCGCTGGCATTACAGCTAGCATCATCACAAGCCTCACTGACCTCAAAAGATTATGTTGGCTGTAATGCCAGCGAAACGTCGGTGCCATCTTTTGAGGTAAGTGATGCATGTGCTCACTCGTTTGCTCCGGCATATGGACGGGTGCACTTCACTTACACACCTTCACATGACCTAAGCTCACAAACAGAACCTCACTATGAAATAGCATTTATAGATCGCCTTTCATCCAAGGGTCGCGCAAAGCGCTGCACGAGGCTGTGGAGCGAACGGCATGTCAGCAACATCACGGGTTAGTCGAAATGCTCGCCCCGGCGTTCGTCAGTGGGGCGCTCACACGCTCAATCACTCACTCGCCCAGTCGAGAACCACTTTTAAAGGTAAGTGTTGTGTGTGTCCAGTCGTTTTTTTCAACATGTCGACGGTAACACAAATTAATTATTTGGCCGATAACATCATAATATATAGGAAGCAGTGTGTGGCAATATGGCGCCGGCAAACCGCCTGGCTGCCTCCTCCGCCTCTGTGCGGGTTTCCTCGCTACGCCTCTGAGTCGTTCTCTCGTCGATGAATACCTTCGACATTGAATGAATATGTGCGCGTTGTAAATGTAAAATTATTATCACACCACACTTGCATATCCTTTGCACATGACCTAAACCCTTAAAACACTATGGAAATGTCAAATCATTATTATTATTATTAACAGTATCACGTAACGACATGGCAACGATCTGGTATCTAAGGCACGATGTCCTAGTACACAGAGCACTTGCAATTATTCCCGCGTCGCAGGCCTACACGCACGACCGCCCGCCAAGCCGCCCGCTTCAACTTCAATTGAAATCTGGCTTCGCTAATGCTAGGGTTGCCATGCTATCAGTTATCCCGACCAGTGTCGTACACAGAGGGGGGGCAAAGGGGGCGACAACCCCGGGCATCCATTTCAAGCGGGGCATCCAATCAAAGAGTGAAATTAAAGAGTCCCACAAGCTGGTGTGAATGTGGATCCGTGTTTTAATAAGCGACACCAGAGTAGAGAACCCGTTACGTGTAAACACTGTGCATAAGCGCGTTACAAAGTAGATTATTATTATGATGCCGATTAACTCTTTCGGTGCCCTGTTAACGCCGATCGACATTATTTTTCATCGTCCACTGTGCCCTGTCGGCTTTCACGACCGATGGTTATCCATAGTGTTTTAAGGGTTTAGGTCATGTTAAAAGGTTATGCAAGTGTGGTGTGACCCCCTTGGGTCACAAAGCGCTGCACAAGGGCCGCGGAGAGAACGGCATGTCAACAACAACACTAATTAAAAACCAAAGCAACACAAGGAGGAGAGAACACACAAAATCCACACAGACAGGCGCCAGAGACAGGAGTCAAAACCGCCTCGGGCAGGATTTTATTTTCTACGATTTTCTACAGCGCCAAATAATTGTACTCAGTCACACGGCGGCCGTTACCGTGATTGCTCCGCATTAACGTCAGCGTCTTCCAACGTGGCTGCTTTCGGGGATGCGAGACGTGGGACGGTGTTCAAGATACAACGGGGCTTGTAATTTAGCAATTACGTTTAACTGCGGCTTTAAAGTGACAACTGTTAACGCTTTCCAGCAGAGGATGAGAGCTGCAATGCATTAAGTCTGTCTGTAACGGGGAGGGAGGGTGCGCGGCGGTATAGGGGTGTCTATACGGTGGCAACTTTACGCCTGACAGAATGACAGAGGGATTACATCCTTCGTCTGGCACTGGGAACGCCTGGGAATCCCCGCTTAGGAAGAGCTGGAATCTGTTGCTGAGGAAAGGGATGTCTGGTCCACTCTCATCCTTGGACTGCTGCCACCGCGACCCTCACCAGGACAAGTGGTTTAGAAAATATATGGATGGATAATAGCATTTGGGAACGTTTCTGTGCGGAGTTTATGTGTTCTCTCCTGTTCTGCGTGGGTTTCCTCCGGTTTCCTCCCACAAATCAGAACCACTCAATCTATTAATCAGCCGATAATATCATAATACATAGGACGCAGTGTCTGGCTGGTTGGCGCCAACTAGATAGATGTTTATTACTACAGCAAGAAAACACCCAGTGAGCTTGCAAGCTCTTTACGGGACTCCTGCGACGCAAAAAACATGCGAATTGCTGAGAATAATTAACATATTATATATACAAGATAATCAATTGTTTCGAGTCCTCGATTCGAACCCTCAACCTTTGCGTGAAACCGCAGGCGCTTATCCCATTGGGGAAAAAAGACATACAGGCTGATAAACGGGCAAAAACACCACCCTAACAAATTATTACATTCAACAAAACTCCGACTAAGAAAGTCCATGCGCTTTTAGGAACAGGTATATTTTGAGATGAGATTTAAACGAGCTGATCTGTGGGAAGTCGGGTCGGTAGTTTTTAACCATAGTATAGCTAATTTTATGAGTTAGGTCACGTTGGAGTTATACTATTGAATGTAACTCGTAAAAAGAGCTATACTATGGATAACATTGGTCACGATTTGCCTGCCGCGTGGGAAGGCATTACCAGGCGTTCTGAGGCCCGCAGGCTCACATAGAGGCCTACAGACTCACGGAGACCCACAGACTCGCACTAAGACTCGTAGATGCACATAAAGTCCCACAGACTCACACAGAGACGCACATATTCGCACAGAAAACCACAATCTTACACAGAGGCCTGTAGGCTCACAATGGACACTCATAGCGACCCACATTAAAAAAGCCACGTTGCTAAATTTGAACGCGCGATTAATTCGGCGTATTCCCAGCTACGACAACTGTTACTACCTCGGCATCGCACCGATGTGTTGGAGAGCGAACCCACAACATTCGCAATGAAGGCGCGACGTTTCGCTGATAGTTGTGATCAGCCCCAGTCTTTGTTCCCGTACCTTCATGGAGGTCGAAACGAAACGCCACGTGTTTGCTCACGTCACAACCCATTACTGATTGGCCGTGGATAACACTGCGGATAACATTGGTCACGAAAGCCCTTCGTGTTAAATTTACGACAACTGTTCATCCATTTATTTTCAGAAACCGCTTAATACCGGAGCCTATCCCGGCAGACACAGGGCGCAGGGCAGGGCTATACCCAGGACAGGATGCCAGTCCGTCGCAGGGCACCGGGGCAATTTACTCAGTAGGCCAGTTAACCCGGCAGCATGTCTTTGGACGGTGGGAGGAAACCGGAGTGCCCGGCGAAAACCCAATAGTTTATCTTCATTACAATTCAGTCCGCACGCGTAATCGGCAACCCAAACACATATTTCCAACCGACGATTGAGTGTTAACCGTATAAACGTGTAACCTCCGCTGCATATTTAAACGTAGAAATTCCGTTCGAATGTCAGTGGGCAACTCGATGGATTTCGTTTGTGCGAAGAGGTCATGAATTCTTTAGCGTCGGGGGTCTGCATGAGAAGCCCCTCAATTATTAATGAATTCATTTATTGATGCACACAATTAATCATTAACTCTCTGAGCTGCCTGTTGAAAGCAAATTTCAATTATTTTTACTCAAGGGGTTTTTTCCCCCCCCTTTAAAAATTGCCCGTGGTCTCGAATCTTCTTGGGTATCGGTTCGAATTCGATTCGATTCTTCGAATCATAAAAATAATAATAGCATTTTATATGGCGCCTTTCACCCGAGGGTCACAAAGCGCTGCACAAGGGCCGCGAAGAGAACGGCATGTCAACAACGAGAGAAAAAAACAACCAATAAAAACCGAAGGAACAAAAATGATGGTGATATGACAGTTTCCCCCATTGCAACAAGTTCTTCTTTAGTTGCAGACAGCCCTTCAACATTTAGAGCTATAATAGTCAGTGCTGGTCTTAAAGGCGGGCGGGCATTGACCTCTCTTCTTGCTCCAGATTGAGGGGGCTTCTGGCGTCTGTTGAGCTTCTGGACATCGTTGTCTTTCAGCTCCTCGGCTTCGAAGTGTTTGGTAGAATTTGCAGGTAATACCAAGTATTACAGGGATCGCGACGTGAACGCTTCTACCTTGATCCCCTCGGGTTTCCGTGATGGCTGCTTAGTTGTTGTTTTTTTGGCGAGATTAATTGGTGGATTTTCTCGCAAGGAATGGATCGAATCCAAGCGGACGTCCACAAAGAGATGGAGTGATGTGGGGGAGTGCTCGGTGGACCGTAACATCGCAGGATCGTTCGTGGGAGCTAGCAGCGGATCAGAGAGGCGTACATGCAGCAGTGGATTGATCATGGCTAATACATTGAGAATTATGATATCGGGTCAGAAGTCTACCGTGAGGTTAATTTATTCTTGCTTGGTTGGCCCAGTACAAGAGCACAAGTTGAATCTTCCATCCATCCATTATCAGAAACCGCTTAATCCTGTACAGGGTCGCGGTGATCCGGACCCTATCCCGGGAGACACAGGGCGCAAGGCAGGGCTATACCCAGGACGGGATGCCAGTCCATCACAGGGCATCGGGGGCAATTTAGTCTACAGGCCAATTAACCTGTGCAGCAGCATGTCTTTGGAGTGTGGGAGGAAACCGGAGAACCCGGAGGAAACCCACGCAGAACAGGGGGAGAACACACAAACTCCACACGGAAAGGCGCCCGAGCCGAGATTCGAACCCGGGGCCTTCTTGCTGTGAGGCACAGATGGTTGCCACTGCGCCACCCTACCACTGCGCCACCCAGAGCCGGAGCCTATCCCGGCAGACACAGGGCGCAAGGCAGGACAACGCCCACGATGAGACGCCAGCCCACCACAAGGGGAACCGCAATTTGAAGACCTTTCAAATCGGATATCTAACCACTCTGCTCATTTGGGAATCTGTAAGTGATATTTGAATGGCAATTCGACTCTTCACCAAAGTGAAAAAAAAAACCCCACGGTGATACGGAGTACTAAATCCTCTGTATGTCCTGTACATATGGGAGAACTGACAATAAAGCTGAATTAAAATTAAATTCGAAGGTTCGCGTGAGATTATCGACCGCAAAAACCCGGCAGAGAGAAGGAAGCAGGCGCGTCGCAGCCGCGGGTGTTCCGACACCCGCACTTTCACAGAAACATGATTCCACCCACCCCCACTTTTTCCTGATGTAGTCTCATATATGTTCCGACACCCGCACTTTCACAGAAACATGATTCCATCCCCCCCACTTTTTCCTGAGGTAGTCTCATATCATATGTTGCGACACCCGCACTTTCACAGAAACACGATCCCATCCCCCCACTTTTTCCTGAGGTAGTCTCATATCATATGTTGCGACACCCGCACTTTCACAGAAACATGATTCCATCCCCCCCACTTTTTCCTCAGGTCTTCTTCTTTGCGATTCTTCGAAGCACGATGGTCAGCTTCTGGACATCGTTTTTCCTCAGGTAGTCTCATGTCATATGTCGCGACACCCGCACTTTCACAGAAACACGATCACATCCCCCCCACTTTTCCCTGCGACACCCGCGGCCGCGACGCGCCCGGAAGGAAGAAACGTGCGCAGCGACGGGAGACCGACCGACCGACTCACTTCTTTCCACTTGAGCTGGCCCATGCTGACCTTCAGCGCCTCCAGGGAAGTCTTGGCTTTGGAACTGTCCACCGTGACGACGCGCCTGCGTCTTTTCGGCGACTTGTTCGTCAGCGCAGCCAATTCACCACCGGCACCAGCATCATCATTATCATCATCATTTTCATCGTCAGCAGCAGCAGCATGACCACCGTCCGCATCGTTATCATGATCATCATCAGCACCGTCGTCGTTGTTGTTGCTGCAACTACCGACTTCGCCACCGACATCACCGCCGCTAGTGCGGGCGGTAACTGCGGCTAGTGCCGTGTTGGGGCTGCGTGCCTGATCGTGGCGCGGACTTGACGGTGCTGCCGGTGAGGAGGTTCTCGCACGCTCGTG
>JAZEWU010000031.1:6573436-6583811 GCA_036362915.1 Geotria australis | reverse complement strand
GGCCAAAGCACAGCAAGTTGGCACGGTAGGGAGCTCAGGTGGTGTACCTGCCAGTCATCTCAGTCAGGCAGCCCATCGTGACACCTGGGTCTGTCCCGTGACCTCCTGTCGGCGAGCCTTCGACACTTCATGTGATGGCCTCAAGGTGCATATGGCCTGGCACAGGCGACGTGGTGACGTCACCGCCACTTAGTGGCGAAGGACGGTTGTTGTTGTGTGTGTGTTCGTGTAGGGGGAGCGGTGGCCCAGTGGTTAGCGCGCTACGCTGGGCTAGAAACCTGGCTATGACCCGAGTTCGAATCCGGCTCGCGGCCACCAACACCCAGCGAGGATTTTCGTGAAACCGGTCCTGGGCCTCCTCCCCCTAGGTCGACTCAGCCTCAAACAACCTTCATAGGTGCTCGCTAACAGCACTTGACCCTACAGTCTGTTAAGGTTATACGGGGAATCTTTGGACCTTAACAGACTGTAGGCTCAAGCGCCGTTAGCGTGCAGCAGTGATACTAATAATAATAGCATTGTATGGAGCGCCTTTCACCCGAGGGTCACAAAGCACAATGCGGGTTGACACGGCACACGAGGGGTGGGTGACCAACACCACGCCCGACCGCCTTTGTCTCCCTAGTGGCAATGTTTACACACAAAGCACTCGGGACACAGTTGAGGCTGGCCCAGCGCCGGTTCGGAAAATCGTCACTGGTGTCGGTGGCCGTGAGCGGGATTCTAAGAGAGCGGGAGAGAGTGTGTGTGTGTGAGAGAGAGAGAGCGCATCACAGCTTCAATAGCCTCTGTGTGGACGCCTCACGATACCTTTGATTGACGTCTCGCGGCCATGTTTAATAAAGGCGGCTTGGAGAAAAGATTGTTTTAGGGTTAGCAGCCGCCTCGCTAGGGACCTTAGTCTGCCGGGAGGGAGGAGGCTTGGAGGGAGGGAGGGAGGAATAATAATAATAATAGCATTTATATAGCGCCTTTCACCCGAGGGTCACAAAGCGCTGCACAAAGCTGTCAACAACAACAGAGCACGGGAGCGGGGAGGAAGATGGAGACGCGAAGTGGGTACAGAAGGTTAAGACACGGTGGAAGGGATGGGAGATCGATGATTACTATTACGGCAGAATAATACCCAGCGAGCGTGCAAGCTCTGTACTGGAGTCTCCCTGCACTGACACGAGAAACACGCGAATCGCTGAGGGTTAGAGGTGGCGGACGAATGAACTGGCTTCCCATCCTGGGTGACCTGCACCACGCCCGGCCGCATTTTATCTCACTAGTGACCATCACACACACACAGGCAAAGCGTATGTCTATCCAAGACGCACCTTTGCCACCCCTGGAGATGGACAGGGTTAAGAAATAATATTTCAAAGGTTATGTACGTTGGGTCATAGGTGTGGGTGTGTGTTGTGCGTGTGTGTGTGTGCGCGCTGAGTTTAATTTTATATTATTTTTCGGGAATAATTCCTCAGGGTGGGTCAGGAGGTCGAGGCCTTCCGTGCACACTAGGGGGAACTAATACACACCGAGACTCGAGCCACGAGGTTTAACTCGCTGCACATTTAACAAAAACTAATTTTCTGTGGGGGTAGTAGCTGGTAGCAAGAAGGTTCCCGGGTTCGAATCTCAACCGCAGACAAAGATAAAGATTTCCCCCTTATAGCCTGAACAGACTGTTGGGGCAAGTGCCGTTAGCGAGCACCTATGAAGGTCGACACGGCACACACAGAGGAGGTGGGTGACCAGCACCACGCCCGGCCGCCTTTGTCTCCCTAGTGGCGATGTATTACACACCGCACTAGGTACTCATTTTGAGGCTGAGTCGACCTAGGGGAGGCCCAGGACCGGTTCAGAAAGTCGTCACTGGGTGTTGTTGGTGGCCGTGAGCGGGATTCGAACTCGGGTCGCCAGATTTCACGCAGACATTCACACGCACACAAAAATACACACAAGCACACGCGCACACAAACAAACACCCCCACACACACACATACAAACAACGACAAAGATCCCCCGTATAGCCTCACACAGGCTGTAGGGTCAAGTGCCGTCGGCGAGCACCTATGAAGGCCGGTACAGCACGTGTAGGGGGTGGGTGGCCAGCACCACGCCCAATGAACACACACACACATACACACAAACACCCACACACACAAACAAACACACAAACACACAAACACACAAACAAACACAGCTCGATACTAACACTAGTTTGCGAGATTAACGCGGTCTGGGTCGCGATCTGTCATCCTCCGCCGCGTGAACAACCCATCCTCGGTATCTACCCCTGCCTCGCGCCCTGCGTCTGCCGGGATAGGCTCCGGCTCACCGCGACCCTGTACGGGATCAAGCGGTTTCTGAAAACGGACGGATGGATGGATCACTGTCATTAACATCGCCGTCAATTGCAAATAGCGAGAGCGAATTTGCACGCTCGTATATTTGTAGAGCAGGACACGACGCTTCGCAAACGCATTTCGCCGATTGAACGCATTTAATCGTAGTCTTATTAATATAACAATAATTAAAAAAATTTATATAGCGCCTTTCACCCGTGGGTCACAAAGCGCCGCACAAGGGCCGCGAAGAGAACGGCATGTCGACAGCGAACGGAAGAAAAAAACCAACCGGTAAAATAAAAAACAAAGCCACGAAAAATAAATGATCGAGGCTGCTTCGAACACACCGGACAAATCGAACGCAAACACACCGCGTTACCATCGTCGAAGCCGCAGTTAAATATTACATATATACGCGTTTTTACTCTTGCATTTATACCTACGTATTGAGAAACAAAGATAAAACCGCCCGCGTAGCCTCGAACAACTGGGCGGGCAAGTGCCGACAAGCCGCCACAAAATCCCAGCCGTGTTTGTGTCGCTCGCTCCGATGTTTACGCGCTTTTCGAGTGCAGGCTGAGTCGACCTAGGGGAGACCCGCGACCCGGTTCGCGTCACCGCCGGCTTTGCAGCGTGGGCGCGCTAACCGCTGCGCCACCGCTCCTATCAAACACACCGGCTCATACAAAGATCCCCCGTGTAGCCTCGACAGACTGTAGGGGCAAGTGCCGTTAGCGAGTAGGCACCTTGTGATAATAATAGCAGTTTATAGAGCGCTTTGTGACCCTCGGGTGAAAGGCGCTATATAAATGCTATTATTATTATTAAATCGCTGCACAACGACAGAAAAAAACAACCCTGTATAGGATTAAGCGGTTTCTGAAAATGAATGAATGAATGAATAACAAAATATTAAATGATGAAGGGCTGCTTCGAATACACTGAAAGGTCGTAGAAACGTATGAATGTTGAGACGGCACGCGACCGGGGGTGGGTGACCAGCAGCACGCCCGGCCGCCTTTGTCTCCCGAGTGGCGATGTTTTAACACACCGCACCAGGTTCCTCATTGAGGCTCTCCAACGGCACTTGACCCTACAGTCTGTCAAGGCTACACGGGGGATCTTTGTAATTCTGTATGTTTGTGAGTGTGTATGTATGTATATGTGGGGAGCGGTGGCCCGGTGGTTAGCGCGCTGGGTTACAAATCTGGCGACCCGAAGTTCGAATCCCGCTCACGGCCACCAACACCGGTGACGATTTTCTGAACCGGTCCCGGGCCTCCTCCCCTAGGTCGACTCAGCCTCAAATTAGTACCTAGTGCGGTGTGTAAAACATTGCCACTAGGGAGACAAAGGCGGCCGGGCGTGGTGCTGGTCACCCACCCCCTTCGCCAAGGGTGCGTTGCGATCATTTAACAAGAGACAGATAAGATAGATAGAGGTGCATTATTACAGCAGAAAATACCCAGTGAGCTTGCGAGCTCTGCACGCGGGATTCCTGCGATACGACAATCGCACAGAGACCCACAGGCTCCACACAGAGACCCACACAGACTCGCATAGAGACCCCATAGACTCATAGAGACCCATAGACTCGCATAGAGATACATAGAACAACATAGATAGACATAGACAGAGACCCACAGACTCCACATAGAGACCCACAGACCCGTAGACTCGCATAGAGATACATAGACTCACATAGAGACCCCATAGCTTCACATAGAAACCCATAGACTCACGTAAATATAGAAATAGCTGTTTATTATTACAGCCCTGTGATGGACTGGCGTCCCATCATGGGAATAGCCCTGCCTTGCGCCCTGTGTCTGTTGGGATAGGCTCCGGCTCACCGCGAGCCCCTGTAAAGGATTAAGCGGTTTCTGAAAATGGATGGATGGATAATTGTAAGGTCAAGTGCCGTTAGCGAGTAGCACCTATGAAGGTCAACACAGCACGCACGAGGGTGTGTGTGTGTGTTCAGCAAGACGCCCGGCCGCCTTTGTCTCCCCCCCCCTGCCAGCCACACACCGCAGCAGTAGCAGCAGGTACGAATTTAAGGCTGAGCACACCCAAGGGAGATCCCAGAACTGGTTTTACGTATCAATAATCCCTGCTGATGTTCATTGAACCGAGGTTTCCTGTGTCACGCTCGGTGCGCAAAGGCAAAGGTCCCCCGTGTAGCCTCAACGGACTGTTAGGGGTCAAGTACCGTCAGCGAGCCGCTGCGATTAAAGCCGGCACGCGACACACGAAGGGGGGTGGGTGGCCAGTGATACGCCCGGATCGCCTTTGATGTTCAGGCCGCAAGCGGCAGATTACTCGTTTGAGGCTGAGTCGACCTAGGGGGAAGGCCAGGCATCGGTTCGGAGAATCGTCACGGGTGGGTTGCTGGTTGGCCGTGAGCCGGAATCGAACTCGGGTCGTAGTCCAGGTTTGTAGCCCGGCATAGCGCTAACCGCTGTGCTACCGCTCCCCACACACCACACGAGTCACAAGACAAAGATCCCCGATATAGCCTTAACGGACTGTAGGGGCAAGTGCAGTTAGCGACTAGCACCTGTGAAGGTCGACACGGCGCACACAGAGGGGGGTGGGTGACCAGCACCACGCCCGGCCGCCTTTGTCTCCCTCGGCAATTCGCACATACCATAGATACGTACAAAACACTGACTGTATAGCAACACGCCTCGTGGTCTCTATATGATACTATTGTGTGGTGTGTTGTGCTTGAGGGTTGTGTGTTAAAAATGTTAGGTTGTACTTCTGAACCACCGGTATAAGCAAGAATCACTAAAATAATGGGGGGGTCAAGGTAGAAGCGTTCACGTCGCGATCCCTGTCAGGTAAATACTCGGTGTTGCCTTGCGAATTCTACCAAACACTCCGAGGCCGAGCCACTGAAAGACAACGATGTCCAGAAGCTGACCGTCGTGATTTCGAAGAATCGCAAAGAAGAAGACTAAAAATAATCTACAAAATGTACAACCGTTCCTGGCCCTACCCTCTCTAACACTGCGAATCCCATCTCTAACACTGTAAATCCCGTCTATAACACTGTGACTCCCATCTATAACAATGACTCCCATCTCTAACATTGTGACTCCCGTCTCTAACACTGACTCCCATCTCTAACACTGCGACTCCCATTTCTAACACCGTGACTCCCATCTCTTACCCCTTCCGCGCTGGACAACTGTTAAAAAGAGCTACACAGCTCAATTGTTCCTTCCAACTTAAACACATTCTAATTGATTGATAAACTGTACTCCGAGTCAATATTTAAGCTGCGTGCGTCTATGATATCAACGTTTGGTATTGTATAATATAATCGTTTCAGATTATATTTTATCGTGACCAGCCATGGTTAATCCACTGCTGGATGATGGCTTAAACACGCTGCGTCTCTCACGGAGCCTTGTGTTGTGTGTGTATGTGTGTGAGTGGTTATATATGTTTGTGTTTTGTGGTAGCTAACAGCACTTGACTCTGCAGTCTGTTAAGGCTATACAGTTGGGGCTTTTGTCTTTGTTTTGTGGGGAGCGGTGGTGCAGCGGTTAGCGCTATGCTGGGCTACAAACCTGGCTGTGACCCGAGTTCGAATCCCGCTCACGGCCACCAACACACCGGTGACGATTTTCTGAACCGGTTCCGGGGCCTCCTCCCCCTAGGTCGACTCAGCCTCAAACGAGTAGCTGGTGCGGTGTGTGTGTGTAAACATCGCAACTGGGGAGACAAAGGCGGCCGGGCGTGTTGCTGCTGGTCACCCACCCCTCTCGTGTACCGTTCCGGCCTTCATAGCTGCTACCCTTCCAAGACCACTTGTCCGTTAAGGCCACACGGGGGATCGTTGTCTTTGTCTTATATGTTTTTAAATTGCTCGCGGTGCTCTGTCATGGACTGGTTTCCCACCCGGGCAATTGCTCCCTGTGTCTGCCGGGATAGGCTCCGGCTCACCGCAACCCTGTATAGGATTAAGCGGTTTCCGACAACGGACTGCTGGATGGATTGGGTTTATATTTCAGCACTTTTGGCAAGGATTTGGCGATGTAAAGCCTTCGGAGTTAAAATTCAACTCGCCACTGATGTCAGCCGTGTTCGGGATTCGAACCTGGCTTCCGCGGTTTCACAGCTCGGTGCGCTAACCACTGCGCCACCGCTCCACCAACCCAACCCGACCCACCCCTGTAAACTAACACATGCAACGCATTCACACTGTACAAACACATGCCAAGCACATGCTAATCCCCCGGGCGTGCGATTTACACATATTGTGTACACGTGTGTTTGTGTTTGTGTTATATAACGTTGTTGAATTATCAACGATAATTTTGTTTACGAAAATTAAACCTACCCGTGAGGGTGAACGTTAAAATACTGTGCAAATAAATGCGAATTACCACACCGCTACCTAGCTGGTATACAACATACAGTATGTAATATATACTGTATCTGCCGGCAAGCTGCATTGTGTCATTCGCTATTCCAAAGACAAAGATCTCGCGTGTAGCCTTGTTGACTGTAGAGACAAGTGCAGTTAGCGAGTAGCACCTGTGAAGGTCGACGCGGAGCACGAGGGAGGTGGGTGACCAGCAACCACGCCCGGCCGCCTTTGTCTCCCGCGCTAACCACTGGGCTCCCAATATGATAGACACATATGTACACACACACACGCACACACAGAGACGTGGAATGTATTGAACACACAAAGCCACGAATATAGATATATATATTGGAAATCTGTGTATCTTAACACATCATCGTGACGAGCAGCATTATTAATATCATCATCATCATGGATTCGATGCCATTGCAGCGTCAGCAATGGCATCATGAGCATTAAAAAAAATATAATTCTCACAATTAAAGGAGGGAGCGCTCGCTTCGGTGAAAATATTTGTTAGAAATATAATCATCATCAGCTGCATCATCATCATCATCACCACGTACAAAGATCCCCCGTGTAGCCTTAACAGACTGTAGGGTCAAGTGCCGTTAGGGAGCACGCCCGGCCGCCTTTGTCTCCCCAGTGGCGACGTTTACGCTCCGCGCTCGGTACTCATTTGAGGTTGAGTCGACCTAGGGGAGGAGGCCCAGGACCGGTTCAGAAAATCGTCACCGGTGTGTTGGTGTTGGTGGCCGTGAGCGGGATTCGAACTCGGGTCGTAGCCAGGTTTGTAGCCTAGCATAGTGCGCTAACCGCCGAGCCACCGCTCCCCACAACCATCACCAACCACCATTATCACCACCATTTTCGTTGTGTCAATGCAGGAGTCGCGTAAAGAGCTTGCACGCTCACTGGGTATTTTCCTGCTGTAATAATAATAAACATATTTGTTGGCATGCCGTCCTCTTCGCGGCCCTTGTGCAGCGCTTTGTGACCCTCGGGTGAAAGGCGCTATATAAAATGAAATTATTATTATTATTATTATATCTAGGGGCGGCACGGTGGCGTAGTGGGTAGCTGCCGCCTCACAGCAAGAAGGTCCCCCGGATTCGAATCTCGACTCGGGGGGCCTTTCTGTGTCGAGTTTGCACGTTCTCTCCCCGTGTCCGCGTGGGGTTTTCGCCACCGGGCACTCCGGTTTCTTCCCACCGTCCAAAGGCATTGCTGCCAGGTTAATTGGCGTACCGACTAAATTTCCCCAGGTGAATTACGATGGACTGGCGTCCCATTCTCGGTGTTATCCTGCCTTGCGTCCCCTGTGTCTGCCGGGATAGGCTCCGGCTCACCGCGACCCCGTACGGGATTAAGCGGTTTCTGAAAATGGACGGACGGATGGATTGAATTGTCCAGTAGGTGGGAATAGAGTGAGGCGGTGTGTGGAACAGTCTGTGCGGAATTCTCAATTCGCAACCCGGGTACTCCGCTTTCCCCACCACCCATACCCCCACCCAACTGCAAACCCTCATCAGTAAAATTCACCCCCCTCCACGGATCCCGAGTTCGATTCCCTGCCGCGGCTATCATCAGCAACGTCTGGAAGCCAATACATTGATAGAAATATAGATTTAACACGAAGGCTTCCATCCATTAATTTTCTAAACCGCTTGGTCCTGGTTAGAGGGGTCGCGTTGGCAGCAGTCCAAGGAGAGTGGACCAGACATCTCTTTTCCTCAGCAACAGATTCCAGCTCTTCCTGGGGTGGGGATTCCCAGGCGTTCCCAGTGCCAGACGAAGGATATAATCCCTCCAGCGTGTCCTGGGTCGGCCTCTAGGTCTCCGCTCGGTGTGGGACGAGCCTGGAATACCTCACGAGGGAGCCTACCAGATACCCGAACCACCTCAACTGGCTCCTCTCGATGCTTTCTACCACCAGTGGTATCCATAGTATCTGTATGACACTTGCATACTCTTCAATAAAAATGCAAAGAACCGTGTAAATTAACGGCGAACTGTCACATAACCATTTACGCTTCAAAGAATCGAAAATCAGGAGCCGTGACCTAAACTCGTAAAAAAATATACTGTAGATGTATAGATGTTTATTAAGGCTGAAAAATACCCAGTGAGCGTGCAAGCTCTTTACGGGATTCCTACATCGAGGCGAGAAACGCGCACTTCGACGAAAATAATTTTCAGATTTTAAAAAAATCATAAAGAACAAAATTAATAAATCAACCGACAAAAAAAGCGAGAGACGGGAGAGAAGGGGGAGTAGGAGGGAGAGTGCGGGAGAGTGCGGGAGAGAGCCAGCACCAGATGGAGACAAGAAGACAGATCTGTGTGGGTGGCTTCGACGGGGAGAGAGAGAGAGCTAACAAAGCACAGCACGTTGATGCTTTTGGGCCCAGAGAGGAGGAACTGGGAGAGAGAGAGGGCGGAGTGAGAGGAGATAGAGGGCGGAGCTGGGAGAGAGAGAGGGCGGAGCGAGATGGAGCGAGGGCGGAGCGAGAGGAAAGAGAGGGCGGAGCGAGAGATATAGAGGGCGGAGCGAGATTGATAGAGGAGGAGCTGGGAGATAGAGGGCGGAAGGAGAGAGATAGAGGGCGGAGCGAGAGGGATAGAGGGCGGAGCTGGGAGAGAGAGGGCGGAGCGAGAGGGATTGAATCACAGAGGGCGGAGTGAGAGGGAGAGAGGGCGGAGATAGATTAGAGAGAGGGCGGAGCGAGAGGAGATAGAGGAGGAGCTGGGAGATAGAGGGCGGAGCGAGAGAGATAGAGGGCGGAGCGAAAGGGATAGAGGGCGGAGCGAGAGAGATAGAGGGCGGAGCGAGAGGAGATGGGTGGAGCGAGGGGATATGGAGGGAGAGAGGACGCGAGTAGGGGGGGGACCGCGAACTGAGTGGTGAGGGGGGCCACGATTTAGCCCAGGGTTGTTCTTTCAAATGGCGCTTGTAACCGGCAGCAGACTCCCTTCGATCTGGTATCAGCACGGTCTATCCGGTGGGATGTTACTGGACACGGCCAAGATGGAAGAACTCCGCTCCGCTCAGTCTCCACCGGCTCTCGCCGCGCTCATAGGTGGGTGTTTTATTTTTACGCAACGCGGCAGTACGCATTCTAGACTGTATGTATCGCTCTTTTTCTCCGGCGGCACTGCGGTGGGCTTAGTGGTGGGTAGCGCTGCCCGCCTCGCAGCGAGAAGGTACCCGGATTCGAATGTCGCCTCCGGGGGAGGTCTTTCTGCGTGGAGTTTACCGTGTTATCTCGCTCTCACACACCGTGTCCGCGTGGGGTTTTCACCACCGGGCACTCCGGTTTCCTCCCCACAGTCCAAAGACATGCCCGCCAGGTTAATTGACGCACTGAGTAAAAAATTTCACCCGGGCGATGGACTGGCATCCCGTTCCTCGGTGTTCACACCGCCTCGCGTACCCTGCGTCTGCCGGGTTAGGCTCCGGCTCGCCGCGAACCTGTACGGGATTAAGGCGGTTTCTGAAAATGGATGGATGGGATGAAATCTGGCCAGGTAAGGGAGGGAGCACAGGTGGTGCCCTCAGTCAAGCAGCCCGTGAGCAACCTGGCTCAGGTCCCGTGACCTCCTATCGGCGAGCCTTTGGACTCTGAGTGCACCTAGCCTGGCACGGGCGCCGTGG
>JAZEWU010000031.1:6561810-6571998 GCA_036362915.1 Geotria australis | reverse complement strand
CACTCCCAAGCCGAGGAGCTGAAAGACAACGATGTCCGGAAGCTCAACAGATGCCAGAAGCCCCCTCAGTCCGGAGCAAGAACAGAGGCCAATACCCGCCCGCCTTTAAGGCCAGCCACTGACTATTATATCTCTAAATGTTGAAGGGCTGTCTGCCGTGACAAGCACACATCCGTATTGTTCAGTCACGGTTCTGCACTGTTGATCTTTTAATCAGAAACATTCCCAATTTGCAAACGCGTTCTCCGCCCGTGTTTCCAATTAATCAGCTGCTTAATTACCGAGATGACGTGGCTCCACGTGTGATAATTAGTGCACACGCCCGTCTGTTTGTGTGTGTGTGTGGCGGGGAACGGTGGCTTAGTGGTTAGCGCGCTGGGCTAACACACCCGGCTATGACCCGAGTTCGAATCCCGCTCACGGCCACCAACACCCAGTGACCGATTTTCCGAACCTGGTCCCTGAGCCTCCGCTAGGTCGACTAAACCTAAAACGAGTACCTCTAGTGCGGAGTGTAAACATCGCAGCTAGGGAGACAAAGGCGGCCGGGCGTGGTGTTGGTCACCCACCCCCTCTGTGTGTGCCGTGTCGACCTTCATAGGTATTCCTCGCTATAACGGCACTTGACCCAACAGTCTGTTAAGGCTACACGGGGGATCTTTGTTTTGTGTGTAGGCGCGACAGTGTAATTGCCAGCCATAGTGTGTGAATACATGTAATAATTTTAGCTTATTCCGAGATAGCTTAATTCCTTTCAACAGATTGATTTTAAGATTTGTATTTCATAACTTCTGTGTCGACGAGAAATGTACCTGACGCATTTTTGTTTTGAGCCACGGGCATATTTTCAACCAGTTTACCAGATTATGTAAACAAAAATTGTTTAAGGTTTTGGGGCCCTTCCTGATAATAATGCGGCAGTTGTCAAGATTTACGAACCTCAAAATATGAATACTATTATTTACGATGCGTGGCACATGTTCATTAAATTTCGAAGGCGTTCGTTCGAAGCGAGAACGACTCGGAGGCGGGAAGGAGGCTTTCGTCCTATATGGCGATGCTTTCGACGTGGGAGGCCAAACAGGAGCTGCGGAGAGCGACTCTCATCACACATCGAGCCGTCATAGACCGACACTATAATAACGTAACAAATAGTGACGGCCATCTTAGGGGGGGACGCTGGCAGATTTTTGCCGCTCTTAAGATCGCCAGTTTCACGACCTTTCGGTGTATTCGAAGCAGCCCTCAATCATATAATTTTTGTTCCTTTGGTTTTTATTGGTTGTGGTTTTTTTTTCGTTGTCGACATGCCGTTCTCTTCGCGGCCCTTGTGCAGCGCTTTGTGACCCTCGGGTGAAAGGCGCTATACATATAGAGGGTCGCGAAGAGAACGGCATGTCAACAACGACAGAAAAAAACCAACCAATAAAAACCAAAGGAACAAAACATTAAAAATAATACATGGTATTTTTGATGCGTGGCGCATATTCATTCAATGTCGAAGGTATTCCTTCGAAGAGAGATCGACTCGGAAGCGTAGCGAGGAAACAGCAGGGAGGTAGGGGGAAGGCAGCGACGCGGTTAGCCGCCGACAACACGTCGTGTGCGTTCCGTATCTGTCAAAAAATAAGTTCGTACCTTATGGTTTCATTCAGACGGACAGATTATTTTAAATCAAGATCATTTTTCTTCGTTTAAAATAATGTAGGTTTTCACGGCTTGCTATATGGATATTGCTCTTCCGTAGCTTGTGAGCCGTGTAGCTCTTTGTAACAGTTGTCCAGCGGGGCGGGGGTATGTAAGCAAGTTACAACATCTCAGGAAATTTAGTCGGGAGGACGATTAACCTAGGCAGCAGCGGCGGCCTGTATTTGGACTGTGTGACGAAACCGGAGTGCCCGGGATTCGAACCGGGGAGCTTCTTGCTGTGAGGCGGCAGCGCTACCCACTACGCCACCGTGCCGCGGTGTAGAATCGACTGCTACATTATTTTATCACTTATATTTTCCAAAGCGGGACTAATGACTGACTGTATTATGTGTCTAAACGACACGAAATGGCAGGCGATGTAATACACACGCGAGTATGTATATACAAAGACACAGACCCCCCGTGTAGCCTTAACAGACTGTAGGGGCAAGTGCCGTTAGCGAGCAGCACCTATGAAGGTCGACACGGCACACACACAGGGGGGGTGGGTGACCAGCACCACGCCCGGCCGCCTTTGTCTCCCTAGTGGCGATGTTTACACAGCCCATAGCCGGGTTTGTAGCGCGGTGTGCTAACCGCAGCGCCACCGCTGCCCACGTATATACAAGACAACCACACAAACGTACACGCGGGGAGAGCGGTGGCGCGCTGGTTAGCGCGCTGCGCTACGAACCCGGTCTTCTTCGTCCCGAGTTCGACTCCCGCTCGGGACCGAGATCAGTGGCCGATGTACGAACCGGTCCCGGCTTTCGTCTAGGTCGACCCAGCCTTAAATGGGTACCTTGCGCGGTGTGCGAATCTTTACTTATATATTTGAGTGTAGAACTATTACATATATATATGTATGTGTGAATGTTACGTATGTGTGTATGCATTGTATGTATGTACAGTTTGTGTGTGTATAGGCTGAGCGTGCGGCCTAGTGGTTAGCGCTATGCTGGGCTACAAACCCGGCTGTGACCCGAGTTCGAATTCCGCTCACGGCCACCAACAACAACACCGGTGACGATTTTCCGAACCGGTTCCTGGGCTTGCCCTAGGTCGACTCAGCCTCAAATGAGTACCTAGTGCGGTGTGTAAACATCGCCACTAGGGAGACAAAGGCGGCCGGGCGTGGTGCTGGTCACCCACCCCCTCTGCGTGTGCCGTGTCGACCTTCATAGGTGCTCGCTAACAGCACTTGTCCCTACAGTCTGTTAAGGCTATATAGGGGATCTTTGTCTTTGTCTCTATGAGGCAGTCGCCCTCCAACAACAACAGAGGGCGGAGGAACGACCGCTCACAACAGCGAGCCGAGCGCCGGGGCGGATAAAACTGCGCCCCAAACCAGTCGTCTCAGTCAGGCAGCAAATACCAAACACTTCGAGGCCAAGGAGCTGAAAGACAACGATGTCCAGAGGCTGACCATCGTGACCTCCTGGTCAGCCAGCCTTCGACCACTCTGCGTGATAGCCTCAAGGTGCACCTGGCCTGGCACCAGGCGCCGTGGTGACGTCACCGCCAGTTAGTGTCGAACGACTGGTGTTATTGTTGTATGTGTACGCGCACTTACTTATGTCGGGTCTTCTTCTTTGCGGTTCTTCGAAGCACGATGGTCAGCCTCTGGACATCGTTGTCTTTCAGCTCCTCGGCCTCGAAGTGTTTGGTAGAATTCGCAGCACTTGCTGCCTCACAGCAAGAAGGCCCCCGTATTCGTAATCTCAGCTCGGGCGCCTTTCTGTTGTGGCGTTTGTGTGTTCTCCCCGTGTGTTCCGCCTGGGTTTCCTCCGGATTCTCCAGGGTTTCCTTCCGCAAGTTAATGAGTGGTTTTAAAAAAACACTCATTAATTATTTGGCCGATAACGTCATAATATATAAGCAGCAGTGTATAGTGGCAATATGGCGCCGGCAACCCACACCTGGTTGTCTCCTCAGCATCTCCGCGCTTTCCTCGCTACGCCTCCGAGTCGTTCTCTCGTCGAATGCATTACTTTTCGACATTAAATTTTAATATGCGCGCGTTATAGATGTAAAATTATGATTATTATTGTTATTATCATAATAACAATTCTTACGTCGGAGAGCTTTCGAAACTGACGTCGGGTCCCTCCAAGGGGTTTTTGTCCCGTCTATCAACTCTCTCCGTTTTTCCCGCTCTTTTTAAAATCCCGCTCTTTTTTTAAAATCCCGCTCTTTTTTTAATTCCCGCTCTTTTTAATTCCCGCTCTTTATTTCCTACTCTCCCCCCCTCAGCAGACCCGGAGCGCGCTCGCGCCCAGCTGTGCGAGGGCTGCGCGCGTCCGATCTGCGCGCGCTTTTTCCTGCGCGTGAACGAGGCGTCGTGGCACGAGGAGTGCCTGCAGTGCGCCGCCTGCGCGCAGCCCCTGGCGCGCTCCTGCTTCGCGCGGGACCGCAAGCTCTACTGCCGTCGCGACTACGAGAAGTGAGGCGAGCAGCCGGGACCCACCCGTCCCTCACCATCCCATCCGTTGCCATCCGTTGTCATCCGTCCATCTGTTATCATCCATCCGTACACCCGTTTGTCAATCCGTCCATCTGTTATCATGCATCCGTTGCAATCGTCAATCCGTAATCATCCATCCGTCCATCCGTCGTCATCAATCAGTCCATCCGACCATCTGGTATCATACATCCACCTGTATGATGTCATTCATCCGTACATCCGTTGTCATACTTCCGTCCGTCCATCCGTTGTCATCCATCCGCACATCCGTTGTCATCCGTCAATCCGTTATCATCCATCCATCCGTCAGTTGCCATCCATCTGTTATAATCCATCCGTTCATTATCATCTGCACGCGCACCCGTTCGTCATTCATCCGGCCATCCGTTGCCATCCAGGCATTCTCATTCATCCGGTCATCCGTTGTCATACATCCGTACATCCGTTCATATGTCATCCATCCGTCAATCCGTAATCATCCGTACGTCCATCCATTGTCATTCATCCGGACGCTGGCAGATTTTTGCCGCTCTTAAGATTGCCTGTTTCACGACTTTTCAGTATATTTGAAGCAGCCTTAATCATTTAATTTTTGTTGCTTTGGTTTTTTGTTAGTTGTTTTTTTGTCTGTCGTTGTTGACATGCCGTTCTCTCCGCGGCCCTTGTGCAGCGCTTTGTGAGCCTCGTGTGAAAGGCGCTCTATAAAATGCTGCTATTATTATTATTATTACAACTCAAATTCCTATAATCTCCGGGGAGTAATTTTGGAGGTGTGGTTGTTTAAGCGTCTATCGTCTTACAATGATGATTGTTTGGTAACCTGACAGCGGGTTATATTGTACTCAGATGGCAGGCTGGACAGGTGAGTAGAGCTGCCGCCTCACAGCAAGAAGCGCCCGGGTTCGAATCCCGTCTCGGGAGCCTTTCTGTGTGGAGTTTTGTGTGTGTTCTCTCTCTCCCAGTGTCCAAGTGGGTTTTCGCTGTAAACTCTGGGTTTATCAAACAGGACAAAGACACGCCGCTGCCAAAGACAAAGACAAAAATCCCCCGTGTAGCCTTGACAGACTGTAGGGTCAAGTGCCGTTAGCGAGCGGCACCTATGAAGGACGACACGGCACACGAGGGGGTGGGTAGCCAGCACCACGCCCGGCCGCCTTTGTCTCCCTAGTGACAATGTTTACACACTGCACTAGGTACTCATTTGAGGCATACATACGAAAATATATTATTTTTCAATGCCTTGGCCACAAAATATATTTTTTTTGTGTGTTGGTGTCTCGCCCCTAAGGCGTTGTCAAGTCTTTCAAGTTTGGAGCTGAGAATACAAACTGTACAAGGCTAAAGCTCCCCCGTATAGCCTCGACAAGGCTGTAGGGCCAAGTGCTGTTAGCCGGTAGCATGGCGCGACAAAAGGGTGGGTGGGTGGCTCCTGTCTCTAACGCTGGTTCCTATCTCTAACGTTGGGTCCTGTCTCTAACGCTGGGTCCTTTCTCTAACGAATTCGATTCGATTATTCGAAGCGTGATGGTGATATGACAGTTACCCCATTGCAACAAGTTCTTCTTTAGTCGCAGACAGCCCTTCGACATTTAGAGATATAATAGTCAGTGGCTGGCCTTAAAGGCGGGCGGGCAATTGGCCTCTTTTCTTGCTCCGGACTGAGGGGGCTTCTGGCATCTGTTGAGCTTCTGGACGTCGTTGTCTTTCGGCTCCTCGGCTTCGAAGTGTTTGGTAGGATTCGCAGGCAATACCGAGTATTACCTGACAGGGATCGCGACGTGGACGCTTCTACCTTGATCCCCAACTAAAGAAGAACCTGTTGCAATGGGAAACAACTGTCCGTATAACCATCACGCTTCTGAGAAGGTCGTGACCACGTGGTATCCCTTCCCCACTTCTGTTTGACGGACGTAAACAAAACGGGGAGAGAGACGTTTATTAATTATTTTGTCATAAAAAAAAAATTTGGTCAGCCCGCGGGGTACATTCTACCGAGTGACGGCGATTAATCAAACAGCTAGGAGCGGATCTATCCACTGCTGGATGAATTATCAATTTTCAAAAACCGCTTCATCCTGTACAGGGTCAGCGGCGAGCCGGAGCCTGTTCCGGCAGACACAGGGCGCAAGGCAGGGCTATTTACCCATGATGTGTGGCAATGTTTACACACCGCACTTGGTACTCATTTGAGCCTGAGTCGACCTAGGGGAGGAGGCCCAGGACCGGTTCAGAAAATCGTCACCGGTGTTGGTGGTTGGTGGGCCGTGAGCGGGATTCGAACTCGGGTCATAGCCAGGTTCGTAGCCCAGCGTAGCGCTAACAGCCGAGCCACCTCTCCCCACACACACGCACGAAGACAAAGATCCTCCGTGTAGCCTTAACAGACTGTAGGTTAGCGAGTGGCACACACAGAGGGGGTGGGTGACCAGCACCACGCCACACACACACACAGAGACACTCATACACACACACTCCCCTTCAGACTCTGGCCGCCTCTGGTTGTGAATGGAGCGACCTCTGACCTGGGTCCGCGTGAGTTCAGCTCCTGTCACGTTTACGCCCGAGGGGTCTCCTAACTCCGTGCCTCCGCGCACACCTGGACACACACACAAACCGCCTAGCTGCCTGCTCTTCCGCCTCTCTGCGCTCTCCTCGCTACGCCTCCGAGTCGTTCTCTCGTCATTGAATGAGTACCTTCGATAATAATAATAATTGCATTTTATGTAGCGCCTTTCACCCGAGGGTCACAAAGCGCTGCACAAGGGCCGCGAAGAGAACGGCATGTCAACAAAAAAATAATAAAAACCAAAAAAATAAATTATTAAGGCTGCTTCGAATATACTGAAAGGTTATGAAACTGGACACGTGAATGAATATGTGCCACGCAGCGTTGTAAATGTAAAATTATTATTATACACTTGGGCATACAACACACCTAGGTATACAACAACAATAATAACCGTGACGTCACGACGGCGCCTGTGCCAGGCCATATGCACCTTGAGGCTATCACGTGAAGTGTCGAAGGCTCGTCGACAGGAGGTCACGGGACAGACCCAGGTGTCGCGATGGGCTGCCTGACCGAGATGACTGGCAGACGCACCACCTGAGCTCCCTACCGTGCCAATTTCATGTGCTTTGGCCGCTCGGCGCTCGGCTCGCTGTTGTGAGCGTCGCTCCTCTGTCCTGGACATACACAGATACACACAGATGGGCATACACACACCTGGGTACAGTAATAATAATAGCATTTTATATAGTGCCTTTCACCCGAGGGTCACAAAGCGCTGCACAAGGGCCGCGAAGAGAACGGCATGTCAACAACGAAAGAACAAAAAAAACAACCAATAAAAACCAAAGGGAACAAAAATGTAATGATTGAGGCCGCTTCGAATATACCTTGACATACACACACCACCTGGGCATACACACACACACACACACAAATCTGTACACACACAAAGACAAAGATCCCCCGTATAGCCTTAACAGACTGTTGGGGCAAGTGCCGTCAAGCACTTACTGTATATGTTTTCACTAAGCACGGTCCTATACACCGTCTCCCCCCTCCCCCTAGCCCCCCTCCCCTAATGAGGTGAGAATAGGCAGCAGTTAATTACGGGGCTAATTGGAGGTGTGGCTGGTGATGGATGAGTGTAACACATTAGGCTGGCAGAAACGTTAGCGCCGAGTCAGCGAGCCGCGGATTCGTCTGTCAGATTCGGTTGAGTGGGTGGGTGGGTCTTCTTCTTCTTTGCGATTCTTCAAAGCACGATGGGCAGCTTCTGGACATCGTTGTCTTTCAGCTTGGCTTTGAAGTGTTTGGTAGAATTCGCAGGCAACACCAAGTATTACCTGACAGGGATCGCGACGTGAACGCTTCTACCTTGACCCCCGGTGGGTGGGTGAGCGGGTGGGTTGATAGGTGGGTGGGTGGGTGAGTGTCAGTGTGGGGAGCGGTAGCCCAGTGGTTAGCGCGCTGGGCTACAAACCTGGCTATGACCCGAATTCGAATCCCGCTCACGGCCACCAACACCCAGTGACCGATTTTCCGAACCGCTCCCGGGCTTCCCCTAGGTCGACTCAGCCTCAAATTAGTACCTAGCGCGGTGTGTTAACATTGCGACTAGGGAGACAAAGGCGGCCGGGCGTGGTGCTGGTCACCCACCCCCTCGTGTGCCGTGTCGATTTTCATTGTATTCGAAGCAGCCTCGGTCATTTAATTTATTGTTGCTTGGATTTTTATTGGTTGTTTTTTTTTTCCTCTGTCGTTGTGCAGCGCTTTGTGACCCTCGGGTGAAAGGCGCTCTATAAAATGCTATTATTATTATAAGGTGCCTACTCGCTAACGGCACTTGACCCTACAGTCTGTTAAGGCTACACGGGGGGGATCTTTGTCTTGGTGTCTGTTCAGCGGGCTGTTTTGCTCTAATCGTCACGTCTGCAGGAGGCAATCCCGCCTGGCTGAATTCGCGCCACGGTCGGGAGGCGAACCCGTGCCGTGCCGCTGAGTTGCTGATGACGGGTTGACGTGACATCCAACCCCCGGGTCCAGAGACCGGCTGTCATCCGATCGTTCGCTCGTTTTTTGATCATAGGCACCGTTTCATTGCCTGTGTATAAATAACGCAAAATATACAAGGTGGTTTTAACTTTGTCTGGCAATCAGGAGAGAAGTGTTAATATCTTAAACACACCCATCCATCCATTTTCAGAAATCCTGTACAGGGTCGCGGTGAGCCGGAGCCTATCCCGGCAGACACAGGGCGCAAGGCAGGGGAAACTGCCAGTCCATCGCAGGGCGCCTGGGGAAATTTAGTCAGTACGCCGATTAACCTGGGCAGCGTGTCTTTGGACGGTGGGAGGAAACCGGAGTGCCCGGTGGCGGAAAACCCACGCGGACACGGGGAGTAGAACATGCAAACTCCACGTAGAAAGGCCGGGGATTCGAACCGGGGAACTGCTTGCTGTGGGGCGGCTGCGTTACTCTCCTCGCCAGCTTTACAGCGTGTGAGTGTTTGTTGTGAAAACAGGAGGCTGCGCGCAACGCCATGCCCTGTTGAGTGTGTATAGCAGCCAGACGATGATAAACATCAGTCACAACTCATGAGTAGAAAAAGCACTGAATGACATCTATAGTGGGAGGCGGCACGGTGGTCGTAGCGGTGAATAGCGCTGCCGCCTTTTCACACGAGGGTCACAAAGCGCTGCACAAGGGCCGCGGAGACAACGGCATTTCAACGACAGAAAAAAAACCAACTAATAAAAAACCAAAGCAACAAAAATTAAATGATCTAGGCTGCTTCGAATACACTGAAAGGTCGTGAAACTGGCAATCTTAAGAGCGGCATAAATCTTCCAGCGTCCCCTAAGATCCTAAGATGGCCGTCACTTCCTTAAAGACAAACACGGAATACAAAAGGTTTAACCCTTTCTGGCAATCAGAAACGTGTTTGGCGGCAGGGTGGCGCAGTGGTAACATCTGCGCCTCACAGCAAGGAGGTCCCGGGTTCCATTCTCGGCTCCGGGCGCCTTTCCGTGTGGAGTTTGTGTGTTCTCCCCCTGTTCTGCGTGGGGTTCTCCGGTTTCCTCCCACAAGTAAAAAAAAAACCACTTGTTAATTATTTGGCCGATAACATCATAACATATAGGAAGCAGTTGTGTGGCAATATGGTGCCGGCAAACCGCCTGGCTGCCTCCTCCGCCTCTCTGCGCTCTCCTCGCTACGCCTCTGAGTCGTTCTCTCGTCGATGAATACCTTCGACGTTGAATGAATATGTGCGCGTTATAAATGTAAAATTATTATTATTATCTTACAACACCAAATGGACACCTTTTTGCAAGGTGCCCCATAATCTCTACATCTCTACCCCTTCCAAATGCCCTCCTGAACCCAGGGATCTACGGGCTAAACTCCCGACCATGGCAATTTTGGGGGAGCTAAGGGCATCTCTGCCCGGAGGCGAACTGAACGCCTTTTGGCGGTAATCCGGAGTACGCCAAATCCGCCGGGTCAAAATAGGGTTATTTAATAA